>CM065596.1:156456163-156481163 GCA_033119425.1 Bufotes viridis
TAACGGTGAGGCTGTACACAGGAGCACACTGATATAACGGTGAGGCTGTACACATGAGCACACTGATATAATGGTGAGGCTGTACACATGAGCACACTGATATAATGGTGAGGCTGTACACATGAGCACACTGATATAATGGTGAGGCTGTACACATGAGCACACTGATATAATGGTGAGGCTGTACACAGGAGCACACTGATATAATGGTGAGGCTGTACACAGGAGCACACTGATATAATGGTGAGGCTGTACACAGGAGCACACTGATATAATGGTGAGGCTGTACACATGAGCACACTGATATAACGGTGAGGCTGTAAACATGAGCACACTGATATAACGGGGAGGCTGTACACATGAGCACACTGATATAATGGTGAGGCTGTACACAGGAGCACACTGATATAATGGTGAGGCTGTACACAGGAGCACACTGATATAATGGTGAGGCTGTACACATGAGCACACTGATATAACGGTGAGGCTGTACACATGAGCACACTGATATAATGGTGAGGCTGTACACATGAGCACACTGATATAATGGTGAGGCTGTACACACACACACACACATAATGGTGAGGCTGTACACAGGAGCACACTGATATAATGGTGAGGCTGTACACAGGAGCACACTGATATACTGGTGAGGCTGTACACATGAGCACACTGATATAATGGTGAGGCTGTACACAGGAGCACACTGATATAACGGGGAGGCTGTACACAGGAGCACACTGATATAATGGTGAGGCTGTATACAGGAGCACACTGATATAATGGTGAGGCTGTACACATGAGCACACTGATATAATGGTGAGGCTGTACACAGGAGCACACTGATATAACGGGGAGGCTGTACACATGAGCACACTGATATAATGGTGAGGCTGTACACATGAGCACACTGATATAACGGTGAGGCTGTACACATGAGCACACTGATATAACGGGGAGGCTGTACACATGAGCACACTGATATAACGGTGAGGCTGTACACAGGAGCACACTGATATAACGGTTAGGCTGTACACAGGAGCACACTGATATAACGGTGAGGCTGTACACATGAGCACACTGATATAATGGTGAGGCTGTACACATGAGCACACTGATATAATGGTGAGGCTGTACACATGAGCACACTGATATAATGGTGAGGCTGTACACAGGAGCACACTGATATAATGGTGAGGCTGTACACATGAGCACACTGATATAATGGTGAGGCTGTACACATGAGCACACTGATATAATGGTGAGGCTGTACACAGGAGCACACTGATATAACGGTGAGGCTGTACACATGAGCACACTGATATAATGGTGAGGCTGTACACAGGAGCACACTGATATAACGGTGAGGCTGTACACATGAGCACACTGATATAATGGTGAGGCTGTACACATGAGCACACTGATATAACGGTGAGGCTGTACACATGAGCACACTGATATAATGGTGAGGCTGTACACAGGAGCACACTGATATAATGGTGAGGCTGTACACATGAGCACACTGATATAACGGTGAGGCTGTACACAGGAGCACACTGATATAATGGTGAGGCTGTACACAGGAGCACACTGATATAATGGTGAGGCTGTACACATGAGCACACTGATATAACGGTGAGGCTGTACACAGGAGCACACTGATATAACGGTGAGGCTGTACACATGAGCACACTGATATAACGGTGAGGCTGTACACAGGAGCACACTGATATAACGGTGAGGCTGTACACAGGAGCACACTGATATAATGGTGAGGCTGTACACATGAGCACACTGATATAATGGTGAGGCTGTATACATGAGCACACTGATATAACGGTGAGGCTGTACACAGGAGCACACTGATATAACGGTGAGGCTGTACACATGAGCACACTGATATAATGGTGAGGCTGTACACAGGAGCACACTGATATAACGGTGAGGCTGTACACAGGAGCACACTGATATAATGGTGAGGCTGTACACATGAGCACACTGATATAACGGTGAGGCTGTACACAGGAGCACACTGATATAATGGTGAGGCTGTACACATGAGCACACTGATATAATGGTGAGGCTGTACACATGAGCACACTGATATAACGGTGAGGCTGTACACATGAGCACACTGATATAACGGGGAGGCTGTACACAGGAGCACACTGATATAATGGTGAGGCTGTATACAGGAGCACACTGATATAACGGTGAGGCTGTACACATGAGCACACTGATATAACGGTGAGGCTGTACACATGAGCACACTGATATAATGGTGAGGCTGTACACAGGAGCACACTGATATAATGGTGAGGCTGTACACAGGAGCACACTGATATAATGGTGAGGCTGTACACATGAGCACACTGATATAATGGTGAGGCTGTACACATGAGCACACTGATATAATGGTGAGGCTGTACACATGAGCACACTGATATAATGGTGAGGCTGTACACATGAGCACACTGATATAATGGTGAGGCTGTACACATGAGCACACTGATATAATGGTGAGGCTGTACACAGGAGCACACTGATATAATGGTGAGGCTGTACACATGAGCACACTGATATAATGGTGAGGCTGTACACATGAGCACACTGATATAATGGTGAGGCTGTACACAGGAGCACACTGATATAATGGTGAGGCTGTACACAGGAGCACACTGATATAATGGTGAGGCTGTACACAGGAGCACACTGATATAATGGTGAGGCTGTACACAGGAGCACACTGATATAACGGTGAGGCTGTACACATGAGCACACTGATATAACGGGGAGGCTGTACACATGAGCACACTGATATAATGGTGAGGCTGTACACATGAGCACACTGATATAACGGTGAGGCTGTACACATGAGCACACTGATATAACGGTGAGGCTGTACACATGAGCACACTGATATAATGGTGAGGCTGTACACAGGAGCACACTGATATAATGGTGAGGCTGTACACAGGAGCACACTGATATAATGGTGAGGCTGTACACAGGAGCACACTGATATAACGGTGAGGCTGTACACATGAGCACACTGATATAACGGTGAGGCTGTACACATGAGCACACTGATATAATGGCGAGGCTGTACACAGGAGCACACTGATATAACGGTGAGGCTGTACACAGGAGCACACTGATATAATGGTGAGGCTGTACACATGAGCACACTGATATAACGGGGAGGCTGTACACATGAGCACACTGATATAATGGTGAGGCTGTACACAGGAGCACACTGATATAACGGTGAGGCTGTACACATGAGCACACTGATATAATGGTGAGGCTGTACACAGGAGCACACTGATATAACGGTGAGGCTGTACACAGGAGCACACTGATATAACGGTGAGGCTGTACACATGAGCACACTGATATAACGGTGAGGCTGTACACAGGAGCACACTGATATAACGGTGAGGCTGTACACATGAGCACACTGATATAATGGTGAGGCTGTACACAGGAGCACACTGATATAACGGTTCTGTCGATCTACATATATTGTGATGTTGTCAAGTGTTGTACAGAGGGAGAATTTTTCTGCTTTATCGGATGATGGGAGTCCTTGCTCTGGGATGTCATTGGTTAGGGTCTTCCATTCCATTTCAGCCCCCATTCCTGACCGGTATCCCACCTGTTCAGCTCCATCATTACGTAATAAGCGTCATATCCCCAGCGCGGGGTTATTCTAGTCCCAGCAAACACTAACCTGATGATGGGAGTTATGAGGCCTGGGCAGTCCATGGCTGGAGGTGCAGGTGCTCAGGAGAGACGGACCTACCCTGCAGCCTCCCACAGCACCGACATGTAGTCAAGGGCCCCCTGCCGGACCCCAGCACAAGCATGAGACCCTGCCTTAACATGGGCGTTAGGTCGCTATGTCATAATGTGGCTCCCAGTATTAATAGTGCCCCCAGTAATAGTAATGCCCCCAGTAATAGTAATGCCCCCATTAGTGTCCCCAGTATTAATAGTGCCCCCAGTAATAGTAATGCCCCCAGTAATAGTAATGCCCCCATTAGTGTCCCCAGTATTAATAGTGCCCCCAGTAATAGTAATGCCCCCAGTAATAGTAATGCCCCCAGTAATAGTAATGCCCCCATTAGTGTCCCCAGTATTAATAGTGCCCCCAGTAATTGTAATGCCCCCATTAGTGTCCCCAGTAATAGTAATGCCCCCAGTAATTGTAATGCCCCCAGTAATGCCCCCAGTAATAGTAATGCCCCAGTAATTGTAATGCCCCCAGTAATGCCCCCAGTAATAGTAATGCCCCCATTAGTGCCCCCAGTAATAGTAATGCCCCCATTAGTGCCCACCGATAATGGTAATGTCTCTATTAGTGCCCCCTAATAATAGTAATATCCCCATTAGAGCCCCCCAGCAGCAGTAGTAATGCCCCCATTAGTGCACCCCAGTAATAGTAATGCCCCTACTAGTGCACCCAGTAGTGCCCCCCAATAACAGTAATGCCCTATTAGCGCTCGCCAGTAATATTACACCCACTAGTTCCCCTAGTAGTGCCCCTTAATAATAGTAATGCCCCCATTAGTGCCCCCCAGTAAAAGTAATTACCCTATTGGTGCCCCCTAATAATAGTAATGCCCCCATTTTTGCCCCAATAGTGCCCCCCAGTAATAGTAATGGCCCTATTAGTGCCACCCAGTAATAGTAATGCCCCCATTAGTGTCGCTAGTAGTGACCCCCAGTAATATAAATTTCCCCATTAGTGCCCCCCAATATTAGTAATACCCCCATTAGAGCCCCCCAGCAGTAGTAATGCCCCAATTAGTGAGGCCAGTAATAGTAATGCCTCATTAGAGCCCCCAAGTAATAGTAATGCGTCCGTTAGTTCCTCTAGTAGTGCCCCCTAGTAATAATAATGCCCTTATTAGTGCCCCCCAGTAATAGTAATAAACCCATTGGTTCCCCCAGATAAGAGTAATGTCCCCATTTGTGCCCACAGTAGTGCCCCCTAGTAATAGTAATGCCCCACTAGTGCCCCCCAGTAATAGTAATGCTCCCATTAGTGTCCCCCAGCAATACTAATGCTCTCAGTATTGATCCTCAATAAAAGTAATGCCCCTTCTCGTCTCTGTGCAAAAAAAACCCCCAAAAATAAACTCCCGTCCCCCACTTGATGGCGTCGCTGTGAACACTCGCTGCTGACTAGAAGAGCGGGACAGGACCTGCGCTCCAGTGTGATGACGTCTCGCAGGTCCTGTCCTCCAGTGAGCAGTGAGCGTTCACAATGGCGCCATCTAATGGAGGAGGTGAGTTTTTTTTATTTATCTTAACATAAAGGGTGGGGGGGGGGGGTTAAAGGCTGTAGTAATGAGCGCCCCACAATGGAAGCCTCATTAGTAGGAGTCCTTGTAGGAAAATACCGGCAACTAATATTACCGGCACCAGCAGAGGCAGGGCGTGGTTTAGCTGAGCCGGGGTTGTAGGGTTCAGCTTTTGAGGGTGGTCGCAGTGGCCACCCTAGTGCAAGACCACATGTCAACCACCGCCAAGAGCACTCGTGCTGTCAGACTTAGCCCCCTTGGCACTGGGCAGCACAGACCCACTGTCTCCCCGTGAACATTTGTCAAACGCTCGCCTTTCCATGTGGTCTCAGACTAGTAGGAGATCCTTAACCCTTCTGACGTCTCCTGCAGGACCGAATGAGAAAAGAGCAGAAACCACGGGACAAGGACTGACACGGGTAAAATTACAAAAAGAGAGAAAAACCAAAGATCTGTTATTGCTTCCATTTGGCCCCGGGTTAAGGATCTCCTACTAGTCTGAGACCACAAGGAAAGGAAAGCGTCTGACACCTGTTCACACGGTGCGGAGCCTGTGCTGCCAAGGGGGCTGAGTCTGACAGCAGGGGGGCTCTCATAATATGTGATATCAGCCGCTCCTCTTATAATGCTCCAGCACTGATATAACCTCCAGAGACATTACATCATATGTGACTAATATCAGCCGCTCCTCTTATAACGCTCCAGCACTAATATAACCTCCAGAGACATTACATCATATGTGACTGATATCAGCCGCTCCTCTTATAACGCTCCAGCACTGATATAACCTCCAGAGACATTACATCATATGTGACTGATATCAGCCACTCCTCTTATAACGCTCCAGCACTGATATAACCTCCAGAGACATTACATCACATGTGACTGATATCAGCCGCTCCTCTTATAACACTCCAGCGCTGATATAACCTCCAGAGACATTACATCATATGTGACTGATATCAGCCACTCCTCTTATAACGCTCCAGTACTGATATAACCTCCAGAGACATTACATCCTATGTGACTGATATCAGCCGCTCCTCTTATAATGGTCCAGCACTGATATAACCTCCAGAGACATTACATCATATGTGACTGATATCGGCCGCTCCTCTTATAACGCTCCAGAGCTGATATAACCTCCAGAGACATTACATCATATGTGACTGATATCAGCCGCTCCTCTTATAACGCTCCAGCGCTGATATAACCTCCAGAGACAATACATCATATGTGACTGATATCAGCCGCTCCTCTTATAACGCTCCAGCACTGATATAACCTCCAGAGACAATACATCATATGTGACTGATATCAGCCGCTCCTCTTATAACGCTCCAGCACTGATATAACCTCCAGACATTACATCATATGTGACTGATATCGGCCGCTCCTCTTATAACCCTCCAGTGCTGATATAACCTCCAGAGACATTACATCATATGTGACTGATATCAGCCGCTCCTCTTATAATGCTCCAGAGCTGATATAACCTCCAGAGACATTACATCATATGTGACTGATATCAGCCGCTCCTCTTATAACGCTCCAGTACTGATATAACCTCCGGAGACATTACATCATATGTGACTGATATCAGCCGCTCCTCTTATAACGCTCCAGCGCTGATATAACCTCCAGACATTACATCACATGTGACTGATATCAGCTGCTCCTCTTATAACACTCCAGAACTTATATAACCTCCAGAGACATTACATGATATGTGACTGATATCAGCCGCCCCTCTTATAACGCTCCAGGGCTGATATAACCTCCAGAGACATTACATCATATGTGACTGATATCAGCCGCTCCTCTTATAATGCTCCAGCCCTGATATAACCTCCAGAGACATTACATCATATGTGACTGATATCAGCTGCTCCTCTTATAACACTCCAGAACTGATATAACCTCCAGAGACATTACATGATATGTGACTGATATCAGCCGCCCCTCTTATAACGCTCCAGCGCTGATATAACCTCCAGAGACATTACATCATATGTGACTGATATCAGCCGCTCCTCTTATAATGCTCCAGCGCTGATATGACCTCCAGAGACATTACATTATATGTGACTGATATCAGCCGCTCCTCTTATAACGCTTCAGCACTGATATAACCTCCAGAGACATTACATCATATGTGACTGATATCAGCCGCTCCTCTTATAATGCTCCAGCCCTGATATAACCTCCAGAGACATTACATCATATGTGACTGATATCAGCCGCTCCTCTTATAACACTCCAGAACTGATATAACCTCCAGAGACATTACATGATATGTGACTGATATCAGCCGCCCCTCGTATAACGCTCCAGGGCTGATATAACCTCCAGAGACATTACATCATATGTGACTGATTTCAGCCGCTCCTCTTATAATGCTCCAGCCCTGATATAACCTCCAGAGACATTACATCATATGTGACTGATATCAGCCGCTCCTCTTATAACCCTCCAGCACTGATATAACCTCCAGAGACATTACATCATATGTGACTGATATCAGCCGCTCCTCTTATAACGCTCCAGCGCTGATATAACCTCCAGAGACAATACATCATATGTGACTGATATCAGCCGCTCCTCTTATAACGCTCCAGCACTGATATAACCTCCAGACATTACATCATATGTGACTGATATCGGCCGCTCCTCTTATAACCCTCCAGTGCTGATATAACCTCCAGAGACATTACATCATATGTGACTGATATCAGCCGCTCCTCTTATAACGCTCCAGTACTGATATAACCTCCAGACATTACATCATATGTGACTGATATCAGCCACTCCTCTTATAACGCTCCAGTCCTGATATAACCTCCAGAGACATTACATCATATGTGACTGATATCAGCCGCTCCTCTTATAACGCTCCAGCACTGATATAACCTCCAGAGACATTACATCATATGTGACTGATATCAGCCGCTCCTCTTATAACGCTCCAGTACTGATATAACCTCCAGAGACATTACATCATATGTGACTGATATCAGCTGCTCCTCTTATAACGCTCCAGCACTGATATAACCTCCAGAGACATTACATCATATGTGACTGATATCAGCCGCTCCTCTTATAACGCTCCAGCGCTGATATAACCTCCAGAGACATTACATCATATGTGACTGATATCAGCCGCTCCTCTTATAACGCTCCAGCACTGATATAACCTCCAGAGACATTACATCATATGTGACTGATATCAGCCGCTCCTCTTATAACGCTCCAGCACTGATATAACCTCCAGAGACATTACACCATATGAGACTGATATCAGCTGCTCCTCTTATAACGCTCCAGCACTGATATAACCTCCAGAGACATTACATCACATGTGACTGATATCAGCCGCTCCTCTTATAACGCTCCAGTGCTGATATAACCTCCAGAGACATTACATCACATGTGACTGATATCAGCCGCTCCTCTTATAGCGCTCCAGCACTGATATAACCTCCAGAGATATTACATCACATGTGACTGATATCAGCCGCTCCTCTTATAACGCTCCAGTACTGATATAACCTCTGGAGACATTATATCATATGTGACTGATATCGGCCGCTCCTCTTATAACGCTCCAGCACTGATATAACCTCCAGAGACATTACATCATATGTGACTGATATCAGCCGCTCCTCTTATAACATTCCCGCAGTATTTTAAGCTGTGGGATATAAGTATTACCGTCCCTTTAGGACCCAGGAGGTTTCCCGCCTGCACGGGTCGCAGGTCTGATGTGTAACCAGTGAGACTAATGAAATTATTTCCAGACTCAGAATGTAAATGATTAAATGAGGCTTCTCTGCCGCCCCCCCGGGCGCTCCACACCTGAGATGCAGGGAAGATTTGGCCCCGGGGCCGGATCTCTTACACAACAAAACTCAGTCATTTGTGCATAAACCCCCAAAAATTGCAAAATGTGGAGTGCCAGCTCCAGCTGGTGAGAGGTGTCGGGGAGGAGGCGGTGCCGCCCCAGTAGATGCGTGTCAGCGAGGTCCGAGCCCCAATGTCAGGCAGCACTGGCTGACACATTCTAGGCCAGTCATAACACTGTGTTTTACGACTCTTTAATATCCGTGAGACAATTTTGTGACCCGCACTTCGGATTCATGGCGGGCCGGGATATCGCCCCCAACACATTCACTATCCTTTACACTTGGGAAAAGGCGCAAACGTAAAAGGGAAAAGTAAGGCTGTCACTCAGGGGCTGTCGGGCAGGGACTGTCGGGCAGGGACTGTCACTCAGGGGCTGTCGGGCAGGGGCTGTCGGGCAGGGGCTCTCACTCAGGGGCTGTCGGGCAGGGACTGTCGGGCAGGGGCTGTCACTCAGGGGCTGTCGGGCAGGGGCTGTCACTCAGGGGCTGTCGGGCAGGGGCTGTTGGGCAGGAGCTGTCACTCAGGGGCTGTCACTCAGGTGCTGTTACTCAGGGGCTGTCGGGCAGGGGCTCTCACTCAGGGGCTGTCACTCAGGGCTGTCGGGCAGGGGCTGTCACTCAGGGGCTGTCGGGCAGGGGCTGTCACTCAGGGGCTGTCGGGCATTCAGGGGTTGTGGTAGTTTTTACTTCAGGTGCATGGACTGCCGGCGGTGCACCTAATTTATGACGAGGGCTGAGCCAAAGCAGAGGGATAATAAAAATGAGGGTAAAACACTAATCTTTGAAAATGACCCCTAATGTATCAGACAGACGAGGAGAGGTTCTGAAAGGCCCATATAAAACTGCAATGAAAAGATTTGGTGCATGCCCCGCCTATTCATATGTGACACGCCCCCAACCTGAAGCATTTGGATCCTAAATATTGTATGTGATCCTTTCATAACAAATGGCCCCATAAAGATATGCGAATTACACAGCAGACTCCTTCTTAATATAAACCCCGGTGACACCAGAGCAGGGCCCAGCCTACAGATACCAGACCTCAGACCAAGACCCCAGACCAGGACCCAGCCATATGATAGAGACACCAGAGCAGGGCCCAGCCTACAGATACCAGACCCCAGACCAGGACCCAGCCATATGATAGAGAAACCAGAGCAGGCCCCAGCCTACAGATACCAGACCTCAGATCAAGACCCCAGACCAAGACCCAGCCATATGATAGACACCAGAGCAGGCCCCAGCCTACAGATACCAGACCTCAGACCAAGACCCCAGACCAGGAACCAGCCATATGATAGAGACACCAGAGCAGGCCCCAGCCTACAGATACCAGACCTCAGACCAAGACCCCAGACCAAGACCCAGCCATATGATAGACACCAGAGCAGGCCCCAGCCTACAGATACCAGACCTCAGACCAAGACCCCAGACCAGGAACCAGCCATATGATAGAGACACCAGAGCAGGCCCCAGCCTACAGATACCAGACCTCAGACCAAGACCCCAGACCAGGACCCAGCCATATGATAGAGACACCAGAGCAGGGCCCAGCCTACAGATACCAGACCCCAGACCAAGACCCCAGACCAGGACCCAGCCATATGATAGAGACACCAGAGCAGGGCCCAGCCTACAGATACCAGACCTCAGACCAAGACCCCAGACCAGGACCCAGCCATATGATAGAGACACCAGAGCAGGCCCCAGCCTACAGATAGCAGACCCTAGACCAGGACCCAGCCATATGATAGACACCAGAGCAGGCCCCAGCCTACAGATACCAGACCTCAGACCAAGACCCCAGACCAGGACCCAGCCTTATGATAGAAAAACCAGAGCAGGGCCCAGCCTACAGATACCAGACCCCAGACCAAGACCCCACCTTATGATAGAGACACCAGCACGGGGACCAGCCTACAGATACCAGACCTCAGACCAAGACCCCAGACCAGGACCCAGCCTTATGATAGAGACACCAGAGCAGGCCCCAGCCTACAGATACCAGACCTCAGACCATGACCCCAGACCAGGACCCAGCCATATGATAGAGAAACCAGAGCAGGGCCCAGCCTACAGATACCAGACCCCAGACCAAGACCCCAGACCAGGACCCAGCCTTATGATAGAGAAACCAGAGCAGGGCCCAGCCTACAGATACAAGACCCCAGACCAAGACCCCAGACCAGGAGCCAGCCTTATGATAGAGAAACCAGAGCAGGGCCCAGCCTACAGATACAAGACCCCAGGCCAGGACCCAGCCTTATGATAAAGAAACCAGAGCAGGGCCCAGCCTACAGATACAAGACCCCAGACCAGGACCCAGCCATATGATAGAGACACCAGAGCAGGGCCCAGCCTACAGATACCAGACCTCTGACCAAGACCCCAGACCAGGACCCAGCCTTATGATAGAGACACCAGAGCAGGCCCCAGCCTACAGATACCAGACCCCAGACCAAGACCCCACCTTATGATAGAGACACCAGCACGGGGCCCAGCCTACAGATACTAAACCTCAGACCAAGACCCCAGACCAGGACCCAGCCTTATGATAGAGACACCAGAGCAGGCCCCAGCCTACAGATACCAGACCCCAGACCATGACCCCAGACCAGGACTCAGCCATATTATAGAGAAACCAGAGCAGGCCCCAGCCTACAGATACCAGACCCCAGACCAAGACCCCACCTTATGATAGAGACACCAGCACGGGGACCAGCCTACGGATACCAGACCTCAGACCAAGACCCCAGACCAGGACCCAGCCTTATGATAGAGACACCAGAGCAGGCCCCAGCCTACAGATACCAGACCCCAGACCAAGACCCCACCTTATGATAGAGACACCAGCACGGGGACCAGCCTACAGATACCAGACCTCAGACCAAGACCCCAGGCCAGGACCCAGCCTTATGATAGAGACACCAGAGCAGGCCCCAGCCTACAGATACCAGACCTCAGACCATGACCCCAGACCAGGACTCAGCCATATTATAGAGAAACCAGAGCAGGGCCCAGCCTATAGATACAAGACCCCAGACCAGGACCCAGCCTTATGATAGAGAAACCAGAGCAGGGCCCAGCCTACAGATACAAGACCCCAGACCAGGACCCAGCCTTATGATAGAGAAACCAGAGCAGGGCCCAGCCTACAGATACAAGACCCCAGACCCAATCTCATAACAGACCAAGACCCAATCTCATAACAGACCACAGACCAAGACCCAATCTCATAACAGACCCCAGACCAAGACCCAATCTCATAACAAACCCCAGACCAAGACCCGATCTCATAACAGACACCAGACCAAGACCCAATCTCAGAACAGACCCCAGACCAAGACCCAATCTCATAACAGACACCAGACTCCCCCTTAATACAGGCCCCAGACCAGACTCCTTGTCGTCTGTGATGGCACAGAGGGGTGCAGGAAAGGGGAGCCGTGAGTATAGATCAGAAAGGATGCATTTCCCATGGGATTCCCAGGATCTCGCACCTTTTTCTGGGAGTCTGTGGGACATTAGGAGAATGGGAATAATCCTGGAATGTTGAGATCTGGATCACATCAATCATTCACCGAAGATTCTTCCTCCTGAGATTCCCGCACATGGGAAAATGTGAGGAATGTGAGGGGACGGCGGAGATTACAGGCTGGGCTCTACCTGTCCCATCCTCAGGTGAGGAGGACACTATAAAAGCCCCGTCTCCTGCAGAGAAGCCCACCGGCCCTGTGTTTAGCCCCCCGCTGAGAGCCAGCCAGCTCTGACCAGGCAGGCCAAAGGCTAAGGCAGGTCTGTGATTGTAATACCTGCGGGGAGCATGAATGGCTGCCCTCCTCCTACTGCTGAGAGCGGCGAAACAGAGACCCCCGCACAATGGACTCCCCGGGGGAGAGAATGGAGCGCAGACAATGGGGCCGGCAGGTAGTAATGGCCCCATGAATGGCCTGTCACCTTTCAAAGGGGAAGACGGCTCCACTCACAGCCCCACACAGCAGATGTCAAACACCTTGCGGCTGCACGGAAATCCAACTACCTATATACAAGCGAAGCGAAAAATGGATATTATATAATAACAGAAGATAATGACCACTGAGGAGGACGGCCGCCACCAGCAATATACCCAGACCAGTATAGATCCACCATCCTGACTGGTGTATTATCGACCATACTGGTATAACCCGGGTATCTCCTGTATATAATTATATATGTACAGCTGGTATAACCTGGGTATCTCCTGTATATAGTTATATATGTACAGCTGGTATAACCCGGGCATCTCCTGTATATAATTATATATGTACAGCTGGTATAACCTGGGCATCTCCTGTATATAATGATATATGTACAGCTGGTATAACCTGGGTATCTCCTGTGTATAGTTATATATGTACAGCTGGTATAACCTGGGCATCTCCTGTATATAATTATATATGTACAGCTGGTATAACCTGGGCATCTCCTGTATATAATTATATATGTACAGCTGGTATAACCTGGGTATCTCCTGTATATAGTTATATATGTACAGCTGGTATAACCTGGGCATCTCCTGTATATAATTATATATGTACAGCTGGTATAACCTGGGCATCTCCTGTATATAATTATATATGTACAGCTGGTATAACCTGGGTATCTCCTGTATATAGTTATATATGTACAGCTGGTATAACCTGGGTATCTCCTGTATATAATTATATATGTACAGCTGGTATAACCTGGGCATCTCCTGTATATAATTATATATGTACAGCTGGTATAACCTGGGTATCTCCTGTATATAATTATATATGTACAGCTGGTATAACCTGGGCATCTCCTGTATATAATTATATATGTACAGTTGGTATAACCTGGGCATCTCCTGTATATATTTATATATGTACAGCTGGTATAACCTGGGCATCTCAGTAAAGGATAAGTAATGTATGTACACAGTGACTGCACCAGCAGAATAGTGAGCGCAGCTCTGGAGTATAATACAGGATGTAACTCAGGATCAGTACAGGATAAGTAATGTGTGTACACAGTGACTGCACCAGCAGAATAGTGAGTGCAGCTCTGGAGTATAATACAGGATGTAACTCAGGATCAGTACAGGATAAGTAATGTATGTACACAGTGACTGCACCAGCAGAATAGTGAGTGCAGCTCTGGAGTATAATACAGGATGTAACTCAGGATCAGTACAGGATAAGTAATGTATGTACACAGTGACTGCACCAGCAGAATAGTGAGCGCAGCTCTGGAGTATAATACAGGATGTAACTCAGGATCAGTGCAGGATAAGTAATGTATGTACACAGTGACTGCACCAGCAGAATAGTGAGTGCAGCTCTGGAGTATAATACAGGATGTAACTCAGGATCAGTACAGGATAAGTAATGTATGTACACAGTGACTGCACCAGCAGAATAGTGAGTGCAGCTCTGGAGTATAATACAGGATGTAACTCAGGATCAGTACATGTATAGTTCTAATACCCACATAACCTGCTAATCTAAAATAAACACTATTTGAGGTAATAAATTTTATAATTTACATCTCCTAAAAGGGATTCTGTCACTATGATTGTGGACGATTATCCTCATACATAAGTAGTACTGCGGATAAGAAGAAGAAAAAACAAACACTCAGCAGGATCACCTTGCAGCTGAAAAGTACTTAATATAAAGTTCTCATGTTGACCTGTTCTCTAATGGGGTCCTGCTGTGTGGACATCAATACACATGTTCTATTGTCTGATCTCCGGGCTAATGACAAGTCCCCGACCAAACACCAGAAGGTCAGGAGCACTGTCCACATGACACAGACCTCACTGCACAGTACCACTCCTCCTGTATATATATACACTGCACAGTACCACTCCTCCTGTATATATATACACTGCACAGTACCACTCCTCCTGTATATATATACACTGCACAGTACCACTCCTCCTGTATATATATACACTGCACAGTACCACTCCTGTATATATATACACTGCACAGTACCACTCCTCCTGTATATATATACACTGCACAGTACCACGCCTCCTGTATATACACTGCACAGTACCACTCCTCCTGTATATATATACACTGCACAGTACCACTCCTCCTGTATATATACACTGCACAGTACCACGCCTCCTGTATATATATACACTGCACAGTACCACTCCTCCTGTATATATATACACTGCACAGTACCACTCCTCCTGTATATATACACTGCACAGTACCACTCCTCCTGTATATATACACTGCACAGTACCACTCCTCCTGTATATATATACACTGCACAGTACCACTCCTCCTGTATATATATACACTGCACAGTACCACTCCTCCTGTATATATACACTGCACAGTACCACTCCTCCTGTATATATATACACTGCACAGTACCACTCCTCCTGTATATATACACTGCACAGTACCACTCCTCCTGTATATATATACACTGCACAGTACCACTCCTCCTGTATATATATACACTGCACAGTACCACTCCTCCTGTATATATACACTGCACAGTACCTCTCCTCCTGTATATATACACTGCACAGTAACTCTCCTCCTGTATATATATACACTGCACAGTACCACTCCTCCTGTATATATATACACTGCACAGTACCACTCCTCCTGTATATATACACTGCACAGTACCACTCCTCCTGTATATATATACACTGCACAGTACCACTCCTCCTGTATATATATACACTGCACAGTACCACTCCTCCTGTATATATATACACTGCACAGTACCACTCCTCCTGTATATATACACTGCACAGTACCACTCCTCCTGTATATATATACACTGCACAGTACCACTCCTCCTGTATATATACACTGCACAGTACCACTCCTCCTGTATATATACACTGCACAGTACCACTCCTCCTGTATATATATACACTGCACAGTACCACTCCTCCTGTATATATACACTGCACAGTACCACTCCTCCTGTATATATATACACTGCACAGTACCACTCCTCCTGTATATATACACTGCACAGTACCACTCCTCCTGTATATATACACTGCACAGTACCACTCCTCCTGTATATATATACACTGCACAGTACCACTCCTCCTGTATATATACACTGCACAGTACCACTCCTCCTGTATATATATACACTGCACAGTACCACTCCTCCTGTATATATATACACTGCACAGTACCACTCCTCCTGTATATATATACACTGCACAGTACCACTCCTCCTGTATATATATACACTGCACAGTACCACTCCTCCTGTATATATACACTGCACAGTACCACTCCTCCTGTATATATAGACACTGCACAGTACCACTCCTCCTGTATATATATACACTGCACAGTACCACTCCTCCTGTATATATATACACTGCACAGTACCACTCCTCCTGTATATATATACACTGCACAGTACCACTCCTCCTGTATATATACACTGCACAGTACCACTCCTCCTGTATATATATACACTGCACAGTACCACTCCTCCTGTATATATACACTGCACAGTACCACTCCTCCTGTATATATATACACTGCACAGTACCACTCCTCCTGTATATATATACACTGCACAGTACCACTCCTCCTGTATATATATACACTGCACAGTACCACTCCTCCTGTATATATACACTGCACAGTACCACTCCTCCTGTATATATACACTGCACAGTACCACTCCTCCTGTATATATATACACTGCACAGTACCACTCCTCCTGTATATATACACTGCACAGTACCACTCCTCCTGTATATATACACTGCACAGTACCACTCCTCCTGTATATATATACACTGCACAGTACCACTCCTCCTGTATATATACACTGCACAGTACCACTCCTCCTGTATATATATACACTGCACAGTACCACTCCTCCTGTATATATATACACTGCACAGTACCACTCCTCCTGTATATATATATACACTGCACAGTACCACTCCTCCTGTATATATACACTGCACAGTACCACTCCTCCTGTATATATACACTGCACAGTACCACTCCTCCTGTATATATACACTGCACAGTACCACTCCTCCTGTATATATATACACTGCACAGTACCACTCCTCCTGTATATATACACTGCACAGTACCACTCCTCCTGTATATATAGACACTGCACAGTACCACTCCTCCTGTATATACAGACACTGCACAGTACCACTCCTCCTGTATATATACACTGCACAGTACCACTCCTCCTGTATATATATACACTGCACAGTACCACTCCTCCTGTATATATATACACTGCACAGTACCACTCCTCCTGTATACATGACACTGCACAGTACCACTCCTCCTGTATATATATACACTGCACAGTACCACTCCTCCTGTATATATATACACTGCACAGTACCACTCCTCCTGTATATATATACACTGCACAGTACCACTCCTCCTGTATATATATACACTGCACAGTACCACTCCTCCTGTATATATACACTGCACAGTACCACTCCTCCTGTATATATACACTGCACAGTACCACTCCTCCTGTATATATATACACTGCACAGTACCACTCCTCCTGTATATATATACACTGCACAGTACCACTCCTCCTGTATATATATACACTGCACAGTACCACTCCTCCTGTATATATATACACTGCACAGTACCACTCCTCCTGTATATATATACACTGCACAGTACCACTCCTCCTGTATATATACACTGCACAGTACCACTCCTCCTGTATATATACACTGCACAGTACCACTCCTCCTGTATATATACACTGCACAGTACCACTCCTCCTGTATATATACACTGCACAGTACCACTCCTCCTGTATATATATACACTGCACAGTACCACTCCTCCTGTATATATACACTGCACAGTACCACTCCTCCTGTATATATATACACTGCACAGTACCACTCCTCCTGTATATATATACACTGCACAGTACCACTCCTCCTGTATATACATACTGCACAGTACCACTCCTCCTGTATATATACACTGCACAGTACCACTCCTCCTGTATATATATACACTGCACAGTACCACTCCTCCTGTATATATACACTGCACAGTACCACTCCTCCTGTATATATATACACTGCACAGTACCACTCCTCCTGTATACATATACACTGCACAGTACCACTCCTCCTGTATATATACACTGCACAGTACCACTCCTCCTGTATATATACACTGCACAGTACCACTCCTCCTGTATATATAGACACTGCACAGTACCACTCCTCCTGTATATATGACACTGCACAGTACCACTCCTCCTGTATATATATACACTGCACAGTACCACTCCTCCTGTATATATATACACTGCACAGTACCACTCCTCCTGTATATATACACTGCACAGTACCACTCCTCCTGTATATATATACACTGCACAGTACCACTCCTCCTGTATATATACACTGCACAGTACCACTCCTCCTGTATATATATACACTGCACAGTACCACTCCTCCTGTATATATACACTGCACAGTACCACTCCTCCTGTATATATAACACTGCACAGTACCACTCCTCCTGTATATATATACACTGCACAGTACCACTCCTCCTGTATATATACACTGCACAGTACCACTCCTCCTGTATATATACACTGCACAGTACCACTCCTCCTGTATATATATACACTGCACAGTACCACTCCTCCTGTATATATACACTGCACAGTACCACTCCTCCTGTATATATATATACACTGCACAGTACCACTCCTCCTGTATATATATACACTGCACAGTACCACTCCTCCTGTATATATACACTGCACAGTACCACTCCTCCTGTATATATATACACTGCACAGTACCACTCCTCCTGTATATATATACACTGCACAGTACCACTCCTCCTGTATATATATACACTGCACAGTACCACTCCTCCTGTATATATACACTGCACAGTACCACTCCTCCTGTATATATACACTGCACAGTACCACTCCTCCTGTATATATATACACTGCACAGTACCACTCCTCCTGTATATATATACACTGCACAGTACCACTCCTCCTGTATATATACACTGCACAGTACCACTCCTCCTGTATATATATACACTGCACAGTACCACTCCTCCTGTATATATACACTGCACAGTACCACTCCTCCTGTATATATATACACTGCACAGTACCACTCCTCCTGTATATATATACACTGCACAGTACCACTCCTCCTGTATATATACACTGCACAGTACCACTCCTCCTGTATATATACACTGCACAGTACCACTCCTCCTGTATATATATACACTGCACAGTACCACTCCTCCTGTATATATACACTGCACAGTACCACTCCTCCTGTATATATATACACTGCACAGTACCACTCCTCCTGAATATATATATATACACTGCACAGTACCACTCCTCCTGTATATATATACACTGCACAGTACAACTCCTGTATATATACACTGCACAGTACAACTTTTGCTGTATATACACTGCACAGTACCTCTCCTCCTGTATATATACACTGCACAGTACAACTTCTGCTGTATATACACTGCACAGTACCACTCCTCCTGTCCTGTATACTGGGTGTAATCCTCAGTATCTGCTCTTATTCTGTATATATATACACTACACAGTACCACTTCTCCTGTCCTGTATACTGGTGTAATGCTCAGTATCTGCTCTTATTCTGTATATATATACACTGCACAGTACCACTTCTCCTGTCCTGTATACTGGGTACACTCCTCAGTATCTGCTCTCTATCCTGTATATATATACACTGCACAGTACCACTTCTCCTGTCCTGTATACTGGGTGTAATCCTCAGTATCTGCTCTTATTCTGTATATATATACACTGCACAGTACCACTTCTCCTGTCCTGTATACTGGGTGTAATCCTCAGTATCTGCTCTTATTCTGTATATATATACACTGCACAGTACCACTTCTCCTGTCCTGTATACCGGGTGTAATCCTCAGTATCTGCTCTTATTCTGTATATATATACACTGCACAGTACCACTTCTCCTGTCCTGTATACTGGGTGTAATCCTCAGTATCTGCTCTTATTCTGTATATATACACTGCACAGTACCACTTCTCCTGTCCTGTATACTGGGTGTAATCCTCAGTATCTGCTCTTATTCTGTATATATATACACTGCACAGTACCACTTCTCCTGTCCTGTATACTGGGTGTAATCCTCAGTATCTGCTCTTATTCTGTATATATATATATACACTGCACAGTACCACTTCTCCTGTCCTGTATACTGGGTGTAATCCCTCAGTATCTGCTCTTATTCTGTATATATATACACTGCACAGTACCACTTCTCCTGTCCTGTATACTGGGTGTAATCCTCAGTATCTGCTCTTATTCTGTATATATATATACACTGCACAGTACCACTTCTCCTGTCCTGTATACTGGGTGTAATCCTCAGTATCTGCTCTTATTCTGTATATATATACACTGCACAGTACCACTTCTCCTGTCCTGTATACTAGGTGTAATCCTCAGTATCTGCTCTTATTCTGTATATATATACACTGCACAGTACCACTTCCTGTCCTGTATACTGGGTGTAATCTCAGTATCTGCTCTTATTCTGTATATATATACACTGCACAGTACCACTTCTCCTGTCCTGTATACTGGGTGTAATCCTCAGTATCTGCTCTTATTCTGTATATATATATACACTGCACAGTACCACTTCTCCTGTATACTGGGTGTAATCCTCAGTATCTGCTCTTATTCTGTATATATACACTGCACAGTACCACTTCTCCTGTATACTGGGTGTAATCCTCAGTATCTGCTCTTATTCTGTATATATATATACACTGCACAGTACCACTTCTCCTCTCCTGTATACTGAGTGTAATCCTCAGTATCTGCTCTTATTCTGTGTGACGAGACCAATCTCGCCACATTGCATTGGAGAAACCTGGTTGCTCGCCTGCTGCCTTTGGACTATGGCCCCCTGTTAAAAGACATCTTTTTTACCTGCAGAAAAGCTTAATTCGTGCTTTTCTGCCTGGGGTTCGGTAGTTTTGGTTGAATGTGTTATACCCCAGATAGGAATCCCATGGAGCCCATTCGTATGAAACTGACTGTAAAGACTTTGGCTCCATGGCGATTAAACTGTATTCGTGTGGTCTGACGCCATTCACTTAATAATGCGCTCAGACCTAGAGCTATCTGGGGATATGTTAAATGTATAGTTTTAATGTAATGTGTCTTACCTGGTGTATTTTAACAGTAATGCTTGTTCTGTGTCCCCATGTGCTATAATGGAGTCTTGTCTCGAAATGTCTGTGTGTATTGTAAAGGGTGGGACATTGTGTATTGAATAGTGATGTCTGTCCTATTGTCCCCACATGTGTATTGGCGATTTCCTTTGTCCTGAGAGATAATTGAATGACTCCTCAATTGTCTCAGGACAGAAAGACATGTGTATTCGTCTGCCTGTGATGATTGCATTACCCATGTAGGGTGATGGTATCACAGGCAGAGGGAGGGATATGCTGGGGGTGTCTGTATTGTCCCAATGTGTGTGATTGGCTGCTGTATCCCGTGTCGTAGTCTTCCTTCTGGTCCTCTGAGAGTGTCCACCAGGTGGGAGACCTGGATAAATACCAGGCAGGTAGCCGTTAATAAAATGTGAGAATTCCTGTTTACCATCATACGGAGCCTCGTCTCGTTCTTGGGGGATTCACTGTATGCTGTTAGAGACTGATTGCCAGGAGTGTAAGCTGATTGTCTGCTTTCCTGTTCGTCTGCTAGCAGCTATTTGGGAGGTTCCAATACGGGAGTTGGAGTGCTATTTGTATCCAGTTCGGGAGTTTGGTGTTCTGCAGTAGCTGGGCCTATATCTCTGTAAAGGGGCCGATCGCCTAAACGGTTTTACCCTTGTCTGCAGCAACGGTCCGTTACAATTGGTGGCGAGCAGCGGGATCGTTCCTACAGCCAGAAGGACAGCTACAGGAGACACCATTTCCTTGGATTTACAAGTGGGGGCAGCACTGTCCCAGTACAGCGACCCTAAAAGCACCAGAATGGAACCAGCAGTGTCATACGAGGAGGAGGACCTGGATGGCCGGGATGCATTAAGGAAAGGCATCTGGTACCAGGCCCTGGACAATGTACAATACCAGCGGGTGAGAGTCTCCCCAGTGAAGAGCAGCGGTGGCAGAAGCAAGTGGCCCTGCGGATGCCCTTTCTGGGAGAGCAGCCCCTGGATGAATGGGTGAAGGAACTAGAGCACCGGGTATGGCAGGAGCTATGGCTGGAGAATGCCTACCAGGCGCTCTGGTGGTATATGGCACAGTATATCCCTGGACAGCCGAGCATGACAAGCCAGAGGAGAGGAGTTTGATGGTTCTGAGCTTGTTATGGGAGTCCTTTGCAGAGCCTGACTTCGGGAGTCCTCGCGAGAACAGACTTCAGGACATTTTCTACGAGAGAGGAGGCTAGGCATGACGGGGATGACCCCATGAGGTAGAGCAAGACCTGGCTCACCTAGCAACCCTGGAGTGGGAACTGGAGCAGGACTACCGAGATCTCTTCCACTCCATTGGGAAGGCTCAGCAGGACAGCAAGGTGACAGATCCAGTTCCAGACCCATTCCGCTGGGAAGATATTGTTGAAATTTACTGGGAGGAACCCCAGGCGGCAGGTGGAGATGGGACCGAGGTCTCTCCACCGTATGCAGGAATTGGGAGCCTGAGCTCCATTCCCAGCGGGAGATATTGCAGGGAATTGGGAGCCTGAGCTCCATTCCCAGCGGGAGATATTGCAGGGATGGGAGCCTGAGCTCCATTCCCAGCGGGAGATATTGCAGGGTGGGAGCCTGAGCTCCATTCCCAGCGGCAGGCTGAGCTACAGGGGCAGAGGTAGTTGTTCTGCCTCACAGCAGCAGCGTGATTTTTCGGGAGTGGGAGCCCGGTCTCCATTCCCCAGCGGCAGTATTATTTGTTGGGAATTGGGAGCCGGTCTCCAGTCCCCAGCGGCAGAGTAACCAGCAGGGAATAGAGAGCCCAGTCTCCTTTCTCCAGCAGCAGGACTCTGTATTGGGAGGAGAGACAGTCGGTCTCCCTCCACTGAGGAGGAAAGGTATGTATGGGAGAGAGCTTACTACCACCTCTCCCCAGCGGCGGATCATTAATGGGCAGGGAATAGAGAGCTCAGTCTCCTTTCCCCAGCAGCAGAGCTGTGTAACCGAAGGGAGACAGTCGGTCTCCAGCAGCAGGACTGTATATCTAAAGGGAGACAGTCGGTCTCCCCTCCAACAACCAGGCTTCAACCAGGCTACCCTCCCAGTAGCGCTGGCAACAGGAGCAGAGTGACGCGGTCTCTGCCCATGCAGCACCCACCAAGTCAGCGTGCCCGTACCCAGCACAGCCGTGGTGAGGCACCTGGACATGGACAAGCTTCTCCTCTACCCAGTTGCAGTAACTATTTATTGTGGGTGGGCTGTGCTGTTGATTGTGTTTTGTGGGTGGGCTGCTGGACTAACAAGGGCACTGACCGGCAGGAGGTCAGATACCCTGTTAGTCTGTTTGGAAAAGGGGAGAGATGTGACGAGACCAATCTCGCCACATTGCATTGGAGAAACCTGGTTGCTCGCCTGCTGCCTTTGGACTATGGCCCCCTGTTAAAGACATCTTTTTACCTGCAGAAAAGCTTAATTCGTGCTTTTCTGCCTGGGGTTCGGTAGTTTTGGTTGAATGTGTTATACCCCAGATAGGAATCCCATGGAGCCCATTCGTATGAAACTGACTGTAAAGACTTTGGCTCCATGGCGATTAAACTGTATTCGTGTGGTCTGAGCGCCATTCACTTAATAATGTGCGCTCAGACCTGAGCTATCTGGGGATATGTTAAATGTATAGTTTTAATGTAATGTGTCTTACCTGGTGTATTTTAACAGTAATGCTTGTTCTGTGTCCCCATGTGCATAATGGAGTCTTGTCTCTGAAATGTCTGTGTGTATTGTAAAGGGTGGGACATTGTGTATTGAATAGTGATGTCTGCCCTATTGTCCCCACATGTGTATTGGCGATTTCCCTTTGTCCTGAGAGATAATTGAATGACTCCTCAATTGTCTCCAGGACAGAAAGACATTGTGTATTCGTCTGCCTGTGATGATTGCATTACCCATGTAGGGTGATGGTATCACAGGCAGAGGGGAGAGATATGCTGGGGTGTCTGTATTGTCCCAATGTGTGTGATTGGCTGCTGTATCCCGTGTCGCAGTCTTCCTTCTGGTCCTCTAGGAGTGTCCACCAGGTGGGAGACCTGGATAAATACCAGGCAGGTAGCCGTTAATAAATGAGAGAATTCCTGTTTACCATCAATACGGAGCCTCGTCTCGTTCTTGGGGGGATTCACTGTATGCTGTTAGAGACTGATTGCCAGGAGTGTAAGCTGATTGTCTGCTTTTCCTGTTCGTCTGCTAGCAGCTATTTGGGAGGTTCCAGTACGGGAGTTGGAGTGCTATTTTGTATCCAGTTCGGGAGTTTGGTGTTCTGCAGTAGCTGGGCCTATATCTCTGTAAAGGGGGCCGATCGCCTAAACGGTTTTTACCCCTTGTCTGCAGCAACGGTCCGTTACATTCTGTATATATATACACTGCACAGTACCACTTCTCCTCTCCTGTATACTGGGTGTAATCCTCAGTATCTGCTCTTATTCTGTGTATATATACACTGCACAGTACCACTTCTCCTGTCCTGTATACCGGGTGTAATCCTCAGTATCTGCTCT
>CM065596.1:156486163-156605155 GCA_033119425.1 Bufotes viridis
TATATACACTGCACAGTACCACCCCTCCTGTATATATATACACTGCACAGTACCACTCCTCCTTTATATATATACACTGCACAGTACCACTCCTCCTGTATATATATATACACTGCACAGTACCACTCCTCCTATATATATATACTGCACAGTACCACTCCTCCTGTATATATATATATATATACACTGCACAGTACCACTCCTCCTGTATATATATACACTGCACAGTACCACTCCTCCTGTATATATATACACTGCACAGTACCACTCCTCCTATATATATATACTGCACAGTACCACTCCTCCTGTATATATACTCTGCACAGTACCACTCCTCCTTTATATATATACACTGCACAGTACCACTCCTCCTATATATATATACTGCACAGTACCACTCCTCCTGTATATATATATACACTGCACAGTACCACTCCTCCTGTATATATATATACACTGCACAGTACCTCTCCTCCTGTATATATACACTGCACAGTACCACTCCTCCTGTATATATATATATACACTGCACAGTACCTCTCCTCCTGTATATATACACTGCACAGTACCTCTCCTCCTGTATATATATACACTGCACAGTACCACTCCTCCTGTATATATATACTGCACAGTACCACTCCTCCTGTATATATATATATACACTGCACAGTACCTCTCCTCCTGTATATATACACTGCACAGTACCACTCCTCCTGTATATATATACACTGCATAGTACCACTCCTCCTATATATATATACTGCACAGTACCACTCCTCCTGTATATATACTCTGCACAGTACCACTCCTCCTTTATATATATACACTGCACAGTACCACTCCTCCTGTATATATACACTGCACAGTACCACCCCTCCTGTATATATATACTGCACAGTACCACTCCTCCTGTATATATACACTGCACAGTACCACTCCTCCTGTATATATATACACTGCACAGTACCACTCCTCCTGTATAAATATACACTGCACAGTACCACTACTGAAACAAATCACATTTGCCTATGTTAACGTATGCCACGCGTCTACCACATGGGGAGCACCCCCATTTTGGAGTTGTTTCCCCTTATGATGACTTTGATCCAAGGTTTCTCTCAAACTCCTGGATTTCTTATGTGTTGTTGATGGTTGTAATGATAAGTATTTCCTTAAAGTTTTGTCTGATCTTAAAATCGGCCAATACTTTTGTAAAATCTCGCGTATCTCCTGAGATCTCTAATTAAGCGTGGTATTGAAGCGGACAACCTCAGTCTTCTCTGGGGGTTTTCATCGCGACCCATGTGTTCGGCTCTTATCTGGGCTCTCCTGACGACTCCATTATTATAGCCTCTCTCTTGGAAACGTGCGGCCAGATCTGCTGCTTGTTTCTTAAATGTCTGTTCCACTGAACAAATGCGTCTAGTGCGTAAAAATTGTCCCACCGGAATATTTTTGATCAAATGTGGTGGATCAGCCGAGGATGCATGCAATAAACTGTTGGTGGCAGTAGATTTTCTTAAAAAGTCAGTTTGGATATAACCATTCCCATCTCTCACCGGTGCAATATCCAGCAAGTCTGTGTTGTCCACACTTTGTATGTCATCTTGATATTGTACGCGTTGCTGTTCAATTGTAGAACACATTTCTCCAGGTCCTGTGTGTTTCCCTGCCAGAAAAACAGAATATCGTCTATATATCTGGTCCAAAATTTGACTTTTGCAATATCCTTAACGGGGCTAGTCATAAAGATCTCCCTCTCCTATTGACCCAAAAAGAGATTTGCATAGGGCGGCGCAAAGGCCACCCCCATCGCGGTACCTTGTAATTGAAGATAAAATGTTTCCTTAAATAGGAAAAAATTATGGGTCAGCGCAAAACGTTCGTCACTCACCAGAAACCCGCTCAGTCCAGTGTCCAGGTTAGTGATCATTAAAGCTGTTGATGCTGCTGTAATGCCGTCTTCATGTTTGACAGATGTATAAAGGGATTCTACATCACATGTTACCAAGAGGGTGCCGGGTTAAATATGTAGCCCTTCGATCTTTTCCAAGAGATGCGCGCTGTCACGTGTATAAGATGGTAAGATCTCTACAAGTGGTTTCAAGAAGAAATCGATTAATTGACACCAGGCTTCCGGTAGATTTCCCACCCCCGACACAATTGGTCTACCTGGCGGATTTCTCAGGCATTTCTGTAGTTTTGGAAGTAAATATAAGGTAGGTATCGATGGCTCCTCTATTAGCAGACCGTGGCCTGTTGGTCATTCAACACTCCATCTTCTCTTCCTTCTGTTAGGATTTCTATAAGTTCCTCTTTGAACCTAGAAAGTGGATTAGACGTCAATTTCTTGTAACATATTGGATCTCTTAATTGATGAAAAGCTTCTTTCTCATACATTTTCACCGGCCACCCTACCACGTTGCCACCCTTATCTGATGGCTTGAACATGACATTTTTCATCTTTTGTAGTTGTTGTAAAGCTCTTCTATGTTCACGACGAAGGTTGTCCTTATATCTCCCCCTCGGTAGCCTTTCAATTTCTTCTGTTACCAATCTAACAAAGAGGTCAACCTTGGAATATTGGGTCAACTGTGGAAACTTTTTTGATTTTGGAAGTAAAAAGTTAGGATACTCACTTGTTGATGGTTCCTATTGTTCCTCAAATAGTGTCTGAAGGGTTTCCACTGCCACACGTTCCTGTGGGGAATCCAACATCTCATCATCCTTGTGTTCTTGGTTTAAAATCTTCTTGAAAGCCAACTTGCGTCCAAAAAGATGTAGATCCTTTACTACGGTAAAGCAATCAAGATTAGTACTGGGACAAAAATGAAGGGCTAAGCTCAGAACTTGAACCTGACTTTCAGTCAGAGCCACATCTGATAGATTATCTACCTTCAGATTAGAGGATTGTCCATCCCCAGAGTCCACTTTTTTCTTCTTCTGGGTCTGTCGATCAGAGTGGAACGGTCTCTTACCTCCTCGGGTCGGGTATCTGTCCCTATTGTGCTCATTTTGAGATCTATTCGTATTGGTTGAGGAAGTGGACGTTACAGATATCGACCTTTCTTCCCCTATGTGTTTTATATCTCCATCTATATACACGGTTATTCTCTTTGTCTGCTACATCTCGTTGAAATTTTCGTGTCTTTACCCCATTCCTGGGACCAATCGTCCATTTCCTTCTCCAAGGTTGCCAATTCCTCCTTTGTACATTCTGTCTGCGAATCACCCAGAATCTTTTCTGTCATGTTCAATCTCATGCAGTTCTTGTCCGTTATGGGCAATAACTGTTTCTAAACCTTGGAACAATCATTACATGCTTTCTCCCATTGGGATACAAAACCTTCATCAGTCATTGGAAAAGATGGGAATACCTGTACACGTAATCCACGTGGGACTCAATCATTGGGTGTGTAGTTCTGTAGGGTTATTTTGTTCCACCATACTTTTGTACGTTTATGTAAAGTGCTTCTTTAGGGCTCCTTTATATTCTGCATGCGACATTTGTGTGTGTGTCCAATGTTTGATTAAATTTGGCCCCTGTGAACATCCGGTGCTATTTTACCCCAATTTGTGATTTACTTCAATCTGTACTTTTTCACATTTCCTTCTGCTCCCCTTTCTTATCATCTCCGTTTCTCGGGGCGGCCAGTGCGCCCGGAATGGGGAGGTGTGGCTTGTCCGTTCCGGTAGTCCTGTGGGATGGTCACATGACCGCTGCTTGTATTGCGCATGAAGATGCAGAAGCCATGTTTGGTCCCCTGACGAAGCCATTGGCGAAACGCGTTGGGTAGGTGAGGAGCACTGGGGTGGGTGGCTTGGTGATGTTTTTATACTTTGTTCCTTCTCATTTTGGCCTGCGATACTTGCTCACTTATGCAGGTCTTTTGCACCGTGCTCTTTATTATTGTATTATTTGGGGCATCTGAAGCAGGATTTATTCCTAAAATGTTGGTGATCTCTAGCCTTATATGTAGATATTAGACATAAACTGGTGTCTCAGGCATGTAAGCAGGAGGAGGCCCGGACTATTTGTGGGAACTTATTGGTGCCTCTCCAGCATTTTCTATCTACTATGCAAACTATGTGCCTCCTTCCCAGTGTTCCGTTTTTCCCTTTTTAATCTCATTATACGGTATAGACTCCATTATGTATCTATGTTTTTAACTTTTGCATTACAATAAAATACAACTTTTTGAATAATATGGTTGTTTGAATTTTCTGCGATCGAGGTATACACATTCATATATTATAGGTTGGTGTTTGAAGCTGTGTCGCCCATATAGGCATGGGCGTAGGAAGCCCCAAAAATCTGGGGGGGACAGCACTTATGGGGCCCCTGTGTCCCCGCCCACCCTCAAGCCACACCCACAGCCCCACCCATACCTTAAATTCAGTGACGTCTCCTTTGATGTAGATCTTCTCTTTCCTCATCTTCTCCTTTCAGACCAGACCACCATTTTTCCGCCGGTTTTCGTCTCTGCAGTTTAACAAAAAAAATATCTTAGTTTACTACTTTTCCATCATCCTCCCATCTTCTGGACAAAACATACCACTACCTAAAATACTGTCCCACTGTGGTTCCCAATAGTACCCCCAATAATAAGTGCCTCTCCCCCATCATCATGTGCCAGTAACAACTGCCAAACCCCCCCATGTGCCAGCATCAAGTGCCAACCCCCCCATGTGCCAGCATCAAGTGCCAACCACCCCCCATGTGCCAGCATCAAGTGCCAACCACCCCCCATGTGCCAGTATCAAGTGCCAATATCAAGTGCCAACCACCCCCCATCCTGAGGACAGCGATACAGATGACTATGGAGATGAACGCTTCTATAATGGAGGCGCTCATCTCCGTGTGCCCCGCCACCGCCGCACACATTGTCCCGCTGCCGCTGGGGGGCATTTTTGAATACCTGTCCCCCCCGCATTATTTCCTGGGGGGGATCCGTCCCCCCCCCCTGCTTCCTACGCATATAGGTCACTTCTATAGCTTGTGTATATAATGTACATATTATAGGGGTCATTTATTAACAAATATACACCATTTTTTGACATATTTAAGGTGCAGATTTCCCCTCTCACGGCAATTTTATGAGATGGTGGAAAAAGAGAGGATGGTACGGTGGGACAGGCTTTGGGTCAGCCCGCCCGTATTATTTTCCGCTTTCCAAAGCAGTTTATGCCATAGAAAATGGTCTGAAACTAGGATAGCAAATGTGTTTAAACCATGAAGCATTTGCTGCTCGAGCGTCAGCATTAAGACAACTGTATAAATCACCATCCGTAATAACTGACCCCCTATAGGTTTATTTATACGAAGGAAATATGAGACATGACTCTGTATATAATAATCTATTATATACAGAGATCTCTCATATATTCTATAGATTCATTATACACAGTGATCTCTCATATATTCTACAGATTCATTATACACAGTGATCTCTCATATATTCTATAATCTATAGAATGTGTAAGAGATCACTGTGTGTAATGGATCTATAGAATATATGAGAGATCACTGTGTATAATGGATCTATAGAATATATGAGAGATCACTGTGTGTAATGAATCTATAGAATATATGAGAGATCACTGTGTATAATGAATCTATAGAATATATGAGAGATCACTGTGTATAATGATCTATAGAATATATGAGAGATCACTGTGTATAATGGATCTATAGAATATATGAGATCACTGTGTATAATGATCTATAGAATATATGAGAGATCACTGTGTATAATGAATCTATAGAATATATGAGAGATCACTGTGTATAATGAATCTATAGAATATATGAGAGATCACTGTGTATAATGGATCTATAGAATATATGAGAGATCACTGTGTATAATGATCTATAGAATATATGAGAGATCACTGTGTATAATGGATCTATAGAATATATGAGAGATCACTGTGTATAATGGATCTATAGAATATATGAGAGATCACTGTGTATAATGAATCTATAGAATATGAGAGATCACTGTGTATAATGATCTATAGAATATATGAGAGATCACTGTGTGTAATGGATCTATAGAATATATGAGAGATCACTGTGTATAATAAATCTATAGAATATATGAGAGATCACTGTGTATAATGAATCTATAGAATATATGACAGATCACTGTGTATAATGATCTATAGAATATTTGAGAGATCACTGTGTATAATGAATCTATAGATTATATGAGAGATCACTGTGTATAATGATCTATAGAATATATGAGAGATCACTGTGTATAATGTATAGAATATATGAGAGATCACTGTGTATAATGATCTATAGAATATATGAGAGATCATTGTGTATAATGAATCTATAGAATATATCAGAGATCACTGTGTGTAATGGATCTATAGAATATATGAGAGATCTCTGTGTATAATGAATCTATAGAATATATAAGAGATCACTCTGTATAATGGATCTATAGAATATATGAGAGATCACTGTGTATAATGAATCTATAGAATATATGAGAGATCACTGTGTATAATGGATCTATAGAATATATGAGAGATCACTGTGTATATAATGAATCTATAGAATATATGAGAGATCACTGTATAATGGATCTATAGAATATATGAGAGATCACTGTGTATAATGAATCTATAGAATATATGAGAGATCTCTGTGTATAATGATCTATAGAATATATGAGAGATCACTGTGTATAATGAATCTATAGAATATATAAGAGATCTCTGTGTATAATGGATCTATAGAATATATGAGAGATCACTGTGTGTAATGAATCTATAGAATATATGAGAGATCACTGTGTATAATGAATCTATAGAATATATGAGAGATCGCTGTGTATAATGGATCTACAGAATATATGAGAGATCACTGTGTATAATGGATCTATAGAATATATGAGAGATCACTGTGTATAATGAATCTATAGAATATATGAGAGATCACTGTGTGTAATGGATCTATAGAATATATGAGAGATCACTGTGTATAATGAATCTATAGAATATATGAGAGATCTATGTGTATAATAAATCTATAGAATATATGAGAGATCACTGTGTATAATGGATCTATAGAATATATGAGAGATCACTGTGTATAATGGATCTATAGAATATATGAGAAATCACTGTGTATAATGAATCTATAGAATATTTGAGAGATCACTGTGTATAATGAATCTATAGAATATATGAGAGATCACTGTGTATAATGAATCTATAGAATATATGAGAGATCACTGTGTATAATGAATCTATAGAATATATCAGAGATCACTGTGTATAATGATCTATAGAATATATGAGAGATCACTGTGTATAATGAATCTATAGAATATATGAGAGATCACTGTGTATAATGGATCTATAGAATATATGAGAGATCACTGTGTATAATGAATCTATAGAATATATGAGAGATCACTGTATATAATGAATCTATAGAATATATGAGAGATCACTGTGTATAATGAATCTATAGAATATATGAGAGATCACTGTGTATAATGTATCTATAGAATATATGAGAGATCACTGTGTATAATGGATCTATAGAATATATGAGAGATCACTGTGTGTAATGAATCTATAGAATATATGAGAGATCACTGTGTATAATTAATCTATAGAATATATGAGAGATCACTGTGTATAATGATCTATAGAATATATGAGAGATCACTGTGTATAATGATCTATAGAATATATGAGAGATCACTGTGTATAATGAATCTATAGAATATATGAGAGATCACTGTGTATAATGAATCTATAGAATATATGAGAGATCTCTGTGTATAATGGATCTATAGAATATATGAGAGATCACTGTGTATAATGAATCTATAGAATATATGAGAGATCACTGTGTATAATGATCTATAGAATATATGAGAGATCACTGTGTATAATGGATCTATAGAATATATGAGAGATCACTGTGTATAATGAATCTATAGAATATATCAGAGATCGCTGTGTATAATGGATCTACAGAATATATGAGAGATCACTGTGTATAATGGATCTATAGAATATATGAGAGATCACTGTGTATAATGAATCTATAGAATATATGAGAGATCACTGTGTATAATGGATCTATAGAATATATGAGAGATCACTGTGTATAATGAATCTATAGAATATATGAGAGATCTATGTGTATAATAAATCTATAGAATATATGAGAGATCACTGTGTATAATGGATCTATAGAATATATGAGAGATCACTGTGTATAATGGATCTATAGAATATATGAGAAATCACTGTGTATAATGAATCTATAGAATATTTGAGAGATCACTGTGTATAATGAATCTATAGAATATATGAGAGATCACTGTGTATAATGGATCTATAGAATATATGAGAGATCATTGTGTATAATGAATCTATAGAATATATGAGAGATCACTGTGTATAATGGATCTATAGAATATATGAGAGATCACTGTGTATAATGGATCTATAGAATATATGAGAAATCACTGTGTATAATGGATCTATAGAATATATGAGAGATCACTGTGTATAATGAATCTATAGAATATATCAGAGATCACTGTGTATAATGATCTATAGAATATATGAGAGATCACTGTGTATAATTAATCTATAGAATATATGAGAGATCACTGTGTATAATGGATCTATAGAATATATGAGAGATCACTGTGTATAATGAATCTATAGAATATATGAGAGATCACTGTATATAATGAATCTATAGAATATATGAGAGATCACTGTGTATAATGAATCTATAGAATATATGAGAGATCACTGTGTATAATGTATCTATAGAATATATGAGAGATCACTGTGTATAATGAATCTATAGAATATATGAGCGATCACTCTGTATAATGAATCTATAGAATATATGAGAGATCACTCTGTGTATAATGGATCTATAGAATATATGAGAGATCACTGTGTGTAATGAATCTATAGAATATATGAGAGATCACTGTGTATAATTAATCTATAGAATATATGAGAGATCACTGTGTATAATGATCTATAGAATATATGAGAGATCTACTGTGTATAATGAATCTATAGAATATATGAGAGATCACTGTGTATAATGGATCTATAGAATATATGAGAGATCACTGTGTATAATGAATCTATAGAATATATGAGAGATCACTGTGTATAATGATCTATAGAATATATGAGAGATCACTGTGTATAATGGATCTATAGAATATATGAGAGATCACTGTGTATAATGGATCTATAGAATATATGAGAGATCACTGTGTATAATGAATCTATAGAATATATGAGAGATCACTGTGTATAATGATCTATAGAATATATGAGAGATCACTGTGTATAATGATCTATAGAATATATGAGAGATCACTGTGTATAATGAATCTATAGAATATATGAGAGATCACTGTGTATAATGAATCTATAGAATATATGAGAGATCACTGTGTATAATGAATCTATAGAATATATGAGAGATCACTGTGTATAATGATCTATAGAATATATGAGAGATCACTGTGTATAATGAATCTATAGAATATATGAGAGATCACTGTGTATAATGGATCTATAGAATATATGAGAGATCACTGTGTATAATGAATCTATAGAATATATGAGAGATCACTGTGTATAATGAATCTATAGAATATATGAGAGATCACTGTGTATAATGAATCTATAGAATATATGAGAGATCACTGTGTATAATGAATCTATAGAATATATGAGAGATCACTGTGTATAATGAATCTATAGAATATATGAGAGATCACTGTGTATAATGAATCTATAGAATATATGAGAGATCACTGTGTATAATGAATCTATAGAATATATGAGAGATCACTGTGTATAATGAATCTATAGAATATATGAGAGATCACTGTGTATAATGGATCTATAGAATATATGAGAGATCACTGTGTATAATGAATCTATAGAATATATGAGAGATCACTGTGTATAATGAATCTATAGAATATATGAGAGATCACTGTGTATAATGAATCTATAGAATATATGAGAGATCACTGTGTATAATGAATCTATAGAATATATGAGAGATCACTGTGTATAATGGATCTATAGAATATATGAGAGATCACTGTGTATAATGAATCTATAGAATATATGAGAGATCACTGTGTATAATGAATCTATAGAATATATGAGAGATCACTGTGTATAATGATCTATAGAATATATAAGAGATCACTGTGTATAATGAATCTATAGAATATATGAGAGATCACTGTGTATAATGAATCTATAGAATATATGAGAGATCACTGTGTATAATGAATCTATAGAATATATGAGAGATCACTGTGTATAATGGATCTATAGAATATATGAGAGATCACTGTGTATAATGAGTCTATAGAATATATGAGAGATCACTCTGTATAATGATCTATAGAATATATGAGAGATCACTGTGTATAATGAATCTATAGAATATGAGAGATCACTGTGTATAATGAATCTATAGAATATATGAGAGATCACTGTGTATAATGATCTATAGAATATATGAGAGATCACTGTGTATAATGAATCTATAGAATATATGAGAGATCACTGTGTATAATGAATCTATAGAATATATGAGAGATCACTGTGTATAATGAATCTATAGAATATATGAGAGATCACTGTGTATAATGATCTATAGAATATATGAGAGATCACTGTGTATAAATCTATAGAATATATGAGAGATCACTGTGTATAATGAATCTATAGAATATATGAGAGATCACTGTGTATAATGGATCTATAGAATATATGAGAGATCACTGTGTATAATGGATCTATAGAATATATGAGAGATCACTGTGTATAATGAATCTATAGAATATATGATGAGATCACTGTGTATAATGAATCTATAGAATATATGAGAGATCACTGTGTATAATGTATCTATAGAATATATGAGAGATCACTGTGTGTAATGATCTATAGAATATATGAGAGATCACTGTGTATAATGAATCTATAGAATATATGAGAGATCACTCTGTGTATAATGGATCTATAGAATATATGAGAGATCACTGTGTATAATGAATCTATAGAATATATGAGAGATCACTGTGTATAATGTATCTATAGAATATATGAGAGATCACTGTGTATAATGATCTATAGAATATATGAGAGATCACTGTGTATAATGAATCTATAGAATATATGAGAGATCACTGTGTATATGGATCTATAGAATATATGAGAGATCACTGTGTATAATGAATCTATAGAATATATGAGAGATCACTGTGTATAATGGATCTATAGAATATATGAGAGATCACTGTGTATAATGGATCTATAGAATATATGAGAGATCACTGTGTATAATGAATCTATATAATATATATGAGATCACTGTGTATAATGAATCTATAGAATATATGAGAGATCACTGTGTATAATGTATCTATAGAATATATGAGAGATCACTGTGTATAATGATCTATAGAATATATGAGAGATCACTGTGTATAATGAATCTATAGAATATATGAGAGATCACTCGTGTATAATGGATCTATAGAATATATGAGAGATCACTGTGTATAATGAATCTATAGAATATATGAGAGATCACTGTGTATAATGGATCTATAGAATATATGAGAGATCACTGTGTATAATGATCTATAGAATATATGAGAGATCACTGTGTATAATGAATCTATAGAATATATGAGAGATCACTGTGTATAATGAATCTATAGAATATGAGAGATCACTGTGTATAATGAATCTATAGAATATATGAGAGATCACTGTGTATAATGAATCTATAGAATATATGAGAGATCACTGTGTATAATGATCTATAGAATATATGAGAGATCACTGTGTATAATGAATCTATAGAATATATGAGAGATCACTGTGTATAATGGATCTATAGAATATATGAGAGATCACTGTGTATAATGAATCTATAGAATATATGAGAGATCACTGTGTGTAATGAATCTATAGAATATATGAGAGATCACTGTGTATAATGAATCTATAGAATATATGAGAGATCACTGTGTATAATGAATCTATAGAATATATGAGAGATCACTGTGTATAATGAATCTATAGAATATATGAGAGATCACTGTGTATAATGAATCTATAGAATATATCAGAGATCACTGTGTATAATGAATCCATAGAATATATGAGAGATCACTGTGTATAATGAATCTATAGAATATATGAGAGATCACTGTGTATAATGAATCTATAGAATATATGAGAGATCACTGTGTATAATGAATCTATAGAATATATGAGAGATCACTGTGTATAATGAATCTATAGAATATATGAGAGATCACTGTGTATAATGATCTATAGAATATATAAGAGATCACTGTGTATAATTAATCTATAGAATATATGAGAGATCACTGTGTATAATAAATCTATAGAATATATGAGAGATCACTGTGTATAATGAATCTATAGAATATATGAGAGATCACTGTGTATAATGGATCTATAGAATATATGAGAGATCACTGTGTGTATAATGATCTATAGAATATATGAGAGATCACTGTGTATAATGAATCTATAGAATATGAGAGATCACTGTGTATAATGAATCTATAGAATATATGAGAGATCACTGTGTATAATGATCTATAGAATATATGAGAGATCACTGTGTATAATGAATCTATAGAATATATGAGAGATCACTGTGTATAATCTATAGAATATATGAGAGATCACTGTGTATAATGAATCTATAGAATATATGAGAGATCACTGTGTATAATGGATCTATAGAATATATGAGAGATCACTGTGTATAATGGATCTATAGAATATATGAGAGATCACTGTGTATAATGAATCTATATAATATATATGAGATCACTGTGTATAATGAATCTATAGAATATATGAGAGATCACTGTGTATAATGTATCTATAGAATATATGAGAGATCACTGTGTGTAATGATCTATAGAATATATGAGAGATCACTGTGTATAATGAATCTATAGAATATATGAGAGATCACTCTGTGTATAATGGATCTATAGAATATATGAGAGATCACTGTGTATAATGAATTTATAGAATATATGAGAGATCACTGTGTATAATCTATAGAATATATGAGAGATCACTGTGTATAATGAATCTATAGAATATATGAGAGATCACTGTGTATAATGGATCTATAGAATATATGAGAGATCACTGTGTATAATGATCTATAGAATATATGAGAGATCACTGTGTATAATGAATCTATAGAATATATGAGAGATCACTGTGTATAATGAATCTATAGAATATGAGAGATCACTGTGTATAATGAATCTATAGAATATATGAGAGATCACTGTGTGTAATGAATATATAGAATATATGAGAGATCACTGTGTATAATGATCTATAGAATATATGAGAGATCACTGTGTATAATGAATCTATAGAATATATGAGAGATCACTGTGTATAATGATCTATAGAATATATGAGAGATCACTGTGTATAATGAATCTATAGAATATATGAGAGATCACTGTATAATGGATCTATAGAATATATGAGAGATCACTGTGTATAATGGATCTATAGAATATATGAGAGATCACTGTGTGTAATGAATCTATAGAATATATGAGAGATCACTGTTTATAATGGATCTATAGAATATATGAGAGATCACTGTGTATAATGATCTATAGAATATATGAGAGATCACTGTGTATAATGAATCTATAGAATATATGAGAGATCACTGTGTATAATGAATCTATAGAATATGAGAGATCACTGTGTATAATGAATCTATAGAATATATGAGAGATCACTGTGTGTAATGAATATATAGAATATATGAGAGATCACTGTGTATAATGTATCTATAGAATATATGAGAGATCACTGTGTATAATGTATCTATAGAATATATGAGAGATCACTGTGTATAATGAATCTATAGAATATATGAGAGATCTCTGTGTATAATGATCTATAGAATATATGAGAGATCACTGTGTGTAATGAATCTGTAGAATATATGAGAGATCACTGTGTATAATGGATCTATAGAATATATGAGAGATCACTGTGTATAATGGATCTATAGAATATATGAGAGATCACTGTGTATAATGAATCTATAGAATATATGAGAGATCACTTGTATAATGAATCTATAGAATATATGAGAGATCACTGTGTATAATGAATCTATAGAATATATGAGAGATCACTGTGTATAATGAATCTATAGAATATATGAGAGATCACTGTGTATAATGAATCTATAGAATATATGAGAGATCACTGTGTATAATGGATCTATAGAATATATGAGAGATCACTGTGTATAATGAATCTATAGAATATATGAGAGATCACTGTGTATAATGAATCTATAGAATATATGAGAGATCACTGTGTATAATGAATCTATAGAATATATGAGAGATCACTGTGTATAATGAATCTATAGAATATATGAGAGATCACTGTGTATAATGAATCTATAGAATATATGAGAGATCACTGTGTATAATGATCTATAGAATATATGAGAGATCACTGTGTATAATGAATCTATAGAATATATGAGAGATCACTGTGTATAATGAATCTATAGAATATATGAGAGATCACTGTGTATAATGAATCTATAGAATATATGAGAGATCACTGTGTATAATGGATCTATAGAATATATGAGAGATCACTGTGTATAATGAATCTATAGAATATATGAGAGATCACTGTGTATAATGAATCTATAGAATATATGAGAGATCACTGTGTATAATGAATCTATAGAATATATGAGAGATCACTGTGTATAATGAATCTATAGAATATATGAGAGATCACTGTGTATAATGAATCTATAGAATATATGAGAGATCACTGTGTATAATGAATCTATAGAATATATGAGAGATCACTGTGTATAATGAATCTATAGAATATATGAGAGATCACTGTGTATAATGAATCTATAGAATATATGAGAGATCACTGTGTATAGTGGATCTATAGAATATATGAGAGATCACTGTGTATAATGGATCTATAGAATATATGAGAGATCACTGTGTATAATGGATCTATAGAATATATGAGAGATCACTCTGTGTATAATGATCTATAGAATATATGAGAGATCACTGTGTATAATGTATATATAGAATATATGAGAGATCACTGTGTATAATGAATCTATAGAATATATGAGAGATCACTATGTATAATGGATCTATAGAATATATGAGAGATCACTGTGTGTATAATGAATCTATAGAATATATGAGAGATCACTGTGTGTATAATGAATCTATAGAATATATGAGAGATCACTATGTATAATGGATCTATAGAATATATGAGAGATCACTGTGTGTATAATGAATCTATAGAATATATGAGAGATCACTGTGTGTATAATGAATCTATTGAATATAACAGAGATCACTGTGTATAATGGATCTATAGAATATATGAGAGATCACTTTGTATAGTGGATCTATAGAATATATGAGAGATCACTGTGTGTATAATGAATCTATTGAATATAACAGAGATCACTGTGTATAATGGATCTATAGAATATATGAGAGATCACTGTGTATAATGGATCTATAGAATATATGAGATCACTGTGTATAATGGATCTATAGAATATATGAGAGATCTCTGTGTATAATGGATCTATAGAATATATGAGAGATCACTGTGTATAACGAATCTATAGAATATATGAGAGATCACTGTGTATAATGGATCTATAGAATATATGAGAGATCACTTTGTATAGTGGATCTATAGAATATATGAGAGATCACTGTGTGTATAATGAATCTATTGAATATAACAGAGATCACTGTGTATAATGGATCTATAGAATATATGAGAGATCACTGTGTATAATGGATCTATAGAATATATGAGAGATCACTGTGTATAATGGATCTATAGAATATATGAGAGATCACTGTGTATAATGATCTATAGAATATATGAGAGATCTCTGTGTATAATCTATAGAGTTTTCTCATCTTTTCTTATAGAACTGGGTTTTTGTCGTTTCTCTTTTCTATAAGGAATTTTTCCTTTTTAGTTGTAGATTTTCCATTTTTTAGTTTTTCCCACAATGTCCTTTCTTTCCTGGTATTTTCGCCTTCCGTTCTATGGTTTCCGTACGTCTCTCAGGATCTGTAGACTCGTATGTCCAGTACATGACGTCCAGCTGCCGGCAGATAGAGGGTCCGGCCGTGCGCTCCCCGATGCATCAGTGCAGCTCTTGCCGGTGTTCACACAATAAAGATTTGCTGCAAAACGTGTTAAAAACAATCAGTTGTTCAGCTGATGTCCTGGGGAGAGCGCAGGGATGGCTGCCGCCTCAATGAAGACTGCTGTGTGTGAATATACCCTTAAAGGGGCGGTGTCCCGGCCTCTGGAAACCTTCTCACCCTTTCTAGTAGAGGTTTTGTTTCACTTTCTATATTCCAGGTAATGGCGGCGGGATGTGACATCGGCAGGAAGTTCTGACGGTATCAGTAGAGTCGGGCCTTTCTGCCTTCCTTTTGTATAAGTATACACACCCTGATGCCGCCATCTCTGCCATGCTGCAGGTTTCGGCAGGTGGCGTGCGCACAAGGTGTTTGACATCTGCTGTGTGGGGCTGTGAGTGGAGCCGTCTTCCCCTTTGAAAGGTGACAGGCCATTCATGGGGCCATTACTACCTGCCGGCCCCATTGTCTGCGCTCCATTCTCTCCCCCGGGGAGTCCATTGTGCGGGGGTCTCTGTTTCGCCGCTCTCAGCAGTAGGAGGAGGGCAGCCATTCATGCTCCCCGCAGGTATTACAATCACAGACCTGCCTTAGCCTTTGGCCTGCCTGGTCAGAGCTGGCTGGCTCTCAGCGGGGGGCTAAACACAGGGCCGGTGGGCTTCTCTGCAGGAGACGGGGCTTTTATAGTGTCCTCCTCACCTGAGGATGGGACAGGTAGAGCCCAGCCTGTAATCTCCGCCGTCCCCTCACATTCCTCTCATCTGCTGCTGCCTTTAATTATAAATTACAGAGAATTATTCCTGTCCCAGGAGCGGGAAACGTGGGAAGAACGCCCCCCCCCCCCAAGATGTAAGAGCGACCAGCTGGGCCAAGAAGCCGGGACATCCCCGCTGTCCCATCACTTCCCTCCATTTTCTTACTTCTCTTTTTTCTTCCTCCCTTCTGTTTTCTATTCTGTCCTTTCCTTTCTATAATCTCCTTCCCTCCTGCATTTAGCCTTCCGTCCTCTGTGCCTTTCTCCTCTTCCTTCTTCCATTCACTTGTTTTCTTTTTCTTTCCGCCTCTCTGCTTTTCTCTTCTTTTTCCGCCAGCCTTTATCCCTCTTTCCACCTTCTTTTCTCCTTCCTCCTTTATCCCTTATTCTTCTATCTGCCCTCAATCTTCCTGTACTTTACGGTCTTACTTCTTTCTTGTTTCTTTCTTTTCTTCTCCTCCTTTCCTTTTTCATCTGTAGTTTTCTTCTGTTCTCTCTTCCTGATTTTCCCTTTCTCCTCCGTTTTATTTTGTTCCTTCCTCTTTCTTTCCCTCCTTCTTTCTATAATCTTCTTTCTGCTCTTTCTCATTCTTCTCCTTCTTCCTTTCTTTCCTCTTTCCCACTTTTCCTTCATTATTCCTTTATTCCTCTTTTCTTCCATCCTTTCTTTTCTTCTTTTTCCTTCATTATCTTTTCTTCCTTCCTCTTTCCTTCTTCCTATTTTTTCATTCTTATTTTATTTCCTCCTGCTTTTTTCCTCTTTCCTTCTTTACCTTTCTCCTTTTCTTCTTCCTTCCTTCTTTCTTTCTTTGTCTCTGCTTTTCCTTCATTATCTTCTTCTTTTCTTCCCTCGCAGTTATCTCTTCGGACCCGAGCGCAGAGGGGTCGCCCCCCCTAATGATGTGGGCCGAGTGACGACTGCTGCTGGAGCTATCATGGCAGTCACAGTGCGTGTCACCCAGCTTTGCCAGGAACAGATCTTACACATGGCTTCCTCAGAAGAGTCCTGACGTGTACTGACACGAGAGGTATTACCCCCCCCCCCCAGTGACTGCACCAGCAGAATAGTGAGTGCAGCTCTGGAGTATAATACAGGATGTAACTCAGGGTCAGTACAGGATAAGTAATGTATGTACACAGTGACTGCACCAGCAGAACAGTGAGTGCAGCTCTGGAGTATAATACAGGATGTAACTCCGGATCAGTACAGGATAAGTAATGTATGTACACAGTGACTCCACCAGCAGAATAGTGAGTGCAGCTCTGGAGTATAATACAGGATGTAACTCAGGATCAGTACAGGATAAGTAATATATGTACACAGTGACTGCACCAGCAGAATAGTGAGTGCAGCTCTGGAGTATAATACAGGATGTAACTCAGGATCAGTACAGGATAAGTAATATATGTACACAGTGACTGCACCAGCAGAATAGTGAGTGCAGCTCTGGGGTATAATACAGGATGTAACTCAGGATCAGTACAGGATAAGTAATGTATGTACACAGTGACTGCACCAGCAGAATAGTGAGTGCAGCTCTGGAGTATAATACAGGATGTAACTCAGGATCAGTACAGGATAAGTAATGTATGTACACAGTGACTGCACCAGCAGAATAGTGAGCGCAGCTCTGGAGTATAATACAGGATGTAACTCAGGATCAGTACAGGATAAGTAATGTATGTACACAGTGACTGCACCAGCAGAATAGTGAGTGCAGCTCTGGAGTATAATACAGGATGTAACTCAGGATCAGTACAGGATAAGTAATGTATGTACACAGTGACTGCACCAGCAGAATAGTGAGCGCAGCTCTGGAGTATAATACAGGATGTAACTCAGGATCAGTACAGGATAAGTAATGTATGTACACAGTGACTGCACCAGCAGAATAGTGAGTGCAGCTCTGGAGTATAATACAGGATGTAACTCAGGGTCAGTACAGGATAAGTAATGTATGTACACAGTGACTGCACCAGCAGAATAGTGAGTGCAGCTCTGGAGTATAATACAGGATGTAACTCAGGGTCAGTACAGGATAAGTAATGTATGTACACAGTGACTGCACCAGCAGAATAGTGAGCGCAGCTCTGGAGTATAATACAGGCTGTAACTCAGGATCAGTACAGGATAAGTAATGTATGTACACAGTGACTCCACCAGCAGAATAGTGAGTGCAGCTCTGGAGTATAATACAGGATGTAACTCCGGATCAGTACAGGATAAGTAATGTATGTGCACAGTGACTGCACCAGCAGAATAGTGAGTGCAGCTCTGGAGTATAATACAGGATGTAACTCAGGGTCAGTACAGGATAAGTAATGTATGTACACAGTGACTGCACCAGCAGAATAGTGAGTGCAGCTCTGGAGTATAATACAGGATGTAACTCAGGATCAGTACAGGATAAGTAATGTATGTGCACAGTGACTGCACCAGCAGAATAGTGAGTGCAGCTCTGGAGTATAATACAGGATGTAACTCAGGGTCAGTACAGGATAAGTAATGTATGTACACAGTGACTGCACCAGCAGAATAGTGAGTGCAGCTCTGGAGTATAATACAGGATGTAACTCAGGATCAGTACAGGATAAGTAATGTATGTGCACAGTGACTGCACCAGCAGAATAGTGAGTGCAGCTCTGGAGTATAATACAGGATGTAACTCAGGGTCAGTACAGGATAAGTAATGTATGTACACAGTGACTGCACCAGCAGAATAGTGAGTGCAGCTCTGGAGTATAATACAGGATGTAACTCAGGATCAGTACAGGATAAAGTAATGTATGTACACAGTGACTGCACCAGCAGAATAGTGAGCGCAGCTCTGGAGTATAATACAGGATGTAACTCAGGATCAGTACAGGATAAGTAATGTATGTACACAGTGACTGCACCAGCAGAATAGTGAGTGCAGCTCTGGAGTATAATACAGGATGTAACTCAGGGTCAGTACAGGATAAGTAATGTATGTACACAGTGACTGCACCAGCAGAATAGTGAGTGCAGCTCTGGAGTATAATACAGGATGTAACTCAGGATCAGTACAGGATAAGTAATGTATGTACACAGTGACTGCACCAGCAGAATAGTGAGCGCAGCTCTGGAGTATAATACAGGATGTAACTCAGGATCAGTACAGGATAAGTAATGTATGTACACAGTGACTCCACCAGCAGAATAGTGAGTGCAGCTCTGGAGTATAATACAGGATGTAACTCAGGATCAGTAAAGGATAAGTAATGTATGTACACAGTGACTGCACCAGCAGAATAGTGAGTGCAGCTCTGGAGTATCATACAGGATGTAACTCAGGATCAGTACAGGATAAGTAATGTATGTACACAGTGACTGCACCAGCAGAATAGTGAGTGCAGCTCTGGAGTATAATACAGGATGTAACTCAGGGTCAGTACAGGATAAGTAATGTATGTACACAGTGACTGCACCAGCAGAATAGTGAGCGCAGCTCTGGAGTATAATACAGGATGTAACTCCGGATCAGTACAGGATAAGTAATGTATGTGCACAGTGACTGCACCAGCAGAATAGTGAGTGCAGCTCTGGAGTATAATACAGGATGTAACTCAGGATCAGTACAGGATAAGTAATGTATGTACACAGTGACTGCACCAGCAGAATAGTGAGTGCAGCTCTGGAGTATAATACAGGATGTAACTCCGGATCAGTACAGGATAAGTAACGTATGTACACAGTGACTGCACCAGCAGAATAGTGAGTGCAGCTCTGGAGTATAATACTGGATGTAACTCAGGATCAGTACAGGATATGTAATGTATGTACACAGTGACTGCACCAGCAGAATAGTGAGTGCAGCTCTGGAGTATAATACAGGATGTAACTCAGGAACAGTACAGGATCAGTAATGTATGTACACAGTGACTGCACCAGCAGAATAGTGAGTGCGGCTCTGGAGTATAATACATGATGTAACTCAGGATCAGTACAGGATAAGTAATGTATGTACACAGTGACTGCACCAGCAGAATAGTGAGTGCAGCTCTGGAGTATAATACATGATGTAACTCAGGATCAGTACAGGATAAGTAATGTATGTACACAGTGACTGCACCAGCAGAATAGTGAGTGCAGCTCTGGAGTATAATACAGGATGTAACTCAGGATCAGTACAGGATAAGTAATGTATGTACACAGTGACTGCACCAGCAGAATAGTGAGTGCAGCTCTGGAGTATAATACAGGATGGAACTCAGGATCAGTACAGGATAAGTAATGTGTGTACACAGTGACTGCACCAGCAGAATAGTGAGTGCAGCTCTGGAGTATAATACAGGATGTAACTCAGGATCAGTACAGGATAAGTAATGTATGTACACAGTGACTGCACCAGCAGAATAGTGAGTGCAGCTCTGGAGTATAATACAGGATGTAACTCAGGATCAGTACAGGATAAGTAATGTATGTACACAGTGACTGCACCAGCAGAATAGTGAGTGCAGCTCTGGAGTATAATACAGGATGTAACTCAGGATCAGTACAGGATAAGTAATGTGTGTACACAGTGACTGCACCAGCAGAATAGTGAGTGCAGCTCTGGAGTATAATACAGGATGTAACTCAGGATCAGTACAGGATAAGTAATGTATGTACACAGTGACTGCACCATCAGAATAGTGAGTGCAGCTCTGGAGTATAATACAGGATGTAACTCAGGATCAGTACAGGATAAGTAATGTATGTACACAGTGACTGCACCAGCAGAATAGTGAGTGCAGCTCTGGAGTATAATACAGGATGTAACTCAGGATCAGTACAGGATAAGTAATGTATGTACACAGTGACTGCACCAGCAGAATAGTGAGTGCAGCTCTGGAGTATAATACAGGATGTAACTCAGGATCAGTACAGGGTAAGTAATGTATGTACACAGTGACTGCACCAGCAGTATAGTGAGTGCAGCTCTGGAGTATAATACAGGATGTAACTCAGGATCAGTACAGGATAAGTAATGTATGTACACAGTGACTGCACCAGCAGAATAGTGAGTGCAGCTCTGGAGTATAATACAGGATGTAACTCAGGATCAGTACAGGATAAGTAATGTATGTGCACAGTGACTGCACCAGCAGAATAGTGAGTGCAGCTCTGGAGTATAATACAGGATGTAACTCAGGATCAGTACAGGATAAGTAATGTATGTACACAGTGACTGCACCAGCAGAATAGTGAGTGCAGCTCTGGAGTATAATACAGGATGTAACTCAGGATCAGTACAGGATAAGTAATGTATGTACACAGTGACTGCACCAGCAGAATAGTGAGTGCAGCTCTGGAGTATAATACAGGATGTAACTCAGGATCAGTACAGGATAAGTAATGTATGTACACAGTGACTCCACCAGCAGAATAGTGAGTGCAGCTCTGGAGTATAATACAGGATGTAACTCAGGATCAGTACAGGATAAGTAATGTATGTACACAGTGACTGCACCAGCAGAATAGTGAGTGCAGCTCTGGAGTATAATACAGGATGTAACTCAGGATCAGTACAGGATAAGTAATGTATGTACACAGTGACTGCACCAGCAGAATAGTGAGTGCAGCTCTGGAGAATAATACTGCATGTAATTCAGGATCAGTACAGGATAAGTAATGTATGTACACAGTGACTGCACCAGCAGAATAGTGAGTGCAGCTCTGGAGTATAATACAGGATGTAACTCAGGATCAGTACAGGATATGTAATGTATGTACACAGTGACTGCACCAGCAGAATAGTGAGTGCAGCTCTGGAGTATAATACAGGATGTAACTCAGGATCAGTACAGGATAAGTAATGTATGTACACAGTGACTGCACCAGCAGAATAGTGAGTGCAGCTCTGGAGAATAATACTGCATGTAATTCAGGATCAGTACAGGATAAGTAATGTATGTACACAGTGACTGCACCAGCAGAATAGTGAGTGCAGCTCTGGAGTATAATACAGGATGTAACTCAGGATCAGTACAGGATATGTAATGTATGTACACAGTGACTGCACCAGCAGAATAGTGAGTGCAGCTCTGGAGTATAATACAGGATGTAAATCAGGATCAGTACAGGATAAGTAATGTATGTACACAGTGACTGCACCAGCAGAATAGTGAGTGCAGCTCTGGAGTATAATACAGGGTGTAACTCAGGATCAGTACAGGATAAGTAATGTATGTACACAGTGACTCCACCAGCAGAATAGTGAGTGCAGCTCTGGGGTATAATACAGGATGTAACTCAGGATCAGTACAGGATGAGTAATGTATGTACACAGTGACTGCACCAGCAGAATAGTGAGTGCAGCTCTGGAGTATAATACAGGATGTAACTCAGGATCAGTACAGGATAAGTAATGTGTGTACACAGTGACTGCACCAGCAGAATAGTGAGTGCGGCTCTAGAGTATAATACAGGATGTAACTCAGGATCAGTACAGGATAAGTAATGTATGTATACAGTGACTGCACCAGCAGAATAGTGAGTGCAGCTCTGGGGTATAATACCGGATGTAACTCAGGATCAGTACAGGATAAGTAATGTAATGTATGTACACAGTGACTCCACCAGCAGAATAGTGAGTGCAGCTCTGGAGTATAATACAGGATGTAACTCAGGATCAGTACAGGATAAGTAATGTATGTACACAGTGACTGCACCAGCAGAATAGTGAGTGCAGCTCTGGAGAATAATACTGCATGTAATTCAGGATCAGTACAGGATAAGTAATGTATGTACACAGTGACTGCACCAGCAGAATAGTGAGTGCAGCTCTGGAGTATAATACCGGATGTAACTCAGGATCAGTACAGGATATGTAATGTATGTACACAGTGACTGCACCAGCAGAATAGTGAGTGCAGCTCTGGAGTATAATACAGGATGTAACTCAGGATCAGTACAGTATAAGTAATGTAATGTATGTACACAGTGACTCCACCAGCAGAATAGTGAGTGCAGCTCTGGAGTATAATACAGGATGTAACTCAGGATCAGTACAGGATAAGTAATGTATGTACACAGTGACTGCACCAGCAGAATAGTGAGTGCAGCTCTGGAGTATAATACAGGATGTAACTCAGGATCAGTACAGGATAAGTAATGTATGTACACAGTGACTGCACCAGCAGAATAGTGAGTGCAGCTCTGGAGTATAATACAGGATGTAACTCAGGATCAGTACAGGATAAGTAATGTATGTACACAGTGACTGCACCAGCAGAATAGTGAGTGCAGCTCTGGAGTATAATACAGGATGTAACTCAGGATCAGTACAGGATAAGTAATGTATGTACACAGTGACTGCACCAGCAGAATAGTGAGTGCAGCTCTGGAGTATAATACAGGATGTAACTCAGGATCAGTACAGGATAAGTAATGTATGTACACAGTGACTGCACCAGCAGAATAGTGAGTGCAGCTCTGGAGTATAATACAGGATGTAACTCAGGATCAGTACAGGATAAGTAATGTATGTACACAGTGACTGCACCAGCAGAATAGTGAGTGCAGCTCTGGAGTATAATACAGGATGTAACTCAGGATCAGTACAGGATAAGTAATGTATGTACACAGTGACTGCACCAGCAGAATAGTGAGTGCAGCTCTGGAGAATAATACTGCATGTAATTCAGGATCAGTACAGGATAAGTAATGTATGTACACAGTGACTGCACCAGCAGAATAGTGAGTGCAGCTCTGGAGTATAATACAGGATGTAACTCAGGATCAGTACAGGATAAGTAATGTATGTACACAGTGACTGCACCAGCAGAATAGTGAGTGCAGCTCTGGAGTATAATACAGGATGTAACTCAGGATCAGTACAGGATAAGTAATGTATGTACACAGTGACTGCACCAGCAGACTAGTGAGTGCAGCTCTGAAATATAATACAGGATGTAACTCAGGATCAGTACAGGATAAGTAATGTATATACACAGTGACTGCACCAGCAGAATAGTGAGTGCAGCTCTGGAGTATAATACATGATGTAACTCAGGATCAGTACAGGATAAGTAATGTATGTACACAGTGACTGCACCAGCAGAATAGTGAGTGCAGCTCTGGGGTATAATACAGGATGTAACTCAGGATCAGTACAGGATAAGTAATGTATGTACACAGTGACTGCACCAGCAGAATAGTGAGTGCAGCTCTGGAGTATAATACAGGATGTAACTCAGGATCAGTACAGGATAAGTAATGTATGTACACAGTGACTGCACCAGCAGAATAGTGAGTGCAGCTCTGGAGTATAATACAGGATGTAACTCAGGATCAGTACAGGATAAGTAATGTATGTACACAGTGACTGCACCAGCAGAATAGTGAGTGCAGCTCTGGAGTATAATACAGGATGTAACTCAGGATCAGTACAGGATAAGTAATGTATGTACACAGTGACTGCACCAGCAGAATAGTGAGTGCAGCTCTGGAGTATAATACAGGATGTAACTCAGGATCAGTACAGGATAAGTAATGTATGTACACAGTGACTGCACCAGCAGAATAGTGAGTGCAGCTCTGGAGTATAATACAGGATGTAACTCAGGATCAGTACAGGATAAGTAATGTATGTACACAGTGACTGCACCAGCAGAATAGTGAGTGCAGCTCTGGAGTATAATACAGGATGTAACTCAGGATCAGTACAGGATAAGTAATGTATGTACACAGTGACTGCATCAGCAGAATAGTGAGTGCAGCTCTGGAGTATAATACAGGATGTAACTCAGGATCAGTACAGGATAAGTAATGTATGTACACAGTGACTGCACCAGCAGAATAGTGAGTGCAGCTCTGGAGTATAATACAGGATGTAACTCAGGATCAGTACAGGATAAGTAATGTATGTACACAGTGACTGCACCAGCAGAATAGTGAGTGCAGCTCTGGAGTATAATACAGGATGTAACTCAGGATCAGTACAGGATAAGTAATGTATGTACACAGTGACTGCACCAGCAGAATAGTGAGTGCAGCTCTGGAGTATAATACAGGATGTAACTCAGGATCAGTACAGGATAAGTAATGTATGTACACAGTGACTGCACCAGCAGAATAGTGAGTGCAGCTCTGGAGTATAATACATGATGTAACTCAGGATCAGTACAGGATAAGTAATGTATGTACACAGTGACTGCACCAGCAGAATAGTGAGTGCAGCTCTGGAGTATAATACAGGATGTAACTCAGGATCAGTACAGGATAAGTAATGTATGTACACAGTGACTGCACCAGCAGAATAGTGAGTGCAGCTCTGGAGTATAATACAGGATGTAACTCAGGATCAGTACAGGATAAGTAATGTATGTACACAGTGACTGCACCAGCAGAATAGTGAGTGCAGCTCTGGAGTATAATACAGGATGTAACTCAGGATCAGTACAGGATAAGTAATGTATGTACACAGTGACTGCACCAGCAGAATAGTGAGTGCAGCTCTGGAGTATAATACAGGATGTAACTCAGGATCAGTACAGGATAAGTAATGTATGTACACAGTGACTGCACCAGCAGAATAGTGAGTGCAGCTCTGGAGTATAATACAGGATGTAACTCAGGATCAGTACAGGATAAGTAATGTATGTACACAGTGACTGCACCAGCAGAATAGTGAGTGCAGCTCTGGAGTATAATACAGGATGTAACTCAGGATCAGTACAGGATAAGTAATGTATGTACACAGTGACTGCACCAGCAGAATAGTGAGTGCAGCTCTGGAGTATAATACAGGATGTAACTCAGGATCAGTACAGGATAAGTAATGTATGTACACAGTGACTCCATCAGCAGAATAGTGAGTGCAGCTCTGGAGTATAATACAGGATGTAACTCAGGATCAGTACAGGATAAGTAATGTATGTACACAGTGACTGCACCAGCAGAATAGTGAGTGCAGCTCTGGAGTATAATACAGGATGTAACTCAGGATCAGTACAGGATAAGTAATGTATGGACATAGTGACTGCACCAGCAGAATAGTGAGTGCAGCTCTGGAGTATAATACAGGATGTAACTCAGTGCAGGATAAGTAATGTATGTACACAGTGACTCCACCAGCAGAATAGTGAGTGCAGCTCTGGAGTATAATACAGGATGTAACTCAGGATTAGTACAGGATAAGTAATGTATGTACACAGTGACTCCACCAGCAGAATAGTGAGTGCAGCTCTGGAGTATAATGCTGGATGTAACTCAGGATCAGTACAGGATAAGTAATGTATGTACAGAGTGACTGCACCAGCAGAATAGTGAGTGCAGCTCTGGAGTATAATACAGGATGTAACTCAGGATCAGTACAGGATAAGTAATGTATGTACACAGTGACTCCACCAGCAGAATAGTGAGTGCGGCTCTGGAGTATAATACAGGATGTAACTCAGGATCAGTACAGGATTAGTAATGTATGTACACAGTGACTCCACCAGCAGAATAGTGAGTGCAGCTCTGGAGTATAATACAGGATGTAACTCAGGATTAGTACAGGATAAGTAATGTATGTACACAGTGACTGCACCAGCAGAATAGTGAGTGCAGCTCTGGAGTATATTACAGGATGTAACTCAGGATCAGTACAGGATAAGTAATGTGTGTACACAGTGACTGCACCAGCAGAATAGTGAGTGCAGCTCTGGAGTATAATACAGGATGTAACTCAGGATCAGTACAGGATAAGTAATGTATGTACACAGTGACTGCACCAGCAGAATAGTGAGTGCAGCTCTGGAGTATAATACAGGATGTAACTCAGGATCAGTACAGGATAAGTAATGTATGTACACAGTGACTGCACCAGCAGAATAGTGAGTGCAGCTCTGGAGTATAATACATGATGTAACTCAGGATCAGTACAGGATAAGTAATGTATGTAAACAGTGACTGCACCAGCAGAATAGTGAGTGCAGCTCTGGAGTATAATACAGGATGTAACTCCGGATCAGTACAGGATAAGTAATGTATGTACACAGTGACTGCACCAGCAGAATAGTGAGTGCAGCTCTGGAGTATAATACAGGATGTAACTCAGGATCAGTACAGGATCAGTAATGTATGTACACAGTGACTGCACCAGCAGTATAGGGAGTGCAGCTCTGGAGTATAATACAGGATGTAACTCAGGATCAGTACAGGATCAGTAATGTATGTACACAGTGACTGCACCAGCAGTATAGGGAGTGCAGCTCTGGAGTATAATACAGGATGTAACTCAGGATCAGTACAGGATAAGTAATGTATGTACACAGTGACTGCACCAGCAGAATAGTGAGTGCAGCTCTGGAGTATAATACAGGATGTAACTCAGGATCAGTACAGGATACGTAATGTATGTACACAGTGACTCCACCAGCAGAATAGTGAGTGCAGCTCTGGAGTATAATACAGGATGTAACTCAGAATCAGTACAGGGTAAGTAATGTATGTACACAGTGACTGCACCAGCAGAATAGTGAGTGCAGCTCTGGAGTATAATACAGGATGTAACTCAGGATCAGTACAGGATAAGTTATGTATGTACACAGTGACTGCACCAGCAGAATAGTGAGCGCAGCTCTGGAGTATAATACAGGATGTAACTCAGGGTCAGTACAGGATAAGTAATGTATGTACACAGTGACTGCACCAGCAGAATAGTGAGTGCAGCTCTGGAGTATAATACAGGATGTAACTCAGGATCAGTACAGGATCAGTAATGTATGTACACAGTGACTACACCAGCAGAATAGTGAGTGCAGCTCTGGAGTATAATACAGGATGTAACTCAGGATCAGTACAGGATCAGTAATGTATGTACACAGTGACTGCACCAGCAGAATAGTGAGTGCAGCTCTGGAGTATAATACCGGATGTAACTCAGGATCTGTACAGGATAAGTAACGTATGTACACAGTGACTGCACCAGCAGAATAGTGAGTGCAGCTCTGGAGTATAATACAGGATGTAACTCAGGATCAGTACAGGATCAGTAATGTATGTACACAGTGACTGCACCAGCAGAATAGTGAGTGCAGCTCTGGAGTATAATACCGGATGTAACTCAGGATCAGTACAGGATAAGTAACGTATGTACACAGTGACTGCACCAGCAGAATAATGAGTGCAGTTCTGGAGTATAATACAGGATGTAACTCAGGATCAGTACAGTATAAGTAATGTATGTACACAGTGACTGCACCAGCAGAATAGTGAGTGCAGCTCTGGAGTATAATACAGGATGTAACTCAGGATCAGTACAGGATAAGTAATGTATGTACACAGTGACTGCACCAGCAGAATAGTGAGTGCAGCTCTGGAGTATAATACAGGATGTAACTCAGGATCAGTACAGGATAAGTAATGTATGTATACAGTGACTGCACCAGCAGAATAGTGAGTGTAGCTCTGGAGTATAATACAGGATGTGACTCAGGATCAGTAATGTATTTATACAGTGACATCATATTTTAATACTCAGGGTGATACGCCGCCATCTGCCCTCATAAACCAGTGTCTGATATCTTTCTCCTCCCCTCTATGATCGGTATATGTCGCTGCCGCCTACATGTTGTCGGTCTTTGATGTTCTTAGATTCTGCGTTTTTATGGGATGTGATCCGGGGATAACACTTCCCCTCAGTTGTCGCTCCAGCTCGGAGGCCGCGCTCTCTCCCACCCCCGGACTGTTATATGTCCTGGAATCCAGTGTCAGACAAAGACTTGTTCATAAGAGACAGTTATCAGGAGCGGAACCGCGCGACCGCGATCACCGGACCGCCAACACCTCGAGTCAGCAGACAGTATCACACAGGATAGGATTAGATACACAGCTCAGCAGGCAGTATCACACAGGATAGGATTAGATACACAGCTCAGCAAACAGTATCACACATGACAGGATTAGATACACAGCTCAGCAGACAGTATCACACATTATAGGATTAGATACATAGCTCAGCAGACAGTATCACACAGGATAGGATTAGATACACAGCTCAGCAGGCAGTATCACACAGGATAGGATTAGATACACAGCTCAGCAGACAGTATCACACATTATAGGATTAGATACATAGCTCAGCAGACAGTATCACACAGGATAGGATTAGATACACAGCTCAGCAGGCAGTATCACACAGGATAGGATTAGATACACAGCTCAGCAGACAGTATCACACAGTGTGAGATTAGATATATAGCTCAGCAGGCAGTATCACACAGGATAGGATTAGATACACAGCTCAGCAGACAGTATCACACAGAATAGGATTAGATATATAGCTCAGCAGGCAGTATCACACAGGATAGGATTAGATACACAGCTCAGCACACAGTATCACACAGGACAATATTAGATACACAGCTCAGCAGACTGTATCACACAGGATAAGATTAGATACATAGCTCAGCAGACAGTATCACACAGGATAGGATTAGATACACAGCTCAGCAGGCTTTATCACACAGGATAGGATTAGATACACAGCTCAGTAGACTGTATCACACAGGAACAGATTAGATACACAACTCAGCAGACAGTATCACACAGGATAGGATTAGATACACAGCTCAGCAGACAGTATCACACAGGATAGGATTAGATACACAGCTCAGCAAACAGTATTACACAGGATAGGATTAGATACACAGCTCAGCAGACAGTATCACACAGGATAGGATTAGATACACAGCTCAGCAGGCAGTATCACACAGGATAGGATTAGATACACAGCTCAGCAGACACTATCACACAGGAACAGATTAGATACACAACTCAGCAGACAGTATCACACAGGATAGGATTAGATATATAGCTCAGCAGGCAGTATCACACAGGATAGGATTAGATACACAGCTCAGCAGACAGTATCACACAGGATAGGATTAGATACACAGCTCAGCAGACAGTATCACACAGGATAGGATTAGATACACAGCTCAGCAGGCAGTATCACACAGGATAGGATTAGATACACAGCTCAGCAGACAGTATCACACAGGATAGGATTAGATACACAGCTCAGCAGACAGTATCACACAGGATAGGATTAGATACACAGCTCAGCAGACAGTATCACACAGGAACAGGATTAGATACACAGCTCAGCAGACAGTATCACACAGGATAGGATTAGATACACAGCTCAGCAGACAGTATCACACAGGATAGGATTAGATACACAGCTCAGCAGGCAGTATCACACAGGATAGGATTAGATACACAGCTCAGCAGACAGTATCACACAGGGTAGGATTAGATACACAGCTCAGCAGGCAGTATCACACAGGATAGGATTAGATACACAGCTCAGCAGACAGTATCACACAGAATAGGATTAGATATATAGCTCAGCAGGCAGTATCACACAGGATAGGATTAGATACACAGCTCAGCAGACAGTATCACACAGGATAGGATTAGATACACAGCTCAGCAGGCAGTATCACACAGGATAGGATTAGATACACAGCTCAGCAGACAGTATCACACAGGATAGGATTAGATACACAGCTCAGCAGGCAGTATCACACAGGATAGGATTAGATACACAGCTCAGCAGACAGTATCACACAGGAATAGATTAGATACACAGCTCAGCAGACAGTATCACACAGGATAGGATTAGATACACAGCTCAGCAGGCAGTATCACACAGGATAGGATTAGATACACAGCTCAGCAGACAGTATCACACAGGATAGGATTAGATACACAGCTCAGCAGACAGTATCACACAGGATAGGATTAGATACACAGCTCAGCAGGCAGTATCACACAGGATAGGATTAGATACACAGCTCAGCAGGCAGTATCACACAGGATAGGATTAGATACACAGCTCAGCAGACAGCATCACACAGTGTGAGATTAGATATATAGCTCAGCAGGCAGTATCACACAGGATAGGATTAGATACACAGCTCAGCAGACAGTATCACACAGGATAGGATTAGATACACAGCTCAGCAGGCAGTATCACACAGGGTAGGATTAGATACACAGCTCAGCAGACAGTATTACACAGGATAGGATTAGATACACAGCTCAGCAGACAGTATCACACAGGATAGGATTAGATACACAGCTCAGCAGGCAGTATCACACAGGATAGGATTAGATACACAGCTCAGCAGACAGTATCACACAGGATAGGATTAGATACACAGCTCAGCAGGCAGTATCACACAGGATAGGATTAGATACACAGCTCAGCAGACAGTATCACACAGGATAGGATTAGATACACAGCTCAGCAGACAGTATCACACAGGATAGGATTAGATACACAGCTCAGCAGGCAGTATCACACAGGATAGGATTAGATACACAGCTCAGCAGGCAGTATCACACAGGATAGGATTAGATACACAGCTCAGCAGGCAGTATCACACAGGATTGGATTAGATACACAGCTCAGCAGACAGTATCACACAGGACAATATTAGATACACAGCTCAGCAGACTGTATCACACAGGATAAGATTAGATGCACCGCTCAGCAGGCTGTATCACACAGGATATGATTATATACACAGATCAGCAGACAGTATCACACAGGATAGGATTAGATACACAGCTCAGCAGACAGTATCACACAGGATATGATTATATACACAGATCAGCAGGCAGTATCACACAGGATAGGATTAGATACACAGCTCAGCAGACAGTATCACACAGGATAGGATTAGATACACAGCTCAGCAGACAGTATCACACATGATAGGATTAGATACACAGCTCAGCAGACAGTATCACACAGGATAGGATTAGATACACAGCTCAGCAGGCAGTATCACACAGGATAGGATTAGATACACAGCTCAGCAGACAGTATCACACAGTGTGAGATTAGATATATAGCTCAGCAGACAGTATCACACAGAATAGGATTAGATATATAGCTCAGCAGGCAGTATCACACAGGATAGGATTAGATACACAGCTCAGCAGACAGTATTACACAGGATAGGATTAGATACACAGCTCAGCAGACAGTATCACACAGGGTGAGATTAGATATATAGCTCAGCAGGCAGTATCACACAGGATAGGATTAGATACACAGCTCAGCAGACAGTATCACACAGGATAGGATTAGATACACAGCTCAGCAGGCAGTATCACACAGGATAGGATTAGATACACGGCTCAGCAGACAGTATCACACAGAATAGGATTAGATACACAGCTCAGCATACAGTATCACACAGAATAGGATTAGATATATAGCTCAGCAGGCAGTATCACACAGGATAGGATTAGATACACAGCTCAGCAGACAGTATCACACAGGATAGGATTAGATACACAGCTCAGCAGACAGTATCACACAGGGTGAGATTAGATATATAGCTCAGCAGGCAGTATCACACAGGATAGGATTAGATACACAGCTCAGCAGACAGTATCACACAGAATAGGATTAGATACACAGCTCAGCAGGCAGTATCACACAGGATAGGATTAGATACACAGCTCAGTAGACTGTATCACACAGGATAGGATTAGATACACAGCTCAGCAGACAGTATCACACAGGATAGGATTAGAGACACAGCTCAGTATTCAGTATCACACAGGATAGGATTAGATACACAGCTCAGCAGACAGTATCACACAGAATAGGATTAGATACACAGCTCAGCAGACAGTATCACACAGGATAGGATTAGAGACACAGCTCAGTATTCAGTATCACACAGGATAGGATTAGATACACAGCTCAGCAGACAGTATCACACAGAATAGGATTAGATACACAGCTCAGCAGACAGTATCACACAGAATAGGATTAGATACACAGCTCATCATTATAATATCGGATACCGGATTTTTTTCTCTGCATCAGATCCGTAGTATTTTTGGATCAGATGTGGATCCATTCTCTTCAGTGGGGCTTTATAAGAAGCCGACTCCTCAGGATCCTGGAGTCTCTTCCCTCTGCTGCCCCCTGAGGACGCTCTGGACACTGCATGCCCACCCACTGCTGGGGCCCCATGTGCAGCTCCCAGGTTCCCAGGATGAATTCTGGAAGTTCTCATCGAGCAGAGAGGTAAATACATAAAGAGCTGGCACCGGCGCTAATCCCATCTAAAGTGTCCGGACCACAAGTAATCCCTCCGAGCAAACAGGGGAGCGGGAGAACCGCAAATACAGAGGCCGGACCACCAGCTCTCACCTCCCGGATTGTAAGAGTCACACCGGAGACGGAGCAGGGCCCCAGCAGCACAGAGGATTTCAGGAGAGGAGTGCGCTGATCCTGTGGAGGTCACAGGGTGAGGGTTACATAGTGGGAGGAGCAGGGTCCCAGCAGCACAGAGGATTTCAGGAGAGCAGTGCGCTGATACTGTGGAGGTCACAGGGTGAGAGTTACATAGTGGGAGGAGCAGGGTCCCAGCAGCACAGAGGATTTCAGGAGAGGAGTGCGCTGATACTGTGGAGGTCACAGGATGAGAGTTACATAGTGGGAGGAGCAGGGTCCCAGCAGCACAGAGGATTTCAGGAGAGGAGTGCGCTGATCCTGTGGAGGTCACAGGCTGAGAGTTACATAGTGGGAGGAGCAGGGTCCCAGCAGCACAGAGGATTTCAGGAGGGGAGTACGTTACATTCCTAATGCCTCATCGGTCTGCTGCACGCGGCGCATACATCAGGTGACATTATCTGGTTTCTGGGGTGTTGCACCTGTCTCATACAGTCCGGGCCCCTGTGGCCCCGGCAGGTTGAGGGTTATGTTTTTGGGCCCTTTTATGGGGATTCCTTTTTGTAAGCCAAACACTTTTCCAATGATTTGTTTGTCTGATAATCGCGTAAAATACGAGATTCCAACTCCCACCCTTTCCACATACAATCACACCCAACCTCTCGCCGCGGCCCGCGATGTGTGTACTGTGCATGATGGATGTATGTGCAGATAACACGCGTGTTATTGGTGATGGTTTCCAATACACTGACGGTGTGGGGGAGGGGCTGCGGACACCAGAGCGACATGTCAACATACGTGACTCCTGCTCTGTGTTCGAATCATGGGGCCCCCAGGTTGTGTTTTACTTCCTCACATCTTCCAGATCTTGACTTGCAGTCAGTGAACTGAAACCTTCATTATTCCCCCCCAGAGTGCTGAGGGTTTGTTACTATTGTATCGGGTGTGATACATTTTACTTGTACTGTTGCAGGCAGCGGTTTCTGCTTCTCTTGTATCCCTCAGAGGATTATCTACACTGCATACAATGTAACAAACCCTCAGCTGTGGGAGCCCAAGGAGTTTCCTTTAAAGAGGACCGGTCGCCCTCCCGACATATCTGGTTTAGTAGCTGCTTGCAGGCCCCATGTAATGCCAATGCCATCCCTCTGTTATTCCTACTAGAAGTGTAGCTGTGTAGTCTGACACAGTCCAGTCAGTGCTGCTGACGCTAGGAGCTATGGGGGTCAGCTGCTCAGGTATGGTTGGGCCCCTGCTTGGCACGTGGGCTCCTGGGATGTGCAGACATGTAGGTACACCTGTTAATCAGCCGCTTTACAGCGCACCTTTCCTCGCAGCGCCGCGCCCTGAAATTATCCCACACAAAAAAAAACATCCATGAAGTTCAAGGAGAAACAATCAACATCGATGACAAACTCGCCAAACCGGTTGGCGAGGAGTCACCGCCGCATCCACCGGCGGAGGAAGATCCCTCAGAACGCACCGGGTGACCCCACAATATGGCCGAGGGAGGGGTCTGGAAAGATGGTCCCAGAATGACACCTGTGCGGAGGATGGGCCCCTCCTTCATGAAGAGCCGCTCTGCCATCGATGTACACCAGCAGCGGACGGAGCCGCACAGCCCGAAGCGCTGCGTCCTGGTGCATTACATGGCGGGATCCCCGGTACCGCAGCGGAGAGCTGATACCACCTGTCATCAATGGCGCACAGTCAGTCATTCGCCACATTCGCTTTCTATTAATGGCGCTGATCGGCTAGGCTGCGATGGTCGGATCGTGCCTGTGCATCACCTGACGCCTGCTTCCTATAATGCACCACATCGATACATGAGGCTACTCTCACACCATCCCGCTACTGAGATCCGTCATAGCATCGCAATAGCGGGAGAAAACGCTTCCGTTTTGTCCCCATTCATTGTCAATTGCGACAAAACTGAATTGAACGAAGCAATCACCAGAATGTATTCCGTTCCGTTTGGTTGCGTCCCCATCGCGGACAGAAGCAGCGTTTTTCTGTCCGCGATGTGGTGCAGAGCAAGATGGATCCTGACACACAATGTAAGTCAATGGGGACGGATCCATTTCCTGTGACACAATAGAAAACGGATCCGTCACGCAGCCCTGGCCCCATAGAAGTGAATGGGGCTTCAGTGAAAAACGCATTGCATCCGGAAGCAGGTGCGGATGCGTTGCGTTTTTCACTGATGGTTGCTAGGAGATGTTGTTTGTAAACATTCAGCATAAAAAACGCATCAATGTGCATTGCAGAAATTGCGGAAAAAACTGAACAACTGAACGCAATCGCAGACAAAATTGACTGAACGTGCTTGCAAATGGTGCGAGTTTCCCTGAACGCATCCGGACCTGATCCGTCACTGTCATGCGAAAGACGCCCAAGACATAATACAACCGGATCCGCTCATGACGGATGCAGCGGTTGTATTATTGTAACGGAAGTGTTTTTGCTGATTCATGACGGATCCGCTAAAAACACTTGGATAAAAGTAGCCAAATCCATCTATTATATCCACACATTATATCCATCCATCACATCCGTCCATTATATCCGTCCATTATATCCGTCCATTATATCCGTCCATTATATCCATCCATTATATCCATCCATTATATCCACACATTATATCCGTCCATTATATCCGTCCATTATATCCGTCCATTATATCCGTCCATTATATCCGTCCATTACATCCGTCCATCACATCCATCCATTATATCCATCCATTATATCCATCCATTATATCCATCCATTATATCCACACATTATATCCATCCATCACATCCGTCCATTATATCCGTCCATTATATCCATCCATTATATCCATCCATTATATCCACACATTATATCCGTCCATTATATCCGTCCATCACATCCGTCCATTATATCCGTCCATTATATCCATCCATCGTATCCATCCATCGTATCCATCCATCGTATCCATAGCAGAGATGAGTGAACCTTTTGAGATTTGGTTTGGTTCCGATTTTCCAAATATTTTTAAAAGTTCAGTTTAGATCTGAATCGATTCTCCCTGAACCGAAGTTGGTCTATAACCCCCTCTAGGGTCCTTGGACTCTTTTATGAAAACATTTTTTATGATTTTTTTTTAGAGCGGTAGTTGTGGTAGCGGTACTAGTAGTAGTGGTATTAGTAATAGTGGTAGAAGTAATAGTGGTAGAAGTAATAGTGGTAGAAGTAATAGTGGTAGAAGTAATAGTGGTAGAAGTAATAGTGGTAGAAGTAATAGTGGTAGTAGTAGTTGTAGTGGTAGTAGTAATAGTGGTAGAAGTAATAGTGGTAGTAGTAGTTGTAGTGGTAGTAGTAATAGTGGTAGTAGTTGTAGAAGTAGGGTTATTAATAGTGGTAGTACTTGTAGTGGTAGTAGTAGTTGTAGTGGTAGTTGTAGTGGTAGTAGTAGTAGTGGTAGTAGTTGTAGTGGTAGGGTTATTAATAGTGGTAGTAGTAGTAGTAGTAGTAGTAGTGGTAGGGTTAATAATATTGGTAGTAGTTGTAGTAGTGGTAGTTGTAGAAGTAGGGTTATTAATAGTGGTAGTAGTAGTTGTTGTAGTGGTAGTAGTTGTAGTAGTAGTAGTGGTAGTAGTAGTAGTGGTGGGGTATTAATAGTGGTAGTAGTTGTAGTAGTGGTTGTAGTAGTTGTAGAAGTAGGGCTATAAATAGTGGTTGTAGTGGTAGTAGTGGTAGGGTCATTAATAGTGGTAGTACTTGTAGTGGTAGTTGTAGTGGTAGTAGTAGTTGTAGTGGTAGGGTTATTAATAGTGGTAGTAGTAGTTGTAGTGGTAGTAGTAGTAGTGGTAGAGTTATTAATAGTGGTAATAGTTGTAGTGGTAGTAGTAGTTGTAGTGGTAGGGTTATTAATAGTGGTAGTAGTAGTAGTTGTGGTAGTAGTAGTAGTGGTAGAGTTATTAATAGTGGTAGTAGTAGTTGTGGTAGTAGTAGTTGTAGTGGTAGTAGTAGTAGTGGTAGAGTTATTAATAGTGGTAGCAGTTGTAGTGGTAGTAGTAGTTGTGGTGGTAGTAGTTGTAGTGGTAGTAGTAGTTGTGGTGGTAGTAGTTGTAGTGGTAGTAGTAGTTGTAGTGGTAGTAGCAGTTGTAGTGGTAGTAGTAGTTGTAGTGGTGGTAGTAGTAGTAGTGGTAGAGTTATTAATAGTGGTAGTAGTTGTAGTAGTAGTAGTAGTTGTGGTAGTAGTAGTTGTAGTGGTAGTACTTGTAGTGGTAGTAGTTGTAGTGGTAGTAGTTGTAGTGGTAGTAGTAGTTGTAGTGGTAGTAGCAGTTGTAGTGGTAGTAGTAGTTGTAGTGGTAGTAGTAGTAGTAGTGGTAGAGTTATTAATAGTGGTAGTAGTTGTAGTGGTAGTAGTAGTTGTGGTAGTAGTAGTTGTAGTGGTAGTATTCTGTGGAATAAGTCAAGACAGATCGTCCAGCAGGAGGAGAGGAAGAAGGTCAGACTTCTGATAAGAGGATGGGCTCATAGGAGGATCCCCAATGTAGGATTGGACCGGAGTGCCAGTCCAGGACTGGAATGTGCTGACGCAGCCAGGTAAGACCAAGGATGACAGGATTCATGGCGGCTGGCACCACTTAGAAGGCGATCTTCTCCGAATGTAGAATGGTGACAAAGAGCATGGGTTCGGGAAGTGGCACCGCATTTACTGAAGCCTCTGACAGAAGGTAGGGACCCGGTACTGATGGACCAGAGCCCGCCGGATGACGTTACTCGCTTCTCCTTGTCCAGGTTCACCTCTCCAACTGGTCCTCCAGATATGTGCCCCTCACAGTAGTTATGTCCAGATATGTGCCCCTCACAGTAGTTATGTCCAGATATGTGCCCCCCTCACAGTAGTTATGTCCAGATATGTGCCCCCCTCACAGTAGTTATGTCCAGATATGTGCCCCCCTCACAGTAGTTATGTCCAGATATGTGCCCCCCTCACAGTAGTTATGTCCAGATATGTGCCCCCCTCACAGTAGTTATGTCCAGATATGTGCCCCCTCACGGTAGTTATGCCCAGATATGTGCCACCTCACGGTAGTTATGGCCAGATATGTGCCCCTCACAGTAGTTATGGCCAGATATGTGCCCCTCAGAGTAGTTATGTCCAGATATGTGCCCCCCTCACGGTAGTTATGTCCAGATATGTGCCCCCTCACGGTAGTTATGTCCAGATATGTGCCCCCTCACGGTAGTTATGGCCAGATATGTGCCCCCTCACGGTAGTTATGTCCAGATATGTGCCCCTCACAGTAGCGATGCCCAGATATGTGCCCCCTCACAGTAGTTATGCCCAGATATTTGCCCCACATAGTAGTTATGCCCAGATATGTGCCCCCTCACAGTAGTTATGACCAGATATGTGCCCCTCATAGTAGTTATGGCCAGATATGTGCCCCCTCACAGTAGGTATACCATATGTGTGCCCCCTCTCAGTAGTTATGCCAAGATAGGAGCTCCCTCACTGTAATATGCCGAGATATGTGCCCCCTCACAGTAGTTATGCCCAAATATGTGCCCACTCGCAGTAGTTATGCCGAGATATGTGCCCCCTCACAGTAGTTACATCCAGATATGTGCCCCCTCACAGTAGTTAAATCCATGGTACTGAACATGTTGGCAGGCAGACAGTGGCATGATGGCAGCAGCGACTACCAAAAGCATGGCTACGGGGGCCACTATTACCATAACCATCAACACAGCTATGCCTGGCGTCTTCAGCCTCCTCCTCCTCCTTAGGGCAGTCCAAACACTGACTACTCTCACACATCATCATTCACAGGGAGACTCTTGACTATTTGGGAGGTCTCAACTCAAAGGCTTCTCTGGGGCTGCAAGTCAGAGGAGCAGGAGGAATGCTGTGAACCCTGGCTCCACGGCACAATGTCGGACTCCAGCGTCACCTCCGTGTCATCCTGCTGCAACTGAGAGGAGGACTGAGCCATCCAATCGACAGTCTCATCCTCCTTCTCCTCAATGATAATGGTGCGCCTTTCGGAAACCAGGTAGAACTGCAGCCTACTACATTGCTGGCCGGATAGCTGGTGCTGATACTACCCGCATTCTGACTGTGGAGAGACGAGGCCTGGGTCTTTTGTTTTGATTTTGAACCTTTCCATATTCCAGACATTTTATCATGTAGCCTAAAGTAAACGATTTTCCTAAATGAAAGGTCACGGGTTTGGTACACAGGCACAGAAATTATGAAACGGTTATAGCAGAATTGCACGTGTGTGCTCTGTAACTTAAAGACAGAGGTGCAATTAAATGTCCTTCCACTTCTACAAACACACTGAACACTGCTATTGACTATTTACTTTGTGAATATTTCATTATTGGCACCAGTTAGATTTCTGCCTTCTGTGTTATTTGCTTTTAAAAACAGACCTTTCTTTACTGTTCAGATACATTTGCAAACTTGTAATGCCAATATTCCGCCCCTCCACACCACCAATATATTGCTGCAGAATAGATGGTGACATTTCTGCCTATGGAGTAATTTATGTTTAATTTCTCTAGTATAAAAATGGCGTTGCTATAATGCTTTAAAAAAATGCGTTTAAAAAAAACGAATGCAATTGCTCAGCAGCAGAATGCTATTGGGACGCTGTGCTGGCAATAATCCTATGTTGAAACATGGTTTTGAAAAAAAAAACTGCTGTCTCTCTGTTCAATTGAAAAAAAAAAAGGTGGCTTGTTTTGTAGTGCAAAACCACAAGAATGAGGTTCTGCAGCAGCTGTATTATTAAGCACTGTGCTTTAGACTCTCAATTCTTTCTTTCTATTCTGTCCCTGTAAGCCTTGAAGAGATGCTTGTGTCTCTGTATACTGCGCAGGCATCTCCCCACTTCACCCCAGGGTGCTTTGACCATCCTTCTGCTTCTTCTTTCATGGTTTTGCTCGCTAACATGCGGTTCTACTGGATTCGTCCAAAACGAACCTGAAAAGCTTGAAGTTAATTTTTGTGAAATTCGTAATGAACCTGGTTTGATATGAATCGATTCCTTCATCCTTAATCCATACATTATATACAGTCCTGAATATCGCCTGTGTCACATTAGTCCTCAAACTCTCCACTTTTATATTGGTCCTGCTTCTTCCCTCACTGTCATATCAGTCCTGACTCTTCCCTCATTGTCATATCAGTCCTGACTCTTCCCTCACTGTCATATCAGTCCTGACTCTTGCCTCACTGTCATATCAGTCCTGACTCTTCCCTCACTGTCATATCAGTCCTGACTCTTCCCTCACTGTCATATCAGTCCTGACTCTTCCCTCACTGTCATATCAGTCCTGACTCTTCCCTCACTGTCATATCAGTCCTGACTCTTCCCTCGTTGTCACATCAGTCCTGACTCTTCCCTCACTGTCACATCAGTCCTGACTCTTCCCTCACTGTCACATCAGTCCTGACTCTTCCCTCACTGTCATATCAGTCCTGACTCTTGCCTCACTGTCATATCAGTCCTGACTCTTCCCTCACTGTCATATCAGTCCTGACTCTTGCCTCACTGTCATATCAGTCCTGACTCTTCCCTCACTGTCATATCAGTCCTGACTCTTCCCTCACTGTCATATCAGTCCTGACTCTTCCCTCACTGTCACATCAGTCCTGACTCTTCCCTCACTGTCACATCAGTCCTGACTCTTCCCTCACTGTCACATCAGTCCTGACTCTTCCCTCACTGTCACATCAGTCCTGACTCTTCCTTCACTGTCACATCAGTCCTGACTCTTCCCTCACTGTCACATCAGTCCTGACTCTTCCCTCACTGTCACATCAGTCCTGACTCTTCCCTCACTGTCACATCAGTCCTGACTCTTCCCTTACTGTCACATGAGTCCTTATTGAGTCCCTAATTATGAAGTTCTGCTGATTGCAACCTTCATGACAGAATTGCTGCAGATCTGTACATAAATATTGATTGACGGTGCACCGCCTCTGCAGACGGGACCCTCCGGAGTCCATCTGTGGACCTGTTATTGTGGAGCGTTTGGGAGGTGATCCCCTGTGAGACGGAGATTAAGAGCGGAAGAGATCGGTCAGCAATTATCGCCCATATCTTAAGTCAACATCTCGAGAGTTGCGGATATAGATGGAGATAAGATACTGGCCATAGATAAAGATTCTTCTCATCTGTCATCAGGACGGCATCTGCAAATACTCGACCAGGGGCTGGGGCCAGCAGCTAAGAAAGGGGGCCCATAATGAAGATCAAATACAATTCCCATGATGATAGTTCAGTCCATAGGTCTCAGGACAGGAGTCCCAGGCGCATGTCCACCCTCCATGACGGTAGAAGCAGGCAGACCCTTGTGTTGGCCTCTGCCTCCCGCGGTTGCCCATGGACATGAGGCACAATGTACGGGGTCATGAGCCTCATAAGTAGAGTAGATGGGGCCACCTGAGGGGCGCTGCCCCCTTCCCTGCGCCAACACAACCGCCAGCCCTTTCTCTGTAGCCCTTGAAACAACGGCTGCCATACATGATGATTAACCAGTTATCTGTGAATGTCCTTCAGTTCTCTTATGTTGTTGGGGGATCGCAGGCTCCTCAGGTTTGGGGGCCACAGTGCACAGTGCCCCATCCATATGTCATTGCATAATTTCAGATACAGTATGTGCTCATTGGGACAGATTGGGCAAAAATGGTCATGAGCCCCTTCCCAACCACCATAGTTTGAGATAGCTTCTCACTCTTGGCCTTTGCCCAGTGCTGAATGGTCAGCCCGCCCCTGCGGAGCCAGGACTGGTCTCTGCCCTCACCCTCCAGGAGCCCCCACTGACAGCCTGGGATGTGTGCTGCAAGCAGGAGCATGCCTTCTGTATGGGGATGGGCGCTTTCATCCACTCCTCCCCGTCAGACCCTCATTATATCATTCGTGGACCTACCACCCCCAACTCCCGACAACCACGGGACCACAACCCTGCAGTCCATATCTCAGCTGATGGCAGGTGTCATGGCGGCCACCATAGGGATTTCAATCTTGCATATCCCAGCAAAAGGAAAAGACCCACTGTCTACAACCTAATGTCTTTGGTCAGTTCTATTCTCCAGTCACATCCAGAGCTGCATTCACAATTCTGAAGTCTTTACATCTCAGATCTCCTCATGTAAGAACGAACCTTGCAGAACATTTCTTCCATCTGCACTATCCCGGCAGACTCCAGCACAGAGGCCGATACATACTGACCGTATATATTAGATATCCAGTGATATATATATATACACACATATACATAGCGATCGGTCCATGCATACACACTGTATACATTATATATAGTGACAGGCTCATACACACTGTATACATTATATATAGTGATGGGCTCATACACACTGTATACATTATATATAGTGACGGCTCATACACACTGTATACATTATATATATAGGGATGGGCTCATACACACTGTATACATTATATATAGTGATGGCTCATACACACTGTATACATTATATATAGGGATGGGCTCGTACACACTGTATACATTATATATAGTGACGGCTCATACACACTGTATACATTATATATAGTGACGGGCTCGTACACACTGTATACATTATAAATAGTGAGGGCTCATACACACTGTATACATTATATATAGGGATGGGCTCGTACACACTGTATACATTATATATAGGGATGGGCTCATACACACCGTATACATTATATATAGAGACGGGCTCATACACACTGTATACATTATATATAGTGATGGCTCATACACACTGTATACATTATATATATAGGGATGGGCTCATACACACTGTATACATTATATATAGGGATGGGCTCATACACACTGTATACATTATATATAGGGATGGGCTCGTACACACTGTATACATTATATATATAGGGATGGGCTCATACACACTGTATACATTATATATAGTGACAGGCTCATACACACTGTATACATTATATATAGGGATGGGCTCATACACACTGTATACATTATATATAGGGATGGGCTCATACACACTGTATACATTATATATAGTGATGGCTCATACACACTGTATACATTATATATAGGGATGGGCTCATACACACTGTATACATTATATATAGGGATGGGCTCATACACACTGTATACATTATATATAGGGATGGGCTCATACACACTGTATACATTATATATAGGGATGGGCTCGTACACACTGTATACATTATATATAGGGATGGGCTCATACACACCGTATACATTATATATAGGGATGGGCTCATACACACTGTATACATTATATATAGGGATGGGCTCATACACACTGTATACATTATATATAGGGATGGGCTCATACACACTGTATACATTATATATATAGGGATGGGCTCATACACACTGTATACATTATATATAGTGATGGGCTCATACACACTGTATGCATTATATATAGTGACGGGCTCATACACAATGTATACATTATATATAGTGATGGCTCATACACACTGTATACATTATATATAGGGATGGGCTCATACACACTGTATACATTATATATATAGTGACAGGCTCATACACACTGTATACATTATATATAGGGATGGGCTAGTACACACTATACATTATATATAGGGATGGGCTCATTGTAACGGACCGTTACGCACACAACTCCGTTAAGGCGATATTCCCTTTTCCGGATAGACCAGCAGCTACTGCAATCACCAACTTCCCGAACTGCAAACCACACGAATTCACCAACTTCCGAACAAGAGACACACGAACCCTGGAAGCAGCCGAACAGGAAAAGCAATATGAACAGCTTACACTCCTGGCAATCAGCATACAGTCAGATCCCCCAATAACGAGACGACACTTCGTTTTGAGGGTTAAACAGGAACTCTCCTTTTATTAAGGGCTACCTGCCCGGTATTTATCCAGGTCTCCCACCTGGTGGACACTCCCCTAGAGGACCAGAAGGAAGACTGCGACACGGGATACAGCAGCCAATCACACACATTGGGACAATACAGACACCCCCAGCATATCCCTCCCCTCTGCCTGTGATACAATCACCCTACATGGGTAATGCAATCACCACAGGCAGGAGAATACACAATGTCTTCTGTCCTGAGACAATTGAGGAGTCATTCAATTATCTCTCAGGACAAAGGGAAATCGCCAATACACATGTGGGGACAATAGGACAGACATCACTATTCAATACACAATGTCCCACCCTTTACAATACACAGACATTTAACATATTCCCAGAAGGCTTGGATCTGAGCGCTCAATATATCCAGGGATAGAGGCAGACTCCATTGAGCACATGGCTGCAAAAGGGACACAAAATTACACAATGCTACAATCACTATATAAAACATATACATGCAACATATCCCCAGATAGCTTAGGTCTGAGCGCACATTATTGGATGGCGCTCAGACCACACATGTCCAGTTCAATTGCCATGGAGCTAAAGTCTTTCCCATAGTCCTCCACCATACGAATGGGCTCCATAGCAGAGCCATCTGGGGCATCACCGCTCAAACAGGACAAGCATACATGGGGCCATAGTCGCAGGGCAGGAGGCGAGCAAGCAGTCCCTTCCAGGAAACTGGGGCAGACTCTGGTACAGGGTCCAGTCCGCTACATTTCTCCCCTTTACCAAAGAGACTAACAGGGTATCTGACCTCCTGCCGGTCAGTGCCCTGGTTAGTCCAGCAACCCACCCACGAAGCACAAACAGCAGTACAGCCCACCCACAATAAATTGTTACTACACCTGGATAAAGTAGCAACTTGTCCATGTCCAGGTGCCTCACTACGGCTAAAGCGGGGACTGGTAGACTGCCTAGGTGGGTTGCTGAGTGGGCAGAGACCGGCGATACTCTGCCCTGGGGCCAGCGCTACCACGGAAGTAGCCTGGTGGGAGCCTGGTTGTGGGGGAGGAGACCGACTGTCTCCCTCTGGATAAACCGCTCTGTGGCTGGCGGACAGGACCGACCATCCTTGCCCCTTGTGTTGCAAGTGCAGAGACCACGGTCCCATCTGCACCGCTAGGGGCGTAACATCTCCCCTTGGTGGGTTAGGCTGCCGCTGGAGAGAGGGTGTAACAAGCTCCTCTCTCTGAACTGTAGACTGCCGCTGGGGAGAGCGGGTAGCAGGCTCCTCTCCCTGACCCTCTCTCTGCTGGTGGAGGGGGACCAACTGTCTCCCCTTTCAATATCTTGTCCTGCTGCTGGGGTACACACTGCAGCTGGGGAGGAAGGATGGCACCTTCAGCTCCCGGGGTAGACACTGTCGCTGGGGAGGAAGGGAAACACCTTCAGCTCCTGGGGGTAGACACTGCCGCTGGGGAGGAAGGGCGACACCTTCAGCTCCCGGGAGTACACACGGCCGCTGGGGAGGAAGGATGACACCTTCGGCTCCCTGGGGTACACACTGCCGCTGTGGAGGAAGGACGGCACCTTCGGCCCTCTGTAACTCACACGGCCGCTGGGGGAAGGACGACACCTTCGGCCCTCTGTAACTCACACGGCCGCTGGGGGAAGGACGACATCTTCGGCCCTCTGTAACTCACACGGCCGCTGGGGAGGAAGGACGACACCTTCAGCTCTCCGGAACGCACTCAGCCGCTGGGGAGGGCGGGCGATACCATCTGCCATGAACTGCAGGTACTCTGCTGTTATCCTCCTCACGAACTGCACAGATTTCTCCGGGGGTTGGGTCCGAAGAAAATCAGCCGTGATCTCAGCTCTCTGTCAAATTCCTCCTGCGTGTAGCTGGGTGCCATGCTTGTTCTCCTGAAGTTCTTTCTTTGTAGATAGGGGCGCTGTACGGGTACTGGCGTTGCCCTCACTTTGTAATCCAAGGAATGGTGTTGCCCTGTAGATGTCCTTCTGGGCTGTGGAAATGATCCCGCGCTTGCCACCAAATGTAACGGACCGTTCCGCACACAACTCCGTTTAGGCGATATTCCCTTTTCCAGATCGACCAGCAGCTACTGCAATCACCAACTTCCCGAGCTGCCAACCACACGAATTCACCAACTTCCGAACAAGAGACACACGAACCCTGGAAGCAGCCGAACAGGAAAAGCAATATGAACAGCTTACACTCCTGGCAATCAGCATACAGTCAGATCCCCCCCAATAACGAGACGACACTTCGTTTTGAGGGTCAAGCAGGAACTCTATATATTATTAAGGGCTACCTGCCCGGTATTTATCCAGGTCTCCCACCTGGTGGACACTCCCTAGAGGACCAGAAGGAAGACTGCGACACGGGATACAGCAGCCAATCACACACATTGGGACAATACAGACACCCCCAGCATATCCCTCCCCTCTGCCTGTGATACAATCACCCTACATGGGTAATGCAATCACCACAGGCAGGAGAATACACAATGTCTTCTGTCCTGGAGACAATTGAGGAGTCATTCAATTATCTCTCAGGACAAAGGGAAATCGCCAATACACATGTGGGGACAATAGGACAGACATCACTATTCAATACACAATGTCCCACCCTTTACAATACACAGACATTTAACATATTCCCAGAAGGCTTGGATCTGAGCGCTCAATATATCCAGGGATAGAGGCAGACTCCATTGAGCACATGGCTGCAAAAGGGACACAAAATTACACAATGCTACAATCACTATATAAAACATATACATGCAACATATCCCCAGATAGCTTAGGTCTGAGCGCACATTATTGGATGGCGCTCAGACCACACATGTCCAGTTCAATTGCCATGGAGCTAAAGTCTTTCCCATAGTCCTCCACCATACGAATGGGCTCCATAGCAGAGCCATCTGGGGCATCACCGCTCAAACAGGACAAGCATACATGGGGCCATAGTCGCAGGGCAGGAGGCGAGCAAGCAGTCCCTTCCAGGAAACTGGGGCAGACTCTGGTACAGGGTCCAGTCCGCTACATTCATACACACTGTATACATTATATATAGGGATGGGCTCATACACACTGTATACATTATATATAGTGACGGCTCATACACACTGTATACATTATATATAGTGATGGGCTCATACACACTGTATACATTATATATAGTGACGGCTCGTACACACTTTATACATTATATATAGTGACGGCCCCGTACACACTGTATACATTATATATAGTGACGGCTCATACACACTGTATACATTATATATAGTGACGGGCTCATACACACTGTATACATTATATATAGTGATGGGCTCATACACACTGTATACATTATATATAGTAACGGCTCATACACACTGTATACATTATATATAGTGACAGCTCATACACACTGTATACATTATATATAGTGACGGGCTCATACACACTGTATACATTATATATAGTGATGGCTCATACACACTGTATACATTATATATAGGGATGGGCTCATACACACTGTATACATTATATACAGTGATGGCTCATACACACTGTATACATTATATATAGGGATGGGCTCATACACACTGTATACATTATATATAGTGACAGGCTCATACACACTGTATACATTATATATAGTGATGGGCTCATACACACTGTATACATTATATATAGTGATGGCTCATACACACTGTATACATTATATATATAGTGACAGGCTCATACACACTGTATACATTATATATAGGGATGGGCTCATACACACTGTATACATTATATATAGTGACGGCTCATACACACTGTATACATTATATATAGTGATGGGCTCATACACACTGTATACATTATATATAGTGATGGGCTCATACACACTGTATACATTATATATAGTGACGGGCTCATACACACTGTATACATTATATATAGGGATGGGCTCATACACACTGTTTACATTATATATAGTGACAGGCTCATACACACTGTATACATTATATATAGGGATGGGCTCATACACACTGTATACATTATATATAGTGACGGCTCATACACACTGTATACATTATATATAGTGACGGGCGCATACACACTGTATACATTATATATAGTGACGGCCCCGTACACACTATATACATTATATATAGTGACGGCCCCGTACACACTGTATACATTATATATAGGGATGGGCTCGTACACACTGTATACATTATATATAGGGATGGGCTCGTACACACTGTATACATTATATATAGGGATGGGCTCGTACACACTGTATACATTATATATAGTGATGGGCTCATACACACTGTATACATTATATATAGTGACGGCTCATACACACTGTATACACTATATATAGTGACGGGCTCGTACACACTGTATACATTATATATAGTGACAGGCTCATACACACTGAATACATTATATATAGGGACAGGCTCATACACACTGAATACATTATATATAGTGATGGCTCATACACACTGTATACATTATATATAGTGATGGGCTCATACACACTGTATACATTATATATATAGGGACGGCTCATACACACTGTATGCATTATATATAGTGACGGCTCATACACACTGTATACATTATATATAGTGACGGCTCATACACACTGTATACATTATAAATAGTGACGAGCACATACACACTGTATACATTATATATAGTGACGGGCGCATACACACTGTATACATTATATATAGGGACAGGCTCATACACACTGTATACATTATATATAGGGATGGGCTCATACACACTGTATACATTATATATAGGGATGGCTCATACACACTGTATACATTATATATAGTGACAGGCTCATACACACTGTATACATTATATATAGGGATGGGCTCATACACACCGTATACATTATATATAGGGATGGGCTCATACACACTGTATACATTATATATAGGGATGGGCTCATACACACTGTATACATTATATATAGTAACGGCTCATACACACTGTATACATTATATATAGTGATGGGCTCATACACACTGTATACATTATATATAGTGACGGCTCATACACACCGTATACATTATATATAGTGACCGGCTCATACACACCGTATACATTATATATAGGGATGGGCTCATACACACTGTATACATTATATATAGTGACGGCTCATACACACTGTATACATTATATATAGTGACGGCTCATACACACTGTATACATTATATATAGTGACGGGCTCATACACACTGTATACATTATATATAGGGATGGGCTCATACACACTGTATACATTATATATAGTGACGGGCTCATACACACTGTATACATTATATATAGTGACGGGCTCGTACACACTGTATACATTATATATAGTGACGGGCTCGTACACACTGTATACATTATATATAGAGTGACGGGCAGGTGTGCAGTTTATAGTTTTGTGGCTTTGTCTTTTAGCAGATACGTTATTTTAGTTTTGCAAACAGAATAATTGCTTGTTTTCTCCTCCGGTGACAACAATAGCGACCGAGGCATCGGAACAGCTATAGTCACAGGTGAGTGAAAGTAAAGACAAGAGAAACATTCCTGCCCCTGAGCTGCCACTGACATAGTCACGATGCAGCAGAGCTGAGCATGTCACAATGCAGTGAAGTTGTCTTTTTACACAATCTTTGGTTTTACGTAGGACTGGAAGTCAATATTTACAGTGTGCGAAACCATTCATTTCGATGGGTCCGCAAAAAAATAACGGAAGATACTCTGTGTGCATTCCGTTTCCGTATGTCCGTATTTCCGTTCCGCAAAAAAATAGAACATGTACTAGTATTGTACGCATTACGGACAAGGATAGTACTATTCTATTAGGGGCCAGCTGTTCCGTTAAATATGGAATGCACACGGACGTCATTGATATTTTTTGCGGACCGCAAAATAAATACGGTCGTGTGCATAAGGGCCTAAATCACATATTTTTTTGTAATATTAGGTGTGAATAAGTCTGGGGGGCGTGTCCTTCTCTGTGCAGGTCGAGTAGGCTGGGCTTGTAGACTCATTCAGTGAGAGCCCCCATTACAGCAGGGACTAACTCCAAGCATCAGTGCCCCCTACTCTCAGCATCACAGAGCAGAAGCCATTAACACATTGGCGCTATAATGGCGGCCCTATTGGTTGTCACCCATCTTTCTCAGAAGCCAGAGGAGGCTTAGGGGGCACCGTATCAATGAAGCATTGCTTGCACTGGGCCGCAGGTCGCTTCCTTTGCGCTGCAGGTGGAAGTGGCGTCCAGGCAGCAGCTGCCTTTGCAAACATTCCCCCAGTGCTGCCAGCGGTAAATATTATTGCAGAGCAAACAGCATGATTCATGGAGGACTGCGCCATTGTCAGGAGCGCTGGCCGGGATACGGCTATTTAATGAGCTTATTCTTGTGTACCGTGGAGCTAACCATTAACCTCCAGCTACAGATGGGAAGGAGCGCGGCCGCAGAGGGAACAGTCTGCAGATAGCGGCCCGGGAAGACAAACTTTACCCAGTGATAACAGGCGATCAGCGAAATCCGGGCCCCCTCTGTGGCCAGTGGACGGGGCCACGCTCTGTACATCTGAAGTCACTGGCTACTTATAAACAAACTCAGAGGTCACTTATACACTACATCGGAGGTCACCGGTCACTTATAGACCACATCAGAGGCCACTGGTCACTTATAGACAACATCAGAAGTCACCAGTCACTTATAGACAACATTGGAAGTCACCGGTCACTTATAGACCACATCAGAGGCCACTGGTCACTTATAGACCACATCAGAGATCACCAGTCACTTATAGACCACATCAGAGGCCACTGGTCACTTATAGACCACATCAGAGGCCACTGGTCACTTATAGACAACATCGGAAGTCACCAGTCACTTATAGACAACATCCGAGGCCACTGGTCACTTATAGACAACATCTGAGGTCACCAGTCACCTATAGATAACATCGGATGTCACCAGTCACTTATAGATAACATCAGAGGTCACCAGTCACTTATAGACAACATCTGAGGTCACCAGTCAATTTTAGATAACATTGGAGGTCACAAGTCACTTATAGACAAAATCAGAGGCCACCGGTCACTTATAGACAACATCGGAGGACACTGGTCACTTTTAGACAACATCAGAGGTCACTGGTCACTTATAGATAGCATCAGAGGCCACTGATCAGTTATAGACAACATCAGAGGTCACCAGTCACTTTTAGACAACATCAGAGGTCACCAGTCACTGACAGACAACATCAGAGGCCACCGGTCACTTATAGACAACATTGGAGGCCACTGGTCACTTATAAATAACATTGGAGGCCACTGGTCACTTATAGACAAAATCTGAGGTGACCAGTCACTTATAGATAACATCGGAGGTCACCATTCACTTATAGACATCGTAGGTCATCAGTCACTTATAGACAACATCGGAGGTCACCAGTAACTTATAAACAACATCGGAGGTCACCAGTCACTTATAGACAACATCGGAGGTCATCAGTCACTTATAAACAACATCGGAGGTCACCAGTCACTTATAGACAACATCAGAGGTCACTGGTCACTTATAGACCACATCAGAGGCCACTGGTCACTTATAGACCACATCAGAGGCCACTGGTCACTTATAGACAACATCAGAGGTCACTGGTCACTTATAGATAACCTCAGAGGTCATGAGTCACTGTTAGACAACATTGAAGGTCACTGGTCACTTATAGACAGCATCAGATGTCACGGTCACTTATAGATAACCTCAGAGGTCATGAGTCACTGTTAGACAACATTGAAGGTCACTGGTCACTTATAGACAGCATCAGATGTCACGGTCACTTATAGACCACACCTTAGGCCACTGGTCACTTATAAATAACATCGGAGGTCACCAGCTGTAAGCCTTGTACCGGGGTGGGCTCCCAAGGATACAGTGAAGTCACGAACCCCAACACCAGCTTTTGCCAAAATAGAATTTTACTTAAACGTGGTAATGAGCACAACCAGAAATGCTGGGAACATACAATAAATTTACATACAAAGAGCCTGAAGGCTGAGACCCTTGTGCTGCACAGCGCGGCGCCCTCCGGCGCGCACAACTAAACTGCCACACCCTACCTATTATTACCCAAAAAAATCCAGAACCCCAGTATGGGTGTGTGGTACGGGCTAGCCTGCGGTGCAGCACAACAGCTTAAAATCTTACACAGATCTACAGTATCCCCCTCCCATAACTGGTCCTGTAGCTCGTGCCTGAGTATTCCTTCTGAGCACAACGTCAGCCTGGCTTGAGTTTGTGGGAAGTTTATCAGCTCTCCAGTGTGAACTGTCACTTTAAGTTATGGAGTCCTTGCAATAAACAATAGCAACACTTGTGGCCTGACTGTTCCACTCAATTGAAAAACAAATTGAAATCTTTTAGGTGGAGGGAAGAAAAAAAAAACTTAAATAAATAATGTGGTTGCAAAAGTGTGCACACCCTCTCATAAATGGGAATGTAGCTGTGTTCAGAATTAAGCAATAACATTCAGAATCCTGTTAGATAGGAGTCAGCATGCACCCGCCATCATTTTCAGCTGCTCTAGTTGGTCTTTCCTGAAATGGAGCTGCGTTCCTGTGATGCTGTGGAGCTGCGCTCCTGTGATGCTGTGGAGCTGCGCTCCTGTGATGCTGTGGAGCTGCGCTCCTGTGATGCTGTGGAGCTGCACTCCTGTGATGCTGTGGAGCTGCACTCCTGTGATGCTGTGGAGACACGCTCCTGTGATGCTGCGCTCCTGTGATGCTGTGGAGACACGCTCCTGTGATGCTGCGCTCCTGTGATGCTGTGGAGACACGCTCCTGTGATGCTGTGGAGCTGCGCTCCTGTGATGCTGTGGAGCTGCGCTCCTGTGATGCTGTGGAGCTGCGCTCCTGTGATGTTGTGGAGGTTTGCTCCTGTGAGACTGTGTTCTCCTCCTGTGATGCTGTGGAGATGCGCTCCTGTGATGCTGTGGAGACACGCTCCTGTGATGCTGCGCTCCTGTGATTCTGTGGAGCTGTGCTCCTGTGATGCTGTGGAGCTGCGTTCCTGTGATGCTGTGGAGATGCGCTCCTGTGATGCTGTGGAGCTACGCTTCTGTGATGCTGTGGAGACACGCTCCTGTGATGCTGCGCTCCTGTGATGCTGTGGAGATGCGCTCCTGTGATGCTGTGGAGACACGCTCTTGTGATGCTGCGCTCCTGTGATTCTGTGGAGCTGTGCTCCTGTGATGCTGTGGAGCTACACTTCTGTGATGCTGTGGAGACACGCTCCTGTGATGCTGCGTTCCTGTGATGCTGTGGAGCTGCACTCCTGTGATGCTGTGGAGCTGCGCTCCTGTAATGATGTGGAGCTGCGCTCCTGTGATGCTGTGGGGCCACTGCTCACTTATAGACAACATGGGAGGACACTGGTCACTTATAGACAACATCCAAGGTCATCAATCACTTATAGATCACAACAGCAGAGGTCACTTATAGGCTGAGTTCCTTTGAGGCTGTGGGGCCGCGCTACGGAGAGGCTGTGATGCTGTGGAGTTACGCTCCTGTGATGCTGTTGAGCTGCGCTCCTGTGATGCTGTGGAGCTGCGCTCCTGTGATGCTGTGGAGGTTTGCTCCTGTGAGACTGTGTTCTCCTCCTGTGATGCTGTGGAGCTGCGCTCCTGTGAGGCTGCGCTCCTGTGAGGCTGTGGAGCTGTGCTCCTGAGAGGCTGTGGAGCTGTAGCTGTGAGGTTTTGGAGTTGCGCTTTTGTGAGGCTGTGGAGCTGTGCTCCTTCGATGCTGTGCAGCTGCGTTCCTATGATGCTGTGGAGCTGCGTTCCTATGATGCTGTGGAGCTGCGTTCCTGTGAGGCTGTGGAGCTGCGCTCCTGTGAGGCTGTGGAGCTGCGCTCCTGTGAGGCTGTGGAGACACGCTCCTGTGATGCTGCGCTCCTGTGATGCTGTGGAGCTGCGCTCCTGTAATGATGTGGAGCTGCGCTCCTGTGATGCTGTGGGGCCACTGCTCACTTATAGACAACATGGGAGGACACTGGTCACTTATAGACAACATCCAAGGTCATCAGTCACTTATAGATCACAACAGCAGAGGTCACTTATAGGCTGAGTTCCTTTGAGGCTGTGGGGCCGCGCTACGGAGAGGCTGTGATGCTGTGGAGTTACGCTCCTGTGATGCTGTCGAGCTGCGCTCCTGTGATGCTGTGGAGCTGCGCTCCTGTGATGCTGTGGAGCTGCGCTCCTGTGATGCTGTGGAGCTGCGCTCCTGTGATGTTGTGGAGGTTACGCTACGGAGAGGCTGTGATGCTGTGGAGTTACGCTCCTGTGATGCTGTGGAGCTGCGCTCCTGTGATGCTGTGGAGCTGCGCTCCTGTGATGCTGTGTAGCTGTGCTCCTGAGAGGCTGCGGAGCTGTAGCTGTGAGGTTTCGGAGTTGCGCTTTTGTGAGGCTGTGGAGCTGTGCTCCTTCGATGCTGTGCAGCGCTCCTGTGATGTTGTGGAGGTTTGCTCCTGTGAGACTGTGTTCTCCTCCTGTGATGCTATGGAGCTGCGCTCCTGTGAGGCTGCGCTCCTGTGAGGCTGTGTAGCTGTGCTCCTGAGAGGCTGCGGAGCTGTAGCTGTGAGGTTTTGGAGTTGCGCTTTTGTGAGGCTGTAGAGCTGTGCTCCTTCGATGCTGTGCAGCTGCGTTCCTATGATGCTGTGGAGCTGCATTCCTATGATGCTGTGGAGCTGCGTTCCTGTGAGGCTGTGGAGCTGCGCTTCTGTGAGGCTGTGGAGCTGCGCTCCTGTGATGCTGTGGAGCTGTGCTCCTTCAATGCTGTGAAGCTGCGTTCCTGTGATGCTGTGGAGCTGCGTTCCTGTGATGCTGTGGAGCTGCGCTGCTGTGATCCTGCGCTCCTTTGATGCTGTGGAGCTCCGCTCCTGTAAAGCTGCGTTCCTATGATGCTGTGTAGCTGCTTTCCTGTGAGGCTGTGGAGCTGTGCTTCTGTGATGCTGTGGAACTGCGCTCCTATGATGCTGTGCTTCTGTGAGGCTGTGGAGCTGCACTTTTGTGATGCTGTGGAGCTGTGCTCCTATGATGCTGTGATCCTGTGAGGCTGTTGCGCTGCACTTCAGTGATGCTGTGGAGCTGCACTCCTATGATGCTATTAGGCTGTAGAGCTGCACTTCTGTGATGCTTTGGAGCTGCTCTCCTATCATCCTGCACTTCTGTGATGCTGTGGAGCTGCGCTCCTATGATGCTGTGCTCCTGTGAGGCTGTGGAGCTGCGCTCTTATGATGCTGTGCTCCTGTGAGGTGGGGGGGCTGTGCTCTTGTGTTGTTGTGGGGCAGCGCTCCTGTGAGGCTGTGGAGCTGCGCTCCTGTGGGGCTGTGGAGCTGCGCTCCTGTGAGGCTGTGGAGCTGCGCTCCTGTGAGGCTGTGGAGCTGCGCTCCTGTGAGGCTGTGAAGCTGCGCTCCTGTGAGGCTGTGGAGCTGCGCTCCTGTGAGGCTGTGCTCCTGTGAGGTTGGGAAGCTGCGCTCCTGTGAGGCTGTGGAGCTGTGCTCCTGTGATGCTGTGGAGCTGCGCTCCTGTGATGCTGTGGAGCTGTGCTCCTGTGAGGTTGGGGAGATGCACTACTGTGGGGCTGTGGAGCTGCGCTCCTGTGAGGCTGTGGAGCTGCGCTCCTGTGAGGCTGTGGAGCTGCTCTCCTGTGAGGCTGTGGAGCTGCGCTCCTGTGATGCTGTGGAGCTGCGCTCCTGTGATGCTGTGGAGCTGCGCTCCTGTGATGCTGTGGAGCTGTGCTCCTGTGAGGTTGGGGAGATGCACTACTGTGGGGCTGTGGAGCTGCGCTCCTGTGAGGCTTTGGAGCTGCACTCCTGTGATGCTGTGCTCCTGTGAGGTTGGGAAGCTGCGCTCCTGTGAGGCTGTGGAGCTGTGCTCCTGTGATGCTGTGGAGCTGTGCTCCTGTGAGGTTGGGGAGCTGCACTACTGTGGGGCTGTGGAGCTGCGCTTCTGTGAGGCTGCGCTACTGTGAGGTTGGGGAGCTGCGCTCTTGTGGGGCTGTGGAGCTGCGCTACTGTGAGTCTTTGCTCCTGTTAGGTTGTGGATCTGCGCTCCTGTGAGGCTGTGGAGCTGCACTCCTGTGAGGCTGTGGAGCTGTGCTCCTGTGAGGTTGGGAAGCTGCGCTTCTGTGGGGCGGTGGAGCTGCGCTACTGTGAGGCTGCGCTCCTGTGAGGTTGGGGAGCTGCGCTCTTGTGGGGCTGTGGAGCTGCGCTCCTGTAAGTCTTTGCTCCTGTGGGGCTGTGGAGCTGCGCTCCTGTGATGCTGTGGAGCTGCGCTCCTGTGGGGCTGTGCAGGTGTTCGTGTTACTCTTTAGGGTTCCTTCAGGGATCCTTACTTTTCCCATCATTTTTCTCTCGGATGGTGCAGAATTCTTTGGATTGGTCAATGTGTTGCAAGGAATGATGCCGGCGTTTTCCTGCCCCTTGTGCTCTGAGTAGATGGAGCCGTTCCCGCCCAGCAGTAATACCCCCATCATTCTTGAGGAGATATAAGCCGTGACTCAGCCTCACAGTGTGACTGACACATAGTAAACCCGGCTGAACTCAAGCAGAGGGGATTCCGCGCAGCGCTCCTCACGCACTGACACAGGAATGCCGTGTGTGGCTAAAGTAATCACAGACTGGTGAATAGGACACCAGCGCCGATCCCTCCTGTATATAAACACCGCGGCGCTGCCTAGCAACCGCCGCAGCGCGTCCACTGTACCATACTAATGGCAGCTACTACAGTGCCCGGAGTGGTTGTCACCCAACACTCCGAAAACCCTGAATGTCCATGAGGTTATATATTTAGCTGCTGTTCCTCTGCTCTGACTCTGTGTCAGTCTTCACTGTAGTTCTTGCATTTCATTCATGAACCAAGCACCATGGACATTATATTATATATACATGACCATTACCAGGACGCTTAGTATAAAATATCGCTATATTGCCCTGATGTGCTCCATTACCCAGCATCCTCTGCTCCAGTCTCCGAATATTGATCTCCTAGTAGGGTCCAGACCGGGAGTCTGTCCAATCAGAACACACCAGCCACCAGGGGGATGTGCAGCAGCCATGCTGACGCCTATACATTACTGTACCGCCATATACCTGCTGTACTCTCTGCTCGTTCTCTGCTCTCCTCTTTCTCTGTGCTGTACTCTGCTCTTTCTCTGCGCTGTACTCTCTGCTCGTTCTCTGCTCTCCTCGTTCTCTGTGCTGTACTCTGCTCTTTCTCTGCTCTCCTCTTTCTCTGCGCTGTACTCTCTGCTCATTCTCTGCTCTACTCTTTCTCTGTGCTGTACTCTCTGCTCATTCTCTGCTCTCCTCTATCTGTGCTGTACTCTCTGCTCATTCTCTGCTCTCCTCATTCTCTGTGCTGTACTCTGCTCTTTCTCTGCTCTCCTTTTTCTCTGTGCTGTACTCTGCTCTTTCTCTGCTCTCCTCTTTCTCTGTGCTGTACTCTCTGCTCATTTTCTGCTCTACTCTTTCTCTGTACTGTACTCTCTGCTCATTCTCTGCTCTACTCTATCTGTGCTGTACTCTCTGCTCTTTCTCTGCTCTCCTCTTTCTCTGTGCTGTACTCTCTGCTCTTTCTCTGCTCTCCTCTTTCTCTGTGCTGTACTCTCTGCTCCGTCCTCTGCTCTTTCTCTGCTCTTCTCTCTCTATGCTCTACTCTTGGCACTTTCTGCTCTGCTCTCTTCTGCTCACTTCTCTCTCTGTGCTGTACTCTCTGCTCTTTCTCTGCTCACTTCTCTCTCTGTGCTGTACTCTGCTCTTTCTCTGCTCTCCTCTTTCTCTGTGCTGTACTCTCTGCTCATTCTCTGCTCTACTCTTTCTCTGTACTGTACTCTCTGCTCATTCTCTGCTCTCCTCTATCTGTGCTGTACTCTCTGCTCCGTCCTCTGCTCACTTCTCTCTCTGTGCTGTACTCTTTGCTCTTTCTCTGTTCTCTTTCTCTGTGCTGTACTCTCTGCTCCGTCCTCTGCTCTTCTCTCTCTATGCTCTACTCTTGGCACTTTCTGCTCTGCTCTCTTCTGCTCACTTCTCTCTCTGTGCTGTACTCTCTGCTCTTTCTCTGCTCAATTCTCTCTCTGTGCTGTACTCTCTGCTCTCTTCTCTCTCTGTGCTCCGTCCTCTCTACTCCGTCCTCTGCTCTTTCTCTGCTCTTCTCTCTCTGTGCTCTACTCTCTGCTCTCTTCTCTCTCTGTGCTCCGTCCTCTCTACTCCGTCCTCTGCTCTTTCTCTGCTCTTCTCTCTCTGTGCTCCGTCCTCTCTGCTCCGTCCTCTGCTCTTTCTCTGCTCTTCTCTCTCTGTGCTCTACTCTCTGCTCTTTCTGCTCTGCTCTATGATGAGATTACTCTCTGCTCTCTTCTGCTCACTTCTCTCTCTGTGCTGTACTCTCTGCTCTTTCTCTGCTCTTCTCTCTCTGTGCTGTACTCTCTGCTCTTTCTCTGCTCTTCTCTCTCTGTGCTCTACTCTCTGCTCTTTCTGCTCTGCTCTATGATGAGATTACTCTCTGGAAGCAGCTGCAGTTCTCATCGTTGCCAGTTACAGCCGATTCTGCATGTGACAGAGATGTGTAAGGAGACTTTGGCGCACTAGTCACCCTGTAATTGAAGTGGATGGGGTCTCGTGTGAGATCGCTGAGACCATGGAGACACAGAGCTCTGCATAGGAGCTGTAAACACAAAACAGTAGTGGATTTACAATTAGTGTTCACAATTCTGCAATTTCAGAGCTGAAACCTCCCAGCATTCCCTACTTGTTCAGTGTCTCGCAGAGCTTGTTCTGGGAAGTGTCGCCATTGCACCTGCCTCCGACCTCTGACGCAGGAGAAAGTAACTGTCCCCCTATATAATAGGAGCCTGGCGAAGCTGATGGGGGTGTCAGTAGAATTGTGAGTGCAGCTCTGCAGTCAGGGATGGATGCCCAGTCACAGATCCTTCTCTGCGGTGCGGACATTCTCTGTTCCTGGTTAACGGCAGTTCCATGGAAAACCAATTATTTGCTTTCTGAATAATAACGCAGAAGTTTCTCGGAATCTGATAAATGCCCCAGGGGATTATGGGAAGATTTCAACTATTACACGTGACACCATTGACTCCTATGTCCTCTCCCCTGTGTCACTGCTGCTTCTAGGCCAAGGGCCAGGCAAATGGTTTTGGAGGGCCACGTGGGGCCCCTGGATACAGACAATGGCAGAGAATTGTAACGTTAATTGATGGCTCTTACTGAGATGCCCACAGGTCTAGGGCATCCCTAGAGGATAGTGTCTGGCAGGGCAGAATGTGGGGGGCAGGATGTGGGGGGCAGGATGTGGGGGGCAGGATGTGAGGGGCAGGATGTGGGGGGCAGAATGTGGAGGCCAGGATGTGGGGGGCAGGATGAGAATTTCTGCACTAGTGACAGGGGACAGGAGGCTTGTACTGAGCCTTTGCCGTGTGCTGTTCCGATGGGATGATAGGAATGCGAGTTCCATCAGTATGCAGCACCCCCTGCTGGTGGAGGTGGTAACTGCCGCACTGTCAGGGGCAGAGGATGGCGCCGCTGCCAAGTTTGTGTGGCCTTGGGCTCAATAGCAGTGAGAACGAGCTGCTCCCAGCAAACAGAAGTGACATACTGAACATAACGAGCCGCAGAAATGTCGGGGTGTGGGGGAGGTCACACGGGGACGCAGCAGAGCTGTCACCGGAGTGACTCACCGCGTAGTGCAGCTGCGCAAAATGCCAACCCTGAGGTCCAGCTTCTGCAGCAGTGAAACACGTAAAGATCACCCTGAAGAAGCCGACGGAGCGGCGATGAAACGCATAAGATTACCCTGAAGAAGCCGACGGAGCGGCGATGAAACACGTAAAGATCACCCTGAAGAAGCCGACGGAGCGGCGATGAAACGCGTAAAGATTACCCTGAAGAAGCCGACGGAGCGGCAATGAAACGCGTAAAGATCAGCCTAAAGAAGCTGTGGAGCGGCGATGAAACGCGTAAAGATCAGCCTGAAGAAGCCGACGGAGCGGCGATGAGACGCGTAAAGATCAGCCTAAAGAAGCTGTGGAGCGGCGATGAAACGCGTAAAGGTCAGCCTGAAGAAGCCGACGAAGCGGCGATGAAACGCGTAAAGATCAGCCTAAAGAAGCTGTGGAGCGGCGATGAAACGCGTAAAGGTCATCCTGAAGAAGCCGGCGAAGCGGCGATGAAACGCGTAAAGATCAGCCTAAAGAAGCTGTGGAGCGGCGATGAAACACGTAAAGATCAGCCTAAAGAAGCCAACGGAGCGGCGATGAAACGCGTAAAGATCAGCCTAAAGAACCTGTGGAGCGGCGATGAAACGCGTAAAGATCAGCCTAAAGAAGCCAACGGAGCGGCGATTAAATGCATAGCTAGACTAGGACCCAACAGCTTTATGTTTCTAGTCTGACCTCTGATGATCGGGGCCTATTCTGGATGTCCGCAGCAGAAGGGAGCTGCTCTAAAACCACACAAGTTATTCAACACACGCGTCCCAGGGTTGATCCCACTGAAACCGGGGACGGAACTGCCGGGGACAACGCTGGAGTGAGGGTCGGAGCAGCTCATTAAGACGACAACGAGAAACATTGAAGAAACACAAAACCTGTACCCCAGGTGTCATTGTCCTGTACCCAGGTGTCATTGTCCTGTTCCCAGGTGTCATTGTCCTGTACCCAGGTGTCATTGTCCTGTACCCAGGTGTCATTGTCCTGTACCCAGGTGTCATTGTCCCGTAACCTGTTGTCATTGTCCTGTACCCAGGTGTCATTGTCCCGTACCCAGGTGTCATTGTCCCGTACCCCAGGTGTCATTGTCCTGTACCCCAGGTGTCATGGTCCTGTACCCCAGGTGTCATTATCCTGTACCCCAGGTGTCATTGTCCTGTACCCAGGTGTCATTGTCCTGTACCCCAGGTGTCATTGTCCTGTACCCAGGTGTCATTGTCCTGTACCCCAGGTGTCATTGTCCCGTACCCCAGGTGTCATTGTCCTGTACCCCAGGTGTCATTGTCCTGTACCCCAGGTGTCATTGTCCTGTACCCCGGTGTCATTGTCCCGTACCCAGGTGTCATTGTCCTGTACCCCAGGTGTCATTGTCCTGTACCCAGGTGTCATTGTCCCGTACCCAGGTGTCATTGTCCTGTACCCAGGTGTCATTGTCCTGTACCCCAGGTGTCATTGTCCCGTACCCCAGGTGTCATTATCCTGTACCCCGGTGTCATTGTCCTGTACCCCAGGTGTCATTGTCCTGTACCCCAGGTGTCATTGTCCTGTACCCAGGTGTCATTGTCCTGTACCCAGGTGTCATTGTCCTGTACCCCAGGTGTCATTGTCCTGTACCCCAGGTGTCATTGTCCTGTACCCCAGGTGTCATTGTCCTGTACCCCAGGTGTCATTGTCCTGTACCCCAGGTGTCATTGTCCTGTACCCCAGGTGTCATTGTCCTGTACCCCAGGTGTCATTGTCCTGTACCCCAGGTGTCATTGTCCTGTACCCCAGGTGTCATTGTCCTGTACCCAGGTGTCATTGTCCTGTACCCAGGTGTCATTGTCCTGTACCCCAGGTGTCATTGTCCTGTACCCCAGGTGTCATTGTCCTGTACCCCAGGTGTCATTGTCCTGTACCCCAGGTGTCATTGTCCTGTACCCCAGGTGTCATTGTCCTGTACCCCAGGTGTCATTGTCCTGTACCCCAGGTGTCATTGTCCTGTACCCCAGGTGTCATTGTCCTGTACCCCAGGTGTCATTGTCCTGTACCCCAGGTGTCATTGTCCTGTACCCCAGGTGTCATTGTCCTGTACCCAGGTGTCATTGTCCTGTACCCCAGGTGTCATTGTCCTGTACCCCAGGTGTCATTGTCCTGTACCCCAGGTGTCATTGTCCTGTACCCCAGGTGTCATTGTCCTGTACCCCAGGTGTCATTGTCCTGTACCCCAGGTGTCATTGTCCTGTACCCCAGGTGTCATTGTCCTGTACCCCAGGTGTCATTGTCCTGTACCCCAGGTGTCATTGTCCTGTACCCCAGGTGTCATTGTCCTGTACCCAGGTGTCATTGTCCTGTACCCCAGGTGTCATTGTCCTGTACCCCAGGTGTCATTGTCCTGTACCCCAGGTGTCATTGTCCTGTACCCCAGGTGTCATTGTCCTGTACCCAGGTGTCATTGTCCTGTACCCCAGGTGTCATTGTCCTGTACCCCAGGTGTCATTGTCCTGTACCCCAGGTGTCATTGTCCTGTACCCCAGGTGTCATTGTCCTGTACCCCAGGTGTCATTGTCCTGTACCCAGGTGTCATTGTCCTGTACCCCAGGTGTCATTGTCCTGTACCCCAGGTGTCATTGTCCTGTACCCCAGGTGTCATTGTCCTGTACCCCAGGTGTCATTGTCCTGTACCCCAGGTGTCATTGTCCTGTACCCCAGGTGTCATTGTCCTGTACCCCAGGTGTCATTGTCCTGTACCCCAGGTGTCATTGTCCTGTACCCCAGGTGTCATTGTCCTGTACCCCAGGTGTCATTGTCCTGTACCCCAGGTGTCATTGTCCTGTACCCCAGGTGTCATTGTCCTGTACCCCAGGTGTCATTGTCCTGTACCCCAGGTGTCATTGTCCTGTACCCCAGGTGTCATTGTCCTGTACCCAGGTGTCATTGTCCTGTACCCCAGGTGTCATTGTCCTGTACCCCAGGTGTCATTGTCCTGTACCCCAGGTGTCATTGTCCTGTACCCCAGGTGTCATTGTCCTGTACCCCAGGTGTCATTATTCTGTGTTCAGGTGTCATTGTCCTGTACCCCAGGTGTCATTGTCCTGTTCCCCAGGTGTCATTGTCCTGTTCCAAAGGTGTCATTGTCCTGTATCCAGGTGTCATTGTCCTGTACCCAGGTGTCATTTTCCTGTACCCAGGTGTCATTGTCCTGTACCCAGGTGTCATTGTCCTGTACCCCAGGTGTCATTAGCCTGTACCCCAGGTGTCATTAGCCTGTACCCCAGGTGTCATTGTCCTGTACCCCAGGTGTCATTATCCTGTGTTCAGGTGTCATTGTCCTGTACCCCAGGTGTCATTGTCCTGTACCCCAGGTGTCATTGTCCTGTACCCCAGGTGTCATTGTCCTGTACCCCAGGTGTCATTGTCCTTTACCCCAGGTGTCATGGTCCTTTACCCCAGGTGTCATTGTCCTGTACCCCAGGTGTCATTGTCCTTTACCCCAGGTGTCATTGCCCTGTTCCCCAGGTGTCATTGTCCTGTACCCAGGTGTCATTGTCCTGTACCCAGGTGTCATTGTCCTGTACCCCAGGTGTCATTATCCTGTGTTCAGGTGTCATTGTCCTGTACCCCAGGTGTCATTGTCCTGTACCACAGGTGTCATGGTCCTTTACCCCATGTGTCATGGTCCTTTATCCCAGGTGTCATTGTCCTGTTCCCCAGGTGTCATTGTCCTGTACAACAGGTGTCATTGTCCTGTTCCCCAGGTGTCATTGTCCTGTACCCAGGTGTCATTAGCCTGTACCCCAGGTGTCATTAGCCTGTACCCCAGGTGTCATTAGCCTGTACCCCAGGTGTCATTGTCCTGTACCCCAGGTGTCATTGTCCTGTGTCCAGGTGTCATTGTCCTGTACCCCAGGTGTCATTGTCCTGTGTCCAGGTGTCATTGTCCTGTACCCCAGGTGTCATTGTCCTGTACCACAGGTGTCATTGTCCTGTACCCCAGGTGTCATTGTCCTGTACCACAGGTGTCATGGTCCTTTACCCCAGGTGTCATGGTCCTTTACCCCAGGTGTCATTGTCCTGTTCCCCAGGTGTCATTGTCCTGTACCCAGGTGTCATTGTCCTGTACCCCAGGAGTCATTGTCCTGTACCCCAGGTGTCATTGGCCTGTACCCAGGTGTCATTGTCCTGTACCCCAGGTGTCATTATCCTGTGTTCAGGTGTCATTGTCCTGTACCCCAGGTGTCATTGTCCTGTACCCCAGGTGTCATTATCCTGTACCCCAGGTGTCATTGTCCTGTACCCCAGGTGTCATTGTCCTGTACCCCAGGTGTCATGGTCCTTTATCCCAGGTGTCATGGTCCTTTACCCCAGGTGTCATGGTCCTGTACCCCGGTGTCATTGTCCTGTACCCCGGTGTCATTGTCCTGTACCCAGGTGTCATTGTCCTGTACCCCAGGTGTCATTGTCCTGTTCCCCAGGTGTCATTGTCCTGTACCCAGGTGTCATTAGCCTGTACCCCAGGTGTCATTAGCCTGTACCCCAGGTGTCATGGTCCTTTACCCCAGGTGTCATTGTCCTGTACCCCAGGTGTCATTAGCCTGTACCCCAAGTGTCATTAGCCTGTACCCCAGGTGTCATTGTCCTGTACCCCAGGTGTCATTGTCCTGTGTTCAGGTGTCATTGTCCTGTACCCCAGGTGTCATGGTCCTTTACCCCAGGTGTCATTGTCCTGTACCCCAGGTGTCATTGTCCTGTTCCCCAGGTGTCATTAGCCTTTACCCCAGGTGTCATTAGCCTGTACCCCAGGTGTCATTGTCCTGTGTTCAGGTGTCATTGTCCTGTACCCCAGGTGTCATGGTCCTTTACCCCAGGTGTCATTGTCCTGTACCCCAGGTGTCATGGTCCTTTACCCCAGGTGTCATTAGCCTGTACCCCAGGTGTCATTGTCCTGTACCCAGGTGTCATTGTCCTGTACCCCAGGTGTCATTGTCCTGTACCCCAGGTGTCATTGTCCTGTACCCAGGTGTCATTGTCCTGTACCCCAGGTGTCATTATCCTGTACCCCGGTGTCATTGTCCTGTACCCAGGTGTCATTGTCCTGTACCCCAGGTGTCATTGTCCTGTACCCCGGTGTCATTGTCCTGTACCCAGGTGTCATTGTCCTGTACCCCAGGTGTCATTGTCCTGTACCCCGGTGTCATTGTCCTGTACCCAGGTGTCATTGTCCTGTACCCCAGGTGTCATTGTCCTGTACCCCGGTGTCATTGTCCTATTCCCCAGGTGTCATTGTCCTGTACCCCGGTGTCATTGTCCTGTACCCAGGTGTCATTGTCCTGTACCCAGGTGTCATTGTCCTGTACCCCAGGTGTCATTGTCCTGTACCTGTAAACTGAAGTAGAATGAAACGGAGGCACTCACCCACGGTGGATAATGTTCAAGCTTTTATTCGGCACACACCGGTGCACTACGAAGGTAGGGGCAGACACGAGAAATCATACATGAGCAGACAAAACAGCAGCAATAGCTATTTCGCGCGGTACGCGCTTCTTCAGACTGCACACCGCGTCATCCAGTGATGACGTCAATTTAAAGCGCTAGCGTCCCGGGTTACTAGGATACCATGGACGCCACTCGCTAATAAACACTTGCGGGATATCCCGCTTACAGAAAATGCGCTCCAACACAACAAGACAAATACATAAAACATTCGAGCGTTATAAGAAAACTGATAAATCAGCGCGTTCATTGAGTCCCAATAGTCCAGTGGCCTGAGTGCGGAGGATCCACCTACTTTCCCGTTGTAGGAGTAGGCGGTGTCTATCCCCTCCACTTACCGGAGGCCGGACTACCTCCAAACCAACAAAGTGCAGCGGTCTCAAATCACCGGAGTGTACTGTCCGGATATGACATGAGATCTGATCGTGCTGTGGTCGCAGGTGGAGTCGGATGTGTTGCGGGTGGCACATTCCTGGCGGATGAGCGGGCACCAGGCCGCCGGGAGATGATTAAGGTGCAATCAGTGGGAAATTTTCTGTGGTTGAATTTAATTTCATTGCAACCAAAACCTGAAGATGAAAGGAACCAAATTCTGAGGATCAGTCATATGAAGCACTGAGTCACTGGCATCCACCGCGCTCTGATGCCGCCGCCAGTGGGGGGGGTACCTGCACCAGACCTCAAAATCTGAAAATACCCCAACGTGAAGGGAACACTTCTTCGAATAGTCTGTATGCCGTACACCGAAGAGCCCCCCGGGACCCCCTGAAATCCCAGTTCCTGCAGCACGTCTCCAGAGCTCTGCTCATCCTGCTCTTCCTGGTTCATGAGCAGAATGGCAGCACTGTCACTTATAGACATGTAAACGCTCAGGGTCCGGGAAAGCTGGGTGACCAGAGGCGTCTTATATAACCTCCGAATCATTATACTGCAGTGTTAGGTAATAGCACGGGCAGGAATGTCGCTCGTCAGCGTCTCTGCCAGTACACAGCACCGCGCGGAGGAATGCCAGCTATGCCAGGCTGCCCAGACCTACATAGTGCAGCCGTGAAGGGACGGGGCCTGCACATAATGGATCAGAGCAGGGGCCCCGTATCTGTATATAATGTATCAGAGCAGGGGTCCCGTGTCTGTATATAATGTATCAGAGCAGGGGCCCCGTGTCTATATGTAATGTATCAGAGCAGGGGCCCCGTGTCTGTATATAATGTATCAGAGCAGGGGTCCCGTGTCTGTATATAATGTATCAGAGCAGGGGCCCCGTGTCTATATGTAATGTATCAGAGCAGGGGCCCCGTGTCTGTATATAATGTATCAGAGCAGGGGCCCCGTGTCTGTATATAATGTATCAGAGCAGGGGCCCCGTGTCTGTATATAATGTATCAGAGAAGGGGCCCCGTGTCTGTATATAATGTATCAGAGCAGGGGCCCCGTGTCTGTATATAATGTATCAGAGCAGGGGCCCCGTGTCTGTATATAATGTATCAGAGAAGGGGCCCTGTGTCTGTATATAATGTATCAGAGAAGGGGCCCCGTGTCTGTATATAATGTATCAGAGAAGGGGCCCCGTGTCTGTATATAATGTTTTAGAGCAGGGGCCCCGTATCTGTATATAATGTATCAGAGCAGGGGCCCCGTGTCTGTATATAATGTATCAGAGCAGGGGCCCCGTGTCTGTATATAATGTATCAGAGCAGGGGCCCCGTGTCTGTATATAATGTATCAGAGAAGGGGCCCCGTGTCTGTATATAATGTATCAGAGCAGGCGCCCCGTGTCTGTATATAATGTATCAGAGCAGGGGCCCCGTGTCTGTATATAATGTATCAGAGCAGGGGCCCCATGTCTGTATATAATGTATCAGAGAAGGGGCCCCGTGTCTGTATATAATGTATCAGAGCAGGGGCCCCATGTCTGTATATAATGTATCAGAGCAGGGGCCCCGTGTCTGTATATAATGTATCAGAGAAGGGGCCCCGTGTCTGTATATAATGTATCAGAGAAGGGGCCCCGTGTCTGTATATAATGTATCAGAGAAGGGGCCCCGTGTCTGTATATAATGTATCAGAGCAGGGGCCCCATGTCTGTATATATTGTATCAGAGCAGGGGGCCCCGTGTCTGTATATAATGGATCACAGCAGGGGCCCCGTGTTGGTATATTATGTATCACAGCAGGGGCCCCATGTTTATATACAATGTATCAGTAACCCTGGGTTCAGACCTGAGCGTTCTTAAAACTCGCGTTTTACGCGCGTTTGTGTCGCGCGTATTACAGCACGTTTTTGCTAATAGGAAACGCGCGTCGTACGCGCTTTCTTGTGATTGACTACTGTGGTGTCAATCACAATACGCGCGACAAACGCCCAAAAAAAGGCTCAAGTACTTGTTTATGCGTAGGGCGTTTTACAGCGCGTTCGAACGCGCTGTAAAACGCGAAAATGTGAACCAGTCCCATAGGGAAGCATTGGTTTGCATGTGTTGAGCGTTTTACAGCACGTTCGAACGCGCTTTAAAACGCGCAAGTGTGAACTGAGGGTAAAGGAGCCCATATAGACGTCATGGAGCCTGAGGGGTGATGAGCCTGCAGCCCGACCTGTGTGGGAGCAGGCGCCTGTCCCAGGTGGGTTGATTACAGGCAGTAGACAGCGCCGGATCGCCCCCTGCTGGAGGGTGACTGCATGTCATGTCTCAGGGATAGACAGGGGTCCTAAGGTTCACATGTTAATGCGCCACTGAAGATGTTACCGGGACAGACGACATCCGATACCGGCAGATCGTAAAGTATTAAATATGTGCGGTACCGAACAAGAAATCACCAACAAAGCAAAAACACACAAATAATATAATAACGTTTTACAGGTAGAAATCCGCACAACACGAACTGATCATCATATAAAGATAGAGCAGCAAATACATAAAGTGCCATGACAGGGAAACCCCCGTACGGGCAGACGGGCCAGAAATCATAACGCGGCTGCGGATGGGATTACACAAACAACACGCGGATTACACCAACAATACGTGGATTACACAAACAATACGTGGATTACACAAACAATACGTGGATTACACAAACAATACGTGGATTACACAAACAATACGTGGATTACACAAACAATTCGTGGATTACACAAACAATACGTGGATTACACAAACAACACGCGGATTACACAAACAATACGTGGATTACACAAACAATACGTGCATTACACAAACAATTCGTGGATTACACAAACAATTCGTGGATTACACAAACAATACGTGGATTACACAAACAACACGCGGATTACACAAACAATACGTGGATTACACAAACAATACGTGCATTACACAAACAATTCGTGGATTACACAAACAATACGTGCATTACACAAACAATTCGTGGATTACACAAACAATACGTGGATTACACAAACAATACGTGGATTACACAAACAATACATGCATTACACAAACAATTCGTGGATTACACCAACAATACGTGGATTACACAAACAATACGCGGATTACACAAACAATACGCGGATTACACAAACAATACGTGGATTACACAAACAATACGTGGATTACACAAACAATACGTGGATTACACAAACAATACGTGGATTACACAAACAATACGCGGATTACACAAACAATACGTGGATTACACAAACAATTCGTGGATTACACAAACAATACGTGGATTACACAAACAACACGCGGATTACACAAACAATACGTGGATTACACAAACAATACGTGCATTACACAAACAATTCGTGGATTACACAAACAATTCGTGGATTACACAAACAATACGTGGATTACACAAACAATACGTGGATTACACAAACAATTCGTGGATTACACAAACAATACGTGGATTACACAAACAACACGCGGATTACACAAACAATACGTGGATTACACAAACAATACGTGCATTACACAAACAATTCGTGGATTACACAAACAATTCGTGGATTACACAAACAATACGTGGATTACACAAACAACACGCGGATTACACAAACAATACGTGGATTACACAAACAATACGTGCATTACACAAACAATTCGTGGATTACACCAACAATACGTGGATTACACAAACAATTCGTGGATTACACAAACAATACGTGGATTACACAAACAATACGTGGATTACACAAACAATACGTGCATTACACAAACAATTCGTGGATTACACCAACAATACGTGGATTACACAAACAATACGCGGATTACACAAACAATACGCGGATTACACAAACAATACGTGGATTACACAAACAATACGTGGATTACACAAACAATACGTGGATTACACAAACAATACGTGGATTACACAAACAATACGTGGATTACACAAACAACACGCGGATTACACAAACAATACGTGGATTACACAAACAATTCGTGGATTACACAAACAATTCGTGGATTACACAAACAATACGTGGATTACACAATCAACACGCGGATTACACAAACAATATGTGGATTACACAAACAATTCGTGGATTACACAAACAATTCGTGGATTACACAAACAATTCGTGGATTACACAAACAATTCGTGGTCTGAAACCTCCGCAGGGTCAGCGCCAAACACAAGGATCTCAATGAACGGAGAAGGAAATCAAATACTGACCAGGACCTGGACCGAGAAACCACCCGACACGCGTTTCGCCTCGCGTCCTCTTGGGGGCGGTACAGAGGACAAACTGAGGATGATGGGGGTGATTCTTCATTTGCAGTAATCAACACAACGGGAAATATCTACAATTTCAGAAACCTGCCCAAAATGAAAGAATGAAAAGAAATATTTACACAAACACTAAATGATTCCTGCAAGTCTGAGGATGTCACTGTTATGGGGGGATCTGTGGAGGTCACTGTTATGGGGGGATCTGTGGAGGTCACTGTTATGGGGGGATCTGTGGAGGTCACTGTTATGGGGGTGCTGTGGAGGTCACTGTTATGGGGGCACTGTGGATGACACTGTTATGGGGGGATCTGTGGAGGTCACTGTTATGGGGGATCTGTGGATGTCACTGTTATGGGGGCACTGTGGATGTCACTGTTATGGGGGCACTGTGGATGGCACTGTTATGGGGGCACTGTGGATGTCACTGTTATGGGGGCGCTGTGGATGACACTGTTATGGGGGATCTGTGGATGACTGTTATGGGGGATCTGTGGAGGTCACTGTTATGGGGGATCTGTGGATGACACTGTTATGGAGGATCTGTGGATGACACTGTTATGGAGGATCTGTGGATGACACACTGTTATGGGGGATCTGTGGATGACACTGTTATGGAGGATCTGTGGATGACACTGTTATGGAGGATCTGTGGATGACACACTGTTATGGGGGATCTGTGGATGACACTGTTATGGAGGATCTGTGGATGACACTGTTATGGGGGATCTGTGGATGTCACTGTTATGAGGATCTGTGGATGACACACTGTTATGGGGGCGCTGTGGATGTCACTGTTATGGGGGATCTGTGGATGACACTATTATGGGGGGATCTGTGGATGACACTGTTATGGGTGGATCTGTAGATGACACAGTGTTACAGGGGATCTGTGGATGACACTGTTATGCGGGATCTGTGGATAACACTGTTATGGGGGATCTGTGGAGGTCACTGTTATGGGGGATCTGTGGATGTCACTGTTATGGGGGATCTGTGGATGTCACTGTTATGGGGGATCTGTGGAGGTCACTGTTATGGGGATCTGTGGATGTCACTGTTATGGGGGCACTGTGGATGACACTGTTATGGGGGTACTGTGGATGACACACTGTTATGGGGGATCTGTGGATGACACTGTTATGGGGGATCTGTGGATGACACTGTTATGGGGGCGCTGTGGAGGTCACTGTTATGGGGGATCTGTGGATGACACTGTTATGGGGGATCTGTGGAGGTCACTGTTATGGGGGATGTAACGGACCGCTTCTGCAGACAAGGGGTAAAAACCGTTTAGGCGATCGGCCCCCTTTACAGTGATATAGGCCCAGCTACTGCAGAACACCAAACTCCCGAACTGGATACAAAATAGCACTCCAACTCCCGTACTGGAACCTCCCAAATAGCTGCTAGCAGACGAACAGGAAAAGCAGACAATCAGCTTACACTCCTGGCAATCAGTCTCTAACAGCATACAGTGAATCCCCCCAAGAACGAGACGAGGCTCCGTATTGATGGTAAACAGGAATTCTCTATCCTTTATTAACGGCTACCTGCCTGGTATTTATCCAGGTCTCCCACCTGGTGGACACTCCCCTAGAGGACCAGAAGGAAGACTGCGACACGGGATACAGCAGCCAATCACACACATTGGGACAATACAGACACCCCCAGCATATCCCTTCCCTCTGCCTGTGATACCATCACCCTACATGGGTAATGCAATCATCACAGGCAGACGAATACACAATGTCTTCTGTCCTGGAGACAATTGAGGAGTCATTCAATTATCTCTCAGGACAAAGGGAAATCGCCAATACACATGTGGGGACAATAGGACAGACATCACTATTCAATACACAATGTCCCACCCTTTACAATACACACAGACATTTCAGAGACAAGACTCCATTATGCACATGGGGACACAGAACAAGCATTACTGTTAAAATACACCAGGTAAGACACATTACATTAAAACTATACATTTAACATATCCCCAGATAGCTCAGGTCTGAGCGCACATTATTAAGTGAATGGCGCTCAGACCACACGAATACAGTTTAATCGCCATGGAGCCAAAGTCTTTACAGTCAGTTTCATACGAATGGGCTCCATGGGATTCCTATCTGGGGTATAACACATTCAACCAAAACTACCGAACCCCAGGCAGAAAAGCACGAATTAAGCTTTTCTGCAGGTAAAAAAGATGTCTTTTAACAGGGGGCCATAGTCCAAAGGCAGCAGGCGAGCAACCAGGTTTCTCCAATGCAATGTGGCGAGATTGGTCTCGTCACAGGGGATCTGTGGATGACACTGTTATGGGGGATCTGTGGAGGTCACTGTTATGGGGGATCTGTGGATGACACTGTTATGGGGGATCTGTGGATGACACTGTTATGGAGGATCTGTGGATGTCACTGTTATGGGGGATCTGTGGATGTCACTGTTATGGGGGATCTGTGGATGACACTGTTATGGGGGATCTGTGGATGACACTGTTATGGGGGATCTGTGGAGGTCACTGTTATGGCGGATCTGTGGATGACACTGTTATGGGGGATCTGTGGATGACACTGTTATGGGGGACACTGTGGATGACACTGTTATGGGGGCACTGTGGAGGTCACTGTTATGGGGGATCTGTGGATGTCACTGTTAGGGGGCGCTGTGGATGTCACTGTTATAGGGTCACTGTGGATGTCACTGTTATGGGGGATCTGTGGATGGCACTGTTATGGGGATCTGTGGATGTCACTGTTATGGGGCGCTGTGGATGACACTGTTATGGGGGATCTGTGGAGGTCACTGTTATGGGGGATCTGTGGATGTCACTGTTATGGGGGATCTGTGGATGTCACTGTTATGGGGGATCTGTGGAGGTCACTGTTATGGGGGATCTGTGGATGACACTGTTATGGGGTCACTGTGGATGTCACTGTTACGGGGGCGTTGTGGATGACACTGTTATAGGGGCGCTGTGGATGACACTGTTATGGGGGGGATCTGTGGATGACACTGTTATGGGGGATCTGTGGATGACCCTGTTATGGGGGATCTGTGGATGACACTGTTATGGGGGATCTGTGGATGACACTGTTATGGGGGTACTGTGGATGACACACTGTTATGGGGGATCTGTGGATGTCACTGTTATGGGGGCGCTGTGGATGACACTGTTATGGGGGATCTGTGGGTGACACTGTTATGGGGGCACTGTGGATGTCACTGTTATGGGGGCACTGTGGATGTCACTGTTATGGAGGCACTGTGGAGGTCACTGTTATGGGGACACTGTGGATGGCACTGTTATGGGGGATCTGTGGATGTCACTGTTATGAGGGATCTGTGGATGTCACTGTTATGGGGGCTCTGTGGATGTCACTGTTATGGGGGATCTGTGGATGACACTGTTATGGGGATCTGTGGATGTCACTGTTATGGGGATCTGTGGAGGTCACTGTTATGGGGGATCTGTGGATGACACTGTTATGGGAGCACTGTGGATGTCACTGTTATGGGGGCGCTGTGGAGGACACTGTTATGGGGGCACTGTGGATGTCACTGTTATGGGGAGCACTGTGGATGTCACTGTTATGGGGATCTGTGGATGACACTGTTATGGGGGATCTGTGGATGACACTGTTATGGGGCGCTGTGGATGACACTGTTATGGGGCGCTGTGGATGTCACTGTTATGGGAGGGATCTGTGGATGTCACTGTTATGGAGGCGCTGTGGATGTCACTGTTATGGAGGCACTGTGGAGGTCACTGTTATGGGGGCACTGTGGAGGTCACTGTTATGGGGGATCTGTGGATGTCACTGTTATGGGGGCACTGTGGATGTCACTGTTATGGGGCACTGTGGATGTCACTGTTATGGGGGCACTGTGGATGTCACTGTTATGGGGGATCTGTGGAGGTCACTGTTATGGGGGCGCTGTGGATGTCACTGTTATGGGGGCACTGTGGATGTCACTGTTATGGGGGATCTGTGGATGTCACTGTTATGGGGGATCTGTGGATGTCACTGTTATGGGGGATCTGTGGATGACACTGTTATGGGGGATCTGTGGATGACACTGTTATGGGGGCACTGTGGATGTCACTGTTATCTGGGCGCTGTGGATGACACCGTTATGGGGGCGCTGTGTATGACACTGTTATGGGGGCGCTGTGGAGGTCACTGTTATGGGGGATCTGTGGATGACACTGTTATGGGGGACCTGTGGATGACACTGTTATGGGGGATCTCTGGATGACACTGTTATGGGGGATCTGTGGATGACACTGTTATGGGGGCGCTGTGGATGTCACTGTTATGAGAGCGCTGTGGATGTCACTGTTATGGGGGATCTGTGGATGTCACTGTTATGGGGGCGCTGTGGATGTCACTGTTATGGGGATCTGTGGAGGTCACTGTTATGGGGGCACTGTGGATGTCACTGTTATGGGGGCACTGTGGATGTCACTGTTATGGGGGATCTGTGGAGGTCACTGTTATGGGGGCGCTGTGGATGTCACTTTTATGGGGGCGCTTTGGATGTCACTGTTATGGGGGCACTGTGGATGTCACTGTTATGGGGGCACTGTGGATGTCACTGTTATGGGGGCGCTGTGGAGGACACTGTTATGGGGGCGCTGTGGATGTCACTGTTATGGGGACACTGTGGATGTCACTGTTATGGGGGATCTGTAGGTGACACTGTTATGGGGGATCTGTGGAGGTCACTGTGATGGGGGGATCTGTGGATGACACTGTTATGGGGGATCTGTGGATGGCACTGTTATGGGGGATCTGTGGAGGTCACTGTGATGGGGGGCTGTGGATGTCACTGTTATGGGGGATCTGTGGATGGCACTGTTATGGGGGCACTGTGGATGTCACTGTTATGGGGGCACTGTGGATGTCACTGTTATGGGAGCGCTGTAGATGTCACTGTTATGGGGGATCTGTGGATGTCACTGTTATGGGAGCGCTGTGGATGACACTGTTATGGGGGATCTGTGGATGTCACTGTTATGGGGGCACTGTGGATGACACTGTTATGGGGGATCTGTGGATGACACTGTTATGGGGGCACTGTGGATGACACTGTTATGGGGGGGTCTGTGGATGTCACTGTTATGGGGGATCTGTGGATGTCACTGTTATGGGGGATCTGTGGAGGTCACTGTTATGGGGGATCTGTGGATGACACTGTTATGGGGGATCTGTGGATGACACTGTTATAGGGGATCTGTGGATGTCACTGTTATGGGGGATCTGTGGATGACACTGTTATGGGGGATCTGTGGATGTCACTGTTATGGGGGCACTGTGGATGACACTGTTATGGGGGATCTGTGGAGGTCACTGTTATGGGGGATCTGTGGATGTGACTGCAATGGGGGATCTGTGGATGACACTGTTATGGGGGATCTGTGGATGACACTGTTATGGAGGATCTGTGGATGTCACTGTTATGGGGGATCTGTGGATGACACTGTTATGGGGGATCTGTGGAGGTCACTGTTATGGGGGGATCTGTGGAGGTCACTGTTATGAGGGCGCTGTGGATGTCACTGTTATGGGGGCGCTGTGGATGTCACTGTTATGGGGGATCTGTGGATGACACTGTTATGGGGGATCTGTGGAGGTCACTGTTATGGGGGGATCTGTGGAGGTCACTGTTATGAGGGCGCTGTGGATCTCACTGTTATGGGGGCGCTGTGGATGTCACTGTTATGGGGGATCTGTGGATGTCACTGTTATGGGGGATCTGTGGATGTCACTGTTATGGGGGATCTGTGGATGTCACTGTTATGGGGGATCTGTGGATGTCACTGTTATGGGGGCGCTGTGGATGTCACTGTTATGGAGGATCTGTGGATGTCACTGTTATGGGGGATCTGTGGATGTCACTGTTATGGGGGATCTGTGGATGACACTGTTATGGGGGATCTGTGGATGACACTGTTATGGGGGATCTGTGGAGGTCACTGTTATGGGGGAGCTGTGGATGTCACTGTTATGGGGGCGCTGTGGATGTCACTGTTATGGGGGCACTGTGGAGGTCACTGTTATGGGGGATCTGTGGATGTCACTGTTATGGGGGCACTGTGGATGTCACTGTTATGGGGGATCTGTGGGTGTCACTGTTATGGGGGCGCTGTGGATGTCACTGTTATGGGGGCACCGTGGATGTCACTGTTATGGGGGCGCTGTGGATGTCACTGTTATGGGGGCGCTGTGGATGTCACTGTTATGGGGGCTCTGTGGATGTCACTGTTATGGGGCGCTGTGGATGTCACTGTTATGGGGGCACTGTGGATGACACTGTTATGGGGGCACTGTGGATGTCACTGTTATGGGGGCGCTGTTGATGACACTGTTATGGGGGCACTGTGGATGTCACTGTTATGGGGGCGCTGTGGATGTCACTGTTATGGGGGCTCTGTGGATGTCACTGTTATGGGGGCGCTGTGGATGTCACTGTTATGGGGGCACCGTGGATGTCACTGTTATGGGGGCGCTGTGGATGTCACTGTTATGGGGGCGCTGTGGATGTCACTGTTATGGGGGCTCTGTGGATGTCACTGTTATGGGGGCGCTGTGGATGTCACTGTTATGGGGGCACCGTGGATGTCACTCTTATGGGGGATCTGTGGATATCACTCTTATGGGGGATCTGTGGATGACACTGTTATGGGGGATCTGTGGATGACACTGTTATGGGGGATCTGTGGATGGCACTGTTATGGGGGATCTGTGGATGGCACTGTTATGAGGGATCTGTGGATGGCACTGTTATGGGGGATCTGTGGATGTCACTCTTAAGGGGGCGCTGTGGAAGACACTGTTATGGGGGTGCTGTGGATGTCACTTTTATGGGGGATCTGTGGATGTCACTATTATGGGGGATCTGTAGATGTCACTGTTATGGGGGATCTGTGGATGTCACTCTTAAGGGGGCGTTGTGGAAGACACTGTTATGGGGGTGCTGTGGATGTCACTGTTATGGGGGCGCTGTAGATGTCACTGTTATGGGGGCACTGTGGATGTCACTGTTATGAGGGCACTGTGGAGGTCACTGTTATGGGGGATCTGTGGAGGTCACTGCTATGGGGGAGCTGTGGATGTCACTGTTATGGGGATCTGTGGATGTCACTGTTATGGGGATCTGTGGATGATACTCCAGAGCTGTAATCACTATTCTGCTGGTGCAGTCACTGTTTACATACATTACTTATCCTGTACTGATCCTGAGTTACATCCTGTATTATACTCCAGAGCTGCACTCACTATTCTGCTGGTGCAGTCACTGTGTACATACATTACTTATCCTGTACTGATCCTGAGTTACATCCTGTATTATACTCCAGAGCTGCACTCACTATTCTGCTGGTGCAGTCACTGTGTACATACATTACTTATCCTGTACTGATCCTGAGTTACATCCTGTATTATACTCCAGAGCTGCACTCACTATTCTGCTGGTGCAGTCACTGTGTACATACATTACTTATCCTGTACTGATCCTGAGTTACATCTTGTATTATACTCCAGAGCTGCACTCACTGTTCTGCTGGTGCAGTCACTGTGTACATACAGTACTTATCCTGTACTGATCCTGAGTTACATCCTGTATTATACTCCAGAGCCGCACTCACTGTTCTGCTGGTGCAGTCACTGTGTACATACATTACTTATCCTGCACTGATCCTGAGTTACATCCTGTATTATACTCCAGAGCTGCACTCACTATTCTGCTGGTGCAGTCACTGTGTACATACATTACTTATCCTGTACTGATCCTGAGTTACATCCTGTATTATACTCCAGAGCTGCACTCACTATTCTGATGGTGCAGTCACTGTGTACATACATTACTTATCCTGTACTGATCCTGAGTTACATCCTGTATTATACTCCAGAGCTGCACTCCCTATTCTGCTGGTGCAGTCACTGTGTACATACATTACTTATCCTGTACTGATCCTGAGTAACATCCTGTATTATACTCCAGAGCTGCACTCACTATTCTGCTGGAAACTGTCAGTTTGCAGACTGACTCCGTGTCTTCTCATATCAGATGCCTGTACAGTTTGTGGTGTAGGGACATTAACGAGAATACAGATAACTGGAGCAAGCTCTGTGCAGACACTGGACATGCAGGGAATGCTGGCACATGTGGCAGAGCAGTGTATGTCAGTGCAGTGTACATACTGACGGTCTCCACAGCAGCAGGTCGGTTCATTGTACATATCCCATTATTACCTTTGGTTGTTCTACAAGTTGAGGTGCAGTTTCCTGTTTCTCCACTAGAGGGAGACATGAGATCATCATCTGCAGTTCAGAGATGAGCGAAAACATTTGTTTTGTTAGGCAAAGTTCAGACATGTGGGGGCTGTAACCACGGGCCGTGACGGGCGACAAAGCGCCCACCTGCTGAACATCCGCCCGGCCCTGCCAATCTCCTGCCGCTGAAGGGGGCTGGTACTGCTCATCCGCTGCTACCCAGAAGTGGGCACTTCTTCTCCTGTGCGGGCAGCCCCCCCCCCCCTATAGGTGATTTCGGCAGGGGGCGGGCTCCATCTTGAGCTGGACTGAACGCGCACGTCGCCGCGCATGCGCACTGGTGACTTCTTCCTGGCAAGTATACTATACTGGCCAGGAAGAAGTCACCATAGCGCATGCACGGCGCCGGCGTGCGCTTTCAGGACTGCGCGCGGCCCGGCCGGGAGAAAAGTTGTATGCGCAAGCGCGGCCACTGCGATTCGGGAGGAGAGCGGTGGCCGTAACCAGGGGAGACGGAAGACAAGAGTCAGGTAAGTATAGCTTCATTTTCTTCTAAGAGGTGGGAATTAGTTAATTAAACATATTTAGAAAAAAGATCACTGTTAAATCATTAAGATGGGAATACCCCTTTAAGGTGGTCCTGGTAAAAGAAGTCACGTAGGAGACCATATTGACAGAAGGCGGGCCTACACAAATAGGCGGGGCCAGCAATACTATAGTGGAGCACAAGTACAGATACCACAGTGCAGCACAATATACTGCCCCAGCAGAACCAGATACCACAGTGCAGCACAATATATCGCCCCAGCAGAACCAGATACCACAGTGCAGCACAATATACTGCCCCAGCAGAACCAGATACCACAGTGCAGCACAATATATCGCCCCAGCAGAACCAGATACCACAGTGCAGCACAATATACCGCCCCAGCAGAACCAGATACCACAGTGCAGTACAATATACTGCCCCAGCAGAACCAGATACCACAGTGCAGCACAATATACTGCCCCAGCAGAACCAGATACCACAGTGCAGCACAATATACTGCCCCAGCAGAACCAGATACCACAGTGCAGCACAATATACCGCCCCAGCAGAACCAGATACCACAGTGCAGCACAATATACCGCCCCAGCAGAACCAGATACCACAGTGCAGCACAATATACTGCCCCAGCAGAACCAGATACCACAGTGCAGCACAATATACCGCCCCAGCAGAACCAGATACCACAGTGCAGCACAATATACTGCCCCAGCAGAACCAGATACCACAGTGCAGCACAATATACTGCCCCTGCAGAACCAGATACCACAGTGCAGCACAATATACTGCACCAGCAGACCCAGATACCACAGTGCAGCACAATATACCGCCCCAGCAGACCCAGATACCACAGTGCAGCACAATATACTGCACCAGCAGACCCAGATACCACAGTGCAGCACAAAATACTGCCCCGGCAAAAACAGATACCACAGTGCAGCACAATATACTGCCCCAGCAGAAACAGATACCACAGTGCAGCACAATATACTGCCCCAGCAGAACGTAATACCACAGTGCAGCACAATATACTGCCCCAGCAGAACCAGATACCACAGTGCAGCACAATATACCGCCCCAGCAGAACCAGATACCACAGTGCAGCACAATATACCGCCCCAGCAGAACCAGATACCACAGTGCAGCACAATATACCACCCCAGCAGAACCAGATACCACAGTGCAGCACAATATACCGCCCCAGCAGAACGTAATACCACAGTGCAGCACAAGATACTGCCCCAGCAGAACCAGATACCACAGTGCAGCACAATATACCGCCCCAGCAGAACCATATACCACAGTGCAGCACAATATACTGCCCCAGCAGAACCAGATACCACAGTGCAGCACAATATACTGCCCCAGCAGAACGTAATACCACAGTGCAGCACAATATACTGCCCCCGCAGACCCAGATACCACAGTGCAGCACAATATACTGCCCCAGCAGAACCAGATACCACAGTGCAGCACAATATACCACCCCAGCAGAACCAGATACCACAGTGCAGCACAATTTACCGGCCCAGCAGAACCAGATACCACAGTGCAACACAATATACCGCCCCAGCAGAACCAGATACCACAGTGCAGCACAATATACTGCTCCAGCAGAACCAGATACCACAGTGCAGCACAATATACTGCCCCAGCAGAACGTAATACCACAGTGCAGCACAATATACTGCCCCCGCAGACCCAGATACCACAGTGCAGCACAATATACCGCCCCAGCAGAACCAGATACCACAGTGCAGCACAATACACTGCCCCAGCAGAACCAGATACCACAGTGCAGCACAATATACTGCCCCAGCAGAACCAGATACCACAGTGCAGCACAATATACTGCCCCAGCAGAACCAGATACCACAGTGCAGTACAATATACTGCCCCAGCAGAACCAGATACCACAGTGCAGCTCAATATACTGCCCCAGCAGAACCAGATACCACAGTGCAGCACAATATATCGCCCCAGCAGAACCAGATACCACAGTGCAGCACAATATACCGCCCCAGCAGAACCAGATACCACAGTGCAGCACAATATACTGCCCCAGCAGAACCAGATACCACAGTGCAGCACAATATACTGCCCCAGCAGAACCAGATACCACAGTGCAGCTCAATATACTGCCCCAGCAGAACCAGATACCACAGTGCAGCACAATATATCGCCCCAGCAGAACCAGATACCACAGTGCAGCACAATATACCGCCCCAGCAGAACCAGATACCACAGTGCAGCACAATATACTGCACCAGCAGAACCAGATACCACAGTGCAGCACAATATACCGCCCCAGCAGAACCAGATACCACAGTGCAGCACAATATACTGCCCCAGCAGAACCAGATACCACAGTGCAGCACAATATACTGCCCCAGCAGAACCAGATACCACAGTGCAGCACAATATACCGCCCCAGCAGAACCAGATACCACAGTGCAGCACAATATACTGCCCCAGCAGAACCAGATACCACAGTGCAGCACAATATACTGCCCCAGCAGAACCAGATACCACAGTGCAGCACAATATACCGCCCCAGCAGAACCAGATACCACAGTGCAGCACAATATACTGCCCCAGCAGAACCAGATACCACAGTGCAGCACAATATACCGCCCCAGCAGAACCAGATACCACAGTGCAGCACTATATACTGCCCCAGCAGAACCAGATACCACAGAGCAGCACAATATACCGCCCCAGCAGAACCAGATACCACAGTGCAGCACTATATACTGCCCCGCAGACCCAGATACCACAGAGCAGCACAATATACCGCCCCAGCAGAACCAGATACCACAGTGCAGCACAATATACTGCCCCAGCAGAACCAGATACCACAGTGCAGCACAATATACTGCCCCAGCAGAACCAGATACCACAGTGCAGCACAATATACTGCCCCAGCAGAACCAGATACCACAGTGCAGCACAATATACCGCCCCAGCAGAACCAGATACCACAGTGCAGCACAATATACTGCCCCAGCAGAACCAGATACCACAGTGCAGCACAATATACTGCCCCAGCAGAACCAGATACCACAGTGCAGCTCAATATACTGCCCCAGCAGAACCAGATACCACAGTGCAGCACAATATATCGCCCCAGCAGAACCAGATACCACAGTGCAGCACAATATACCGCCCAGCAGAACCAGATACCACAGTGCAGCACAATATACGCCCCAGCAGAACCAGATACCACAGTGGCACAATATACTGCCCAGCAGAACCAGATACCACAGTGCAGCACAATATACTGCCTCAGCAGAACCAGATACCACAGTGCAGCACAATATACCGCCCCAGCAGAACCAGATACCACAGTGCAGCACAATATACTGCCCCAGCAGAACCAGATACCACAGTGCAGCACAATATACTGCCCCAGCAGAACCAGATACCACAGTGCAGCACAATATACCGCCCCAGCAGAACCAGATACCACAGTGCAGCACAATATACTGCCCCAGCAGAACCAGATACCACAGTGCAGCACAATATACCGCCCCAGCAGAACCAGATACCACAGTGCAGCACTATATACTGCCCCAGCAGAACCAGATACCACAGAGCAGCACAATATACCGCCCCAGCAGAACCAGATACCACAGTGCAGCACAATATACTGCCCCAGCAGAACCAGATACCACAGTGCAGCACAATATACTTGTAGCGGAGAGGCGGTATAGTCCACAATATCTCCGCTGGTAGACCGGAACAGCATACAATAATCCAGGTAGCGTTACAAGGATCCCTTTTTCCCAAGGACTAGACAACACATAGCCTGGGAGTCAACTGAACTTTATTTCCTAGGCATAGCACACAAACCTCTAAACCCCCCAACAGCCTCATTTACATACAATGGGTTAGAAAGAAGGGGGAGGGGAAGAGGCACAGAACAGCCCTGCATTTACCATAGTAAACAGTACAAAAACTATGCCGTACAGACAGCCTAACAAAGTGGAATATCAATGTGCTACAACAGGTAATAACATGACAGTAATAGCAGGATATATACAAAGACATTCTGGAAGTGGCTAGATTTGCCACAATGCTCCCCCAGAACCACAAGCCGGCATACACAGTCTGATCCAAGCGGATCGGCTTAGGGATGTCCGGAGGAGGAGTACTCACAGATCACTTTTCAAGTTCTGTTTGTCTGGATAACCCGTCGGCGTTGCCATTCTGTTTCCCAGGGCGGTAGTGGATGGTAAAGTCAAAGGCTGCAGCGCCAAACTCCAACGCAGCAGCCTGGCATTGTCTCCTGACACCCTGTTCAGCCACACCAACGGGTTGTGATCTGTGAGTAAGGAAAAGGGTTGCCCATACAAGTAGGGCTGCAGCTTTTAAGGGCCCACACCACGGCCAGACATTCCTTTTCGATGGCGGCGTAGCTTACTTCTCTGGGCAGGAGTTTTCTGCTTAGGTAAGCCACTGGGTGCTCGCCGCCATCTGCTCCGACTTGGCTCAGCACTGCCCCCAATCCAAACATAGAAGCGTCTGTGTGGACGAGAAAGCGTTTCGTTGGATCAGGCGCGGCAAGTACAGGTGCATTTACAAGAGCCGTTTTCAGTTGCTGGAAGGCCTGCTCACACTCTGGGGTCCAGACTACTATTTTAGGGAGATTCTTGCGGGTCAAATCGGTGAGGGGTTTGGCCAGGGTACTGTAGTCGGGTACAAATTTCCGGTAGTATCCTGCGGTCCCTAGGAATGCCAGTACTTGAGTTTTGGTACGAGGGTTGGCCATTTGGCTACAGCCTCTACCTTAGCCGGTTCGGGTTTTTGTTGGCCGCTCCTACCCGGTGTCCTAGGTATTGGACTTCTGCCATCCCTATATGGCACTTACTGGGCTTCAGAGTTAATCCTGCCTCCCTAATACGGTCTAGTACGGCTCCTATGTGGGTCAGGTGTTCCGTCCAGGAGTGGCTGAAGATCGCTATATCATCTAGATAGGCGCAAGCGTACTCCTGGAAGCCATCCAATAGCCGATCCACCATCCTCTGAAAAGTAGCCGGGCGTTTTTCATCCCGAATGGCATGACCTTAAACTGGTACAGGCCAAGCGGGGTGACAAGCGCCCGACTTAAGAATGGCGTCTTCGGCTAGGGAATCTGCCAATACCCCTTACAAAGATCTATTGTTGTGAGGTATTGGCCCTAGTCATTTGTCTAGGAGCTCGTCTATCCGGGGCATAGGGTAGGCATCGGATACGGTCTTATCATTAAGCCTCCGGTGAGTCGACGCAGAGCGGGTTGTCCCATCCCGGCCGGCACCAGAGACTACTGGGGAGGCCCAAGGACTTTCAGAGTGCTCTATGACTCCTAGCTGTAGCATTTCTTCAATCTCCTTGCGCATATTCTCCTTTACGGATTCAGGTATGCGGTAAGGAGGTTGGCGGAGGAGTCTGCCCTGGTGTTTCTACTCTGTGGGTGGCTAACGGAGTGTACCCGGGAAGATTAGAAAAAGTGGTCCCTTTTTCCCTTATTAGACTATGAGCCTGCGCCCTTTCCTGGGGACTCAGCCGCTCGCCTAACTGAACCTCTTCCAGGTCCTCTTTCTGGCCCTCTTTCTCTAGGAGGTCTGGGAGAGGTAAATTGTCAAAGTCCTCTGCGGCAGAGGCGCAAATAGCGGTCACCTCCTCTGTGCGCTCGTAGTATGGCTTCAGCATGTTCACATGGAGCATGCGTCTGCCCCCTGCCCCAGCGCACGGGCCGATCACATAGGTGGTATCACAGATTTGCTCCACCACCTTGTATGGGCCCTGCCAGTGAGCCTGCAGCTTGTCATTAGGGACTGGCCGTAGGATTAACACCTTCTGCCCGACCTGAAAGCTGCGGTCCCTGGCCCCTTATCGTACCATCGGCGCTGTCGTTGTTGGGCCGCTTGGAGGTTAGTACGTACCGTCTGGGTCAGAGCCTCCAAGCGTTCCTAAACTCTAGCACATATGGGACAATAGGGGTGCCATTCGTAGTTACCCCTCCCTCCCAGTGTTCTCTGATAAGGTCTAAGGGACCCCTCACTCTCCTCCCGAACAATAATTCAAAGGGGAGAATCCGTGGATTCTTGGGGTACTTCCCTATAGGCAAAGAGCAAGTGGGGCAAAAACCGTTCCCAGTCTTTTTGAGTATCTATGAGCGTGCGGATCATCTGTTTAAGTGTTCCGTTGAACCGTTCGCAGAGCCCGTTGGACTGGGGGTGGTAGGCGGAGTTTAAGATCGGTTGCACCCACACACTTTCCAGAGTTGGTGGGTGACCTCTGCAGTAAACTGGGTGCCCCTATCCGAAATAATCTCGCGGAAATCCCATCCGGGAGAATATTCGCATAAGGGCATCCGCTATCGTTTCTGCATGTACATTGGTCAACGCCACTGCCTCTGGGTATCTAGTGGCGTAGTCCACTACGGTCAAGATGTATTTCTTGCCGGAGGGACTGGGTTTTGCTAGGGGTCCTATTATGTCTACAGCTACTCGACTGAAGGGTTCTTCGATTATGGGCAGGGATCTGAGTTTGGCTTTATAGCGATCCCCTCTCTTCCCTACCCTCTGGCAGGTATCGCACGTTTGGCAGTATTGTCTAATATCCTTTGAGATACCTGGCCAGAAGAAGTTCTGCGTCAGCCGATGTTTAGTTCGGCTGATTCCTAAATGTCCTGATAATGGTATATCGTGCGCGATGCGTAGCAACTCTCGTCTATACTTTCGGGGTACCACTAACTGCTTAGTGGGCACGGGTATGGACCCTGCTACTACCTTCTCTGAATATCGGTATATGAGACCTTTGTCCCAAGCATATCGCTCTCCCTCCAACCCTCCTTGGTCCTTGTTTATCCTATCTTTATATACCTGCAGGGAGGGATCTAGGGCCACCTCACTGCCAAATTCCAGGGGGCATCCCAGGGGAGAATAGGAGGGTGTGCGGCATATTGTTTACCTGAGCCTCAGGGGGATCGGAAGGAGCCGTGGTGCGTGCTTGCTGCCGGGTAACAACCGGGTAGGCCTCTTGGATGGTTGGTTGAGGGATGAAAGCAGAGGTGAGCTCCCCAAGTCGTTCCCCAAAATAACATCAGCGGGCAAATCCTGCATAATTCCCACCTCCACATTTCCATGCCCTGCCCCCAATTCAAATGCACCTTGGCCGTGGGAACTTTGTAAATTGCTCCCCCTGCCACCCGTACAGCTACACAGTCCCCAGTGAGGGTGTGCTTAGGCACCAAATGATTTCGGACCAGAGTCAACGTGGCCCCAGAGTCACGTAATCCTTGTAGACTCTTCCCCTCCATGTGTACCACCTGGCGGTGCCCTGGCGGTTGTCGGAGGCGGCTTGTATGGGGTTTACCTCGTGTAAGGTCCCCAGAGATTCTTCTGCTGAGGTAACTATGGATGTTGGGAGCACAGATTCTCTTTGGCAGCAGTGTACTGCGGCCCGATTGGAAGGCGGAGGACCCTGGTGGTTCCAGTTCTGGCGAGATCGGTTACGTGGGCAGTCTCTTTGGATGTGTCCCTGTTGGTTGCAGGTGTGGCAGCGGATTGGTGGTCGGGTATGGTACCTAGGAGGGTACTGGTTGTGGCTCGCGGCTGGTCGTGGGGAGCAAGAGTAGTCACTGCTGGCAGAGGGTGGTAGATCCATACGTGGTCGGTGTGGTGTCCGTTGGTCTCGCCTGGTGTCTTGAAACTCGTCAGCTAGCTTGGCTGCCTCTGGTAGGAGTACGGGGTTTGCGATCTCGTACCCAATTTTGCAGTTCTGTGGTTAGTCCATTGAAAAACTGCTCCAGTACTATTAACTGGAACATCTCTTCCACAGTGGTGACCCGTGTTGCTTCCATCCACCCCTTGGCGGCTCGCTGTAGTCGGTGTGCCCATTCGGTGTGTGAGTCTTTTGTTTGTTTCTTGATGTCCCGGAATTTGAGTCGGTATGCCTCAGAGGTAATGGCATACCGTGCTAGGATGGCTTGTTTGACTTTGGGATAATTCCTGATGTCTTCGTCTGGGACGGTCCGGTATGCCTCTGCGGCACGGCCTGATAATCTACCTGCCAGCAGGGGTACTTGGTCAACCGGGATGATGTCGTGTAGCTGGCACAACCTTTCGAAATCCTGTAGGTATTCGTCGATATCACTTTCTCCTTCTGTGTAATTTTTAAAAGCTTGGTAGGGAATCTTAACTTTTCCCTGGGTAGTGCTGGTGGGCGCAGGGGCTTCCCCGACTCGCTGAATAGCGTTTTGCTTAGCCACAATGTACTCCTGTACATCTGCCATCAGTCTTTCTAGTGTCTCCACGGAGGGGTGTTTGGGTAAAAGCTAACCTGCTGTTGAGCTCTCTTGCAAATTCCGTTGGCTCTGTCTCCTGTGGAGTTGCCGTAGTGGCTGCTCTGTCCCCCTCCATGAGTTCGGCCACAAGAGTAGCCTTCGTTTTGTTGCTGGCTATTCTTCCCCTTGCTTCCAATAATTCCTTTAACGTAGTTCGTTTCAATGTTGCATAGTTCGTTTCCATTCACCGTTTGTTCGTAAAACTGCAAATATTCTCGAACTCCGGTATATTTCGAATGGCTGTTTCAACGAACTGCTGCTTTGCTGTGCGGTTTGAATCCCGTCGCTTGCCACCAATTGTAGCGGAGGCGGTATAGTCCACAATATCTCCGCTGGTAGACCGGAACAGCATACAATAATCCAGGTAGCGTTACAAGGATCCCTTTTTCCCAAGGACTAGACGACACATAGCCTGGGAGTCAACTGAACTTTATTTACTAGGCATAGCACACAAACCTCTAAACCCCCCAACAGCCTCATTTACATACAATGGGTTAGAAAGAAGGGGGAGGGGAAGAGGCACAGAACAGCCCTGCATTTACCATAGTAAACAGTACAGACTGAGCCGTACAGACAGCCTAACAAAGTGGAATATCAATGTGCTACAACAGGTAATAACATGACAGTAATAGCAGGATATATACAAAGACATTCTGGAAGTGGCTAGATTATACTGCCCCAGCAGAACCAGATACCACAGTGCAGCACAATATACCGCCCCAGCAGAACCAGATACCACAGTGCAGCACAATATACTGCCCCAGCAGAACCAGATACCACAGTGCAGCACAATATACCGCCCCAGCAGAACCAGATACCACAGTGCAGCACTATATACTGCCCCAGCAGAACCAGATACCACAGAGCAGCACAATATACCGCCCCAGCAGAACCAGATACCACAGTGCAGCACTATATACTGCCCCAGCAGAACCAGATACCACAGAGCAGCACAATATACCGCCCCAGCAGAACCAGATACCACAGTGCAGCACAATATACTGCCCCAGCAGAACCAGATACCACAGTGCAGCACAATATACTGCCCCAGCAGAACCAGATACCACAGTGCAGCACAATATACTGCCCCAGCAGAACCAGATACCACAGTGCAGCTCAATATACTGCCCCAGCAGAACCAGATACCACAGTGCAGCACAATATACCGCCCCAGCAGAACCAGATACCACAGTGCAGCACAATATACCGCCCCAGCAGAACCAGATACCACAGTGCAGCACAATATACTGCCCCAGCAGAACCAGATACCACAGTGCAGCACAATATACCGCCCCAGCAGAACCAGATACCACAGTGCGGCACAATATACTGCCCCAGCAGAACCAGATACCACAGTGCAGCACAATATACTGCCCCAGCAGAACCAGATACCACAGTGCAGCACAATATACCGCCCCAGCAGAACCAGATACCACAGTGCAGCACAATATACTGCCCCAGCAGAACCAGATACCACAGTGCAGCACAATATACTGCCCCAGCAGAACCAGATACCACAGTGCAGCACAATATACCGCCCCAGCAGAACCAGATACCACAGTGCAGCACAATATACTGCCCCAGCAGAACCAGATACCACAGTGCAGCACAATATACCGCCCCAGCAGAACCAGATACCACAGTGCAGCACAATATACTGCCCCAGCAGAACCAGATACCACAGTGCAGCACAATATACTGCCCCAGCAGAACCAGATACCACAGTGCAGCACAATATACCGCCCCAGCAGAACCAGATACCACAGTGCAGCACAATATACTGCCCCAGCAGAACCAGATACCACAGTGCAGCACAATATACTGCCCCAGCAGAACCAGATACCACAGTGCAGCACAATATACCGCCCCAGCAGAACCAGATACCACAGTGCAGCACAATATACTGCCCCAGCAGAACCAGATACCACAGTGCAGCACAATATACTGCCCCAGCAGAACCAGATACCACAGTGCAGCACAATATACCGCCCCAGCAGAACCAGATACCACAGTGCAGCACAATATACTGCCCCAGCAGAACCAGATACCACAGTGCAGCACAATATACCGCCCCAGCAGAACCAGATACCACAGTGCAGCACTATATACTGCCCCAGCAGAACCAGATACCACAGAGCAGCACAATATACCGCCCCAGCAGAACCAGATACCACAGTGCAGCACTATATACTGCCCCAGCAGACCCAGATACCACAGAGCAGCACAATATACCGCCCCAGCAGAACCAGATACCACAGTGCAGCACAATATACTGCCCCAGCAGAACCAGATACCACAGTGCAGCACAATATACTGCCCCAGCAGAACCAGATACCACAGTGCAGCACAATATACTGCCCCAGCAGAACCAGATACCACAGTGCAGCACAATATACCGCCCCAGCAGAACCAGATACCACAGTGCAGCACAATATACTGCCCCAGCAGAACCAGATACCACAGTGCAGCACAATATACTGCCCCAGCAGAACCAGATACCACAGTGCAGCTCAATATACTGCCCCAGCAGAACCAGATACCACAGTGCAGCACAATATATCGCCCCAGCAGAACCAGATACCACAGTGCAGCACAATATACCGCCCCAGCAGAACCAGATACCACAGTGCAGCACAATATACTGCCCCAGCAGAACCAGATACCACAGTGCAGCACAATATACTGCCCCAGCAGAACCAGATACCACAGTGCAGCACAATATACCGCCCCAGCAGAACCAGATACCACAGTGCAGCACAATATACTGCCCCAGCAGAACCAGATACCACAGTGCAGCACAATATACTGCCCCAGCAGAACCAGATACCACAGTGCAGCACAATATACCGCCCCAGCAGAACCAGATACCACAGTGCAGCACAATATACTGCCCCAGCAGAACCAGATACCACAGTGCAGCACAATATACCGCCCCAGCAGAACCAGATACCACAGTGCAGCACTATATACTGCCCCCGCAGACCCAGATACCACAGAGCAGCACAATATACCGCCCCAGCAGAACCAGATACCACAGTGCAGCACAATATACTGCCCCAGCAGAACCAGATACCACAGTGCAGCACAATATACTGCCCCAGCAGAACCAGATACCACAGTGCAGCACAATATACCGCCCCAGCAGAACCAGATACCACAGTGCAGCACAATATACTGCCCCAGCAGAACCAGATACCACAGAGCAGCACAATATACCGCCCCAGCAGAACCAGATACCACAGTGCAGCACTATATACTGCCCCAGCAGAACCAGATACCACAGAGCAGCACAATATACCGCCCCAGCAGAACCAGATACCACAGTGCAGCACTATATACTGCCCCCGCAGACCCAGATACCACAGAGCAGCACAATATACCGCCCCAGCAGAACCAGATACCACAGTGCAGCACAATATACTGCCCCAGCAGAACCAGATACCACAGTGCAGCACAATATACTGCCCCAGCAGAACCAGATACCACAGTGCAGCACAGACTACCTCCCTGGAAGTTGCCCCTTTAGAGTGGCCGGCACCAGCTCCACACCTGTCTAGTTGTATCTCATACAGATATGGATCAGGGGGCTCACAATGTGCAGCCACAGCAACAAGCCCGCCCTATGTTCAGCAGGGACTGCCCTCAGTAATGACCTGTATAGTGCCCCCAATAATTGCAACATGCCGACCCCCAGAACCGATCGTGTCCCAGGTCTATAGGAATGCCGAGTGGTGTGGCCTATATGTGTCATGGTGCTCCTACCTGGTACCGTCGCTCCCCAGGGTTAGGCTCCGAAGCAATAAAGGGATGAGTTATGGTGGAGAATAAGTCGAGTCCAGACCTTTATAAAGTTCAACGGCTTTGCTTGCATCCAGACAAGATTCAGGCTTTCTCTTGGTCCCAGCAGGCTTTGGCATAAACTGGCAGGCAAACTCGAGTACTCTGCTTTCTCTCTCTGCGGTGCTAAACTCGGCTTGGGTCCGGTTACTGGACTTTCTGCCGGTTTTGGCATCCCTGGATTGGGGTGGCTTTCGCTTTTGTCCCCCTCCTGACACTCAGTAAATAAGTCAGGGTGCTCTATGAACTGCTTCCCTCTGGAGAGACTCCTGCTGCAGCCGGAGAACACCCCCCCTCGCTGCTACATATTTCATGTCCCCTCAGCGCCAATATGGAGTGTAAACTGGAATAAACTAGAACTGGCAGGAAGCAGGACTGACCCACTTCTGCCCAAAGGGGGAGAATGGAATGGTAAGTCTGCCATACACACTGCCACCTGCTGGTGAACCAGGCATATTACATGAACATAACAGTTTCATATCAGGTTAAGGAAAGCCCAGTGTGAAGACCCTGGAAAGAAACAAAGAAGACACTTGTGTTAACCATAAGAGACCGTAGTGGAGTGCAGCAATGGTGATACCACTCCGGGGAATTACATACTATGCTCCCCAATAAAATAAAAGTCCTGAGTTCCTTTCCGTGCTGCCGCCTCTGTCTGTGCACTGCCTCATATAGTGGCCTGTGAGCGGTGGGGCAGACGGCCCTGGGCCCCGGGGCCCTGCTGTAGTATTCACCATCCTGAGAGCAGCAATACTATTGAATTCAGGAAGGCACCAGCCGGGTACATAAGTATCTGATGCCCCCTGAGTGAATTACCACTGAGAACATCAGACCACTATGTACTCGGCCAGGGGCAGTGAGGAGGGCTGTAGCTCATCCCCCAGGAAACTCACCTGTAGGGTCTAGAGCCGGACCAACCCAGCGCTCATCTCTACTGTAGTTACATCAACTTCTGCAGCAGAAACGTAGAAACATCCGAGACTAAAAAGCTGTATCTAATCCTACCCTGTGTGATACTGTCTGCTGAGCTGTGTATCTAATCCTACCCTGTGTGATACTGTCTGCTGAGCTGTGTATCTAATCCTGTCCTGTGTGATACTGTCTGCTGAGCTGTGTATCTAATCCTATGCTGTGTGATACTGTCTGCTGAGCTGTGTATCTAATCCTATCCTGTGTGATACTGTCTGCTGAGCTGTGTATCTAATCCTACCCTGTGTGATACTGTCTGCTGAGCTGTGTATCTAATCCTATCCTGTGTGATACTGTCTGCTGAGCTGTGTATCTAATCCTATCCTGTGTGATACTGTCTGCTGAGCTGTGTATCTAATCCTACCCTGTGTGATACAGCCTGCTGAGCTGTGTATCTAATCCTCTCCTGTGTGATACAGCCTGCTGAGCTGTGTATCTAATCCTATCCTGTGTGATACTGTCTGCTGAGCTGTGTATCTAATCCTATCCTGTGTGATACTGTCTGCTGAGCTGTGTATCTAATCCTATCCTGTGTGATACTGTCTGCTGAGCTGTGTATCTAATCCTACCCTATGTGATACAGCCTGCTGAGCTGTGTATCTAATCCTCTCCTGTGTGATACAGCCTGCTGAGCTGTGTATCTAATCCTCTCCTGTGTGATACAGCCTGCTGAGCTGTGTATCTAATCCTCTCCTGTGTGATACTGTTTGCTGAGCTGTGTATCTAATCCTATCCTGTGTGATACTGTCTGCTGAGCTGTGTATCTAATCCTATCCTGTGTGATACTGTCTGCTGAGCTGTGTATCTAATCCTACCCTATGTGATACAGCCTGCTGAGCTGTGTATCTAATCCTATCCTGTGTGATACTGTCTGCTGAGCTGTGTATCTAATCCTACCCTATGTGATACAGCCTGCTGAGCTGTGTATCTAATCCTAAACTGTGTGATACAGCCTGCTGAGCTGTGTATCTAATCCTATCCTGTGTGATACAGCCTGCTGAGCTGTATATCTAATCCTATCCTGTGTGATACTGTCTGCTGAGCTGTGTATCTAATCCTATCCTGTGTGATACTGTCTGCTGAGCTGTGTATCTAATCCTATCCTGTGTGATACTGCATGCTGAGCTGTGTATCTAATCCTACCCTGTGTGATACTGTCTGCTGAGCTGTGTATCTAATCCTATCCTGTGTGATACTGTCTGCTGAGCTGTGTATCTAATCCTCTCCTGTGTGATACAGCCTGCTGAGCTGTGTATCTAATCCTACCCTGTGCGATACTGTCTGCTAAGCTGTGTATCTAACCCTATCCTGTGTGATACTGTCTGCTGAGCTGTGTATCTAATCCTATCCTGTGTGATACTGTCTGCTGAGCTGTGTATCTAATCCTATCCTATGTGATACAGCCTGCTGAGCTGTGTATCTAATCTTCTCCTGTGTGATACAGCCTGCTGAGCTGTGTATCTAATCCTCTCCTGTGTGATACAGCCTGCTGAGCTGTGTATCTAATCTTCTCCTGTGTGATACAGCCTGCTGAGCTGTGTATCTAATCCTCTCCTGTGTGATACAGCCTGCTGAGCTGTGTATCTAATCCTCTCCTGTGTGATACTGTCTGCTGAGCTGTGTATCTAATCCTATCCTGTGTGATACTGTCTGCTGAGCTGTGTATCTAATCCTATCCTATGTGATACAGCCTGCTGAGCTGTGTATCTAATCTTCTCCTGTGTGATACAGCCTGCTGAGCTGTGTATCTAATCCTCTCCTGTGTGATACAGCCTGCTGAGCTGTGTATCTAATCCTCTCCTGTGTGATACAGCCTGCTGAGCGGTGTATCTGCTGGGCACACGGGGCCCTTCATCTCTGTGTTCGCACATTGCACCAGAAATCTGTAATGTATCAGAATATAATACAGAATATCGCACGGTGATATAATGTAACACCGCAGACCACCCTGAGATCCAGTTTGAGGCCGTGTTCACACTTGTGGATCCAGCGCACAGATTTCGCGGACCCTCCAGTGTGAACACGCAGATAAATATGATCCATCCTCTTTCTTGGAGACTTTTTTGTGTTTCTGATCTTGGGCTCGGCGTCTCAGGATACAGGTGTCAGTTTTTTGCTGTTGGTTAAGGCTTCTATTGATTATTGATTTGTTATTGATTATTATTAAATATTATTGATTATTGGTTATTATTAGAGATTTGCGAATTTTCGCTAGTGAAATCTGTTCAATCTTCATTTGTTGGTAAAAAGGTGAATTGCGTTATGGATTCCGTTACCACCGACCATAAGGCGATTCTAGGACGGAATGTCTTTAGAGGCAATCCGCTATTCATTCCGTCATAATAGACGTCTATGGGCTGAAAAACGGATCCGTCCCGTTTCTGTTCTGCATTCCGTCATAGAATCGCCTTATGGTCGGTGGTAACGGAATCTATAACGCAATTCACCTTTTACCAAAATATGAAGTTCGCTCATCTCTAGTTATTATTGATGATTGTTGGATATTATTGATTAATTGGATTATATATTATTGGTTATTGATTTATTATATATTATTATTTGTTATTGAGTATTTTTGATTATTGATTTTTATTGATTATATAGTATTATTATTGTTATTGATTATTGGTTATGTATTATTATTGGTTATTGATTATTATTATTATTGGTTGTTATTGATTATTGGTTGTTATTGATTATTGGTTGTTATTGATTATTGGTTGTTATTGATTGTCACTTAGTTTATTTTATGGAAACTTTCTTCCAATAGTCAGAACAGACTGACGACGTCACATTTTCATGGCGGTCCCAGAAGATGAAGGCTTCCCACGTTTCTCCACTAATCTCATCAGCCGCCATGTCCGGTACGGCAGCGATATTGATTGCGGTCTTATTATAGGTAGAATTAGGGTTCACATGACCTGAGCCCCCTGTAGAAGGATGCACTCAGGAGGGGGCTTATCTGTACACCCAGCAGAGGGCGGGGCTTATCACCCATCTGCAGCTTCTTGTGGGCCGGTGCATTATCTGCATCCTCCTCAGTAAAGGCCGCGGCCTACACTGCCACCGATTACACAGACGGCTGACATTGAGATTTCTAATCTCCTGTGTATTAGACTCACCGATGATACGGTTGATCCGACCATTTATGTGGTAATCGCTGCCTCTACAGCAGGGATCAGTAACAACCAGCACCCCAGTTGTGGTGAAACCACAACTCCCAGCATGCACACTGGCTTGGTGCTCCCATTGAAGTGAATGAGATATGATGGGAGTTGTAATTGCACCACAGCTGGAGTGTTAGAGTTTGCTGATCCCTGATGAACAGCGACAAAATCATCACACCCAACCAACAGGAAGTTGTTCTGATACCTGTGATGTCATCTGATTCCTGTGATGTCACCTGATACCTGTGATGTCACCTGATACCTGTGATGTCATCTGATACCTGTGATGTCACCTGATACTTGTGATGTCACCTGATACCTGTGATGTCACCTGATTCCTGTGATGTCACCTGATACCTGTGATGTCATCTGATTCCTGTGATGTCATCTGATACCTGTGATGTCATCTGATTCCTGTGATGTCACCTGATACCTGTGATGTCACCTGATTCCTGTGATGTCACCTGATACCTGTGATGTCATCTGATACCTGTGATGTCATCTGATTCCTGTGATGTCATCTGATACCTGTGATGTCATCTGATTCCTGTGATGTCATCTGATACCTGTGATGTCATCTGATTCCTGTGATGTCATCTGATTCCTGTGATGTCATCTGATACCTGTGATGTCACCTGATACCTGTGATGTCACCTGATACCTGTGATGTCATCTGATTCCTGTGATGTCATCTGATTCCTGTTATGTCATCTGATACCTGTATCTTAAAGGCACCATCATCGTCCCCGATCAGCGGTTGTCACAATGGATCGGAGAACAGGACCACATGATATTGTGAATTGTGGACATTCATCAGAGGAAAACCCTCATTATGTAACAGCGTCCAGTCCGATGGGTACAGTGTTCTCATCTCATCAAGAACAGCAATGCAGATGACAGGTGGGGTCCTTGGACTGAGGTGGGCAGCACCTGCACGGCCGTACTCCCATCATCCCACCTCCCAGCTCCGCTCCGTGTCAATGAAGGGGAATCAGGGCAGAAGGAGCAGATTACTGAGAAATGAGGCTTCTTCATGGTCACTAGGACCTCCGAGGTCACAGGCGGCTGGGTATTCTATAGATACAGGTCACCCCTCAATTATACAGGGGGCAGATTACTGAATGTTACCTGGTGTGTGAAGCTGACCGCACCCGACACACTGGACGAGCAAGAGACGGTCAACACTCTACAGATCCTCCACGTCTCGTCCACAGCCGCAGACTGATGAGAATGGCCAGAATCCATTGACCACCGATTGTTGGTCATCATCATTACTGATTGCTCATCATTGGCTGGTTATCACTGTCTAGTCATCGCTGGCTGGTTATCACTGTCTAGTCTTTACTGGTGGGTCATCACTGGTGGGTCATCATTGGCTAGTTCTGTCTGGCTGGTCATCGCTGGTTGGTCATTACTGGTGGGTCATCATTGCTTGGTGTAACAGCAGTTGATGTGCGCCGCTGTTCCCCTGCTTACCGCCGCGGTCTCGGGCACTGTGTTCAGCGCTGATCTACTGCCAGTGTTTCTTTTCAGCCCTAGCCACAGCATGCTTGTTTCCTGCAGCACTTCCTTAAGGGCCGGCGCTCGTCACTTCCTGTGTTTTATGGGTGGAATCATGTGACCTCGCTGACCAATCCTAGCCCTCATGCACATATATAAGTGGCTCAGCCCCCTTCCCAGATGCCTCAGTGTCAAGGTCCTTGTGTCCTGCTTGTGTTCCTGACCTGTGCCGCCTGTGCTGCCCTCATCCTTTGGTCCTGCACTGTTGCCCCTGGTTATGACTCTGCCTGCCTGACTACGCCTGTACTTCTGGTACCATTCCCTGGTACCTCCTGGTCCGTCTGGACCAGCTGCCTCGTGTGCCAATCCTCCTCAAGAGATAGCGACCTAGTGTTCCCCTCGGGAAAGTCTATCCCCACCATCAGGGGTACTGTGAAGATCGAGGGGTTCACTTAGACAACGCCCTTAGATGGAGTAGGACACATGGCACAGTGGGGTCACACCCGCTGGTTCGTGACACTTAGTCGTCACTGGTGGGTTATCATTGCTTGGTCATCATCAGTCTGTCGTATACACTCCTCTATGTCAGTAAGAAAGACTTGCACTGATTTTTGTGTCTTTACCAACTAACTTTCTGATGAGCACAGCTCTGAAGATTATTCTGCTGTGATTCTGTTTTGTCTTCATCGAGAATTTCATTACATGTTCTGGATTTACTACCTGTGTGATCATAAGAGGATGGAAACCGACTCCGAGGAAAGATCTCAGCATAAGGCCTTTTGCACACGGCCATATTGCGGGCCGCATACGGCGGTTCTGCAATACACGAGGCACTGGCCGTGTGCATTCTGCATCACGGATGTGGACCCATAACTTGAATGTGTCTGCAAATCCGGAGATGCAGTACAGAATAGAACCCCACGGAAGCACTACGGAGCTTCTGTGGGCTTCCGTTCCGCAAAAAAATAGAACTTGTTCTATCTTTTTGTGAAACAGACAGATCACGGACCCATTCAAGCTGAATGGGTCTGGATCTGTCCCGGCTGCCGCACGGACGTTGCCCGTGCATTGGAGACCGCATCCACACTTGCTTGCGGATGCAATGCGATTTTCACGCAGCCCCATTCACTTCTATTAAATCACAGAATATAGAACATGCTGCGATTTTTCATGCAACGCACAAGTGATGCGTGAAAACCAACAGCTCATGTACACAGACCGGATTCCGTGTGGGCACAATGCGTTCACATCACGCATTGCACCCGCCCGGAATACTCGCTTGTGTGAAAGGGGCCTAAGGAGCACTCAGCTCATGGGCAAGAAGGGTCATAGACACAGACAGATCCCATCACATATAGACACCTATAGATGCACACAGACATATGGATACATGTAGATAAACACAGACATATGGATACATGTAGATAAAAACACAGACATATGGATACATGTAGACACCTATAGATGCACACAGACATATGGATACATGTAGGCGGACACAGATAGATACAGTATGTATAGACGGACACATATAGATACATCTGGGGTCATTTATTAAGACTGGTATTTTATACCAGTCTTAATAAATGACCTCAGTACTGTAGAGGCGCTGGCACAGATTTAGGTCATTCTCTACACCAAACACTGGCCGGGGTTGGGATCACCAGTATGTGCTGACCTGTGGCCTGGTGATTACATCTCCTGAACTCTGACCCTGCGGCAGATTATCTCACAGTTTAGGGTTTCCAGGTCCTTCCAGGAGATCAGCCTCCGATTCCTGTGAACACCACCAGGATTTTACAAATTCAGCCTGAAAAAAAGGTGTTTAATCCCTCACTATTGGTGGCTACGGTGTATTGCCCACATGCTTTACACTGCTGCTCATCTCCAGTAATACACAGCTAACATCAGTGACTCCAGCGGCAATGTCCCTTCTCCATACTTTAAATTGCAGCTCTGATCCTTTAGGGCAGAGACGCAGATCTGAACGCGAGCGCAGATCTATGGCTTCTCAGCATTAATGCTTTCACACTTCACATACGTTTCGATCCCAATGCACAGGTTGCTCCCCACGTCACTGCGGCCTCTGTTCTGTGGGTCCCTACATGGTGACCGGCGCAACCCAGCAGCCCAACAGCACCTCTGCTGTCCTGACAACTCCCCAGTGGATTGTGTGACTGAAGAGGAAATGACACCCAGGAGTCAGGTCCTCACTTCATCCTGTGACGTCATCCATGGTCGTTAGAACTTCGGGGTCAGGCACCTCTTATAATAACATCACATCGTGTCCTCTGATGGCAGCCGCCTCACACAATCCTGTCTGCCCCAGAATGTATAGAAGAGCCTGACGACAGGTGGAGCCGGGCCATGAATATTTAGCAGGGCTGTGTACTGGAAACGGCTCACACTGATAATAATAAGCACAGAGAACTGTGTCCCAGTGGTTACTGTTCTACAAAGGAAAACTCTCATCAGATATTGGAACTTTACACACTGCACATCCTGGACACAAACATGAAGAGATAATGCAAAACTCCACCCAACTGATTCAGAGTTACATCCTGTATTATACTCCAGAGCTGCACTCACTATTCTGCTGGTGCAGTCACTGTGTACATACATTACTTATCCTGTACTGATCCAGAGTTACATCCTGTATTATACTCCAGAGCTGCACTCACTATTCTGCTGGTGCAGTCACTGTGTACATACATTACTTATCCTGTACTGATCCTGAGTTACATCCTGTATTATACTCCAGAGCTGCACTCACTATTCTGCTGGTGCAGTCACTGTGTACATACATTACTTATCCTGTACTGATCCCGAGTTACATCCTGTATTATACTCCAGAGCTGCACTCACTATTCTGCTGGTGAAGTCACTGTGTACATACATTACTTATCCTGTACTGATACTGAGTTACATCCTGTATTATACCCCAGAGCTGCACTCACTATTCTGCTGGTGCAGTCACTGTGTACATACATTACTTATCCTGTACTGATCCTGAGTTACATCCTGTATTATACTCCAGAGCTGCACTCACTATTCTGCTGGTGCAGTCACTGTGTACATACATTACTAATCTTGTACTGAGCTCCCGCTAGTGGTGGCTGTATAATCTTTATGTAGTGAGCTCCATCTAGTGGTGGTTGTATAATCTGTATGTAGTGAGCTCCCTCTAGTGGTGGCTGTATAATCTGTATGTAGTGAGCTCCCTCTAGTGGTGACTGTATAATCTGTATGTAGTGAGCTCCCTCTAGTGGTGGCTGTATAATCTGTATGCAGTGAGCTCCCTCTAGTGGTGGCTGTATAATCTGTATGTAGTGAGCTCCCTCTAGTGGTGGCTGTATAATCTGTATGTAGTGAGCTCCCTCTAGTGGTGACTGTATAATCTGTATGTAGTGAGCTCCCGCTAGTGGTGGCTGTATAATCTGTATGCAGTGAGCTCCCTCTAGTGGTGGCTGTATAATCTGTATGTAGTGAGATCCCTCTAGTGGTGACTGTATAATCTGTATGTAGTGAGCTCCCTCTAGTGGTGGCTGTATAATCTGTATGTAGTGAGCTCCCTCTAGTGGTGACTGTATAATCTGTATATAGTGAGCTCCCTCTAGTGGTGGCTGTATAATCTGTATGTAGTGAGCTCTCTCTAGTGCTGGCTGTATAATCAGTATGTAGTGAGCTCCCCCTAGTGGTGTCTGTATAATATGTATGCAGTGATCTCCCCCTAGTGGTGGCTGTATAATCTGTATGCAGTGAGCTCCCTCTAGTGGTGGCTGTAAAATCTGTAGGTAGTGAGCTCCCTCTAGTGGTGGCTGTATAATCTGTATGTAGTGAGATCCCTCTAGTGGTGGCTGTATAATCTGTATGTAGTGAGCTCCCTCTAGTGGTGGCTGTATAATCTGTATGTAGTGAGCTCCCTCTAGTGGTCTCTGTATAATCTGTATCTAGGGAGCTCCCTTTAGTGGTGGCTGCATATATCTGTATGTAGTAATCTCCTGAGCTCCCTCTAGTGGTGGCTGTATATATCTGTATGCAGTAATCTCCTGAGCTCCCTCTAGTGGTGGCTGTATATATCTGTATGTAGTAATCTCCTGAGCTCCCTCTAGTGGTGGTTGTATATATCTGTATGTAGTAATCTCCTGAGCTCCCTCTAGTGGTGGCTGTATATATCTGTATGTAGTAATCTCCTGAGCTCCCTCTAGTGGTGGCTGTATATATCTGTATGTAGTAATCTCCTGAGCTCCCTCTAGTGGTGGCTGTATATATCTGTATGTAGTAATCTCCTGAGCTCCCTCTAGTGGTGACTGTATATATCTGTATGTAGTAATCTCCTGAGCTCTCTTTAGTGGTGGCTGTAAAAATCTGTATATAGTAATCTCCTGAGCTCCCTCTAGTGGTGGCTGTATATATCTGTATGCAGTAATCTCCTGAGCTCCCTCTAGTGGTGGCTGTATATATCTGTATGTAGTAATCTTCTGAGCTCCCTGTAGTGGTGGCCTTATATATCTGTATGTAGTAATCTCCTGAGCTCCCTTTTGTGGTGGCTGTATTTTTCTGTATTCAGTAAGCTCCTGAACTACTTCTACTGGTGGCTGTATATATCTGTATTCAGTAATCTCCTGAGCTCCCTCTAGTGGTGGCTGTATATATCTTAATTCAGTAAGCTCCTGAGCTCCCTCTAGTGGTGGCTGTGTATATCTGTATGTAGTAATCTCCTGAGCTCCCTCTAGTGGTGGCTGTATATATCTGTATGCAGTAATCTCCTGAGCTCCCTCTAGTGGTGGCTGTATATATCTGTATGCAGTAATCTCCTGAGCTCCCTCTAGTGGTGGCTGTATATATCTGTATGTAGTAATCTCCTGAGCTCCCTCTAGTGGTGGCTGTATATATCTGTATGTAGTAATCTCCTGAGCTCCCTCTAGTGGTGGCTGTATATATCTGTATGTAGTAATCTCCTGAGCTCCCTCTAGTGGTGGCTGTATATATCTGTATGTAGTAATCTCCTGAGCTCCCTTTTGTGGTGGCTGTATATATCTGTACATAGTAATCTCCTGAGATCCCTCTAGCAGTGGCTATATTTTTCTGTATTCAGTAAGCTCCTGAACTACTTCTACTGGTGGCTGTATATATCTGTATTCAGTAATCTCCTGAGCTTCCTCTAGTGGTGGCTGTATATATCTTAATTCAGTAAGCTCCTGAACTCCCTCTAGTGGTGGCTGTGTATATCTGTATATAGTAATCTCCTGAGCTCCCTCTAGTGGTGGCTGTATATATCTGTATGCAGTAATCTCCTGAGCTCCCTCTAGTGGTGGCTGTATATATCTATATGCAGTAAGGTCCTGAGCTCTCTTTAGTGGTGGCTGTATATATCTAGTGGTGGCTGTATATATCTGTATGCATTAATCTCCTGAGCTCCCTCTAGTAATCGCTGTATATATCTGTATGTAGCAATTTCCTGAGCTCCCTCTAGTGGTGGCTGTATATATCTGTATGTAGTAATCTCCTGCGCTGGCTCTAGTGGTGGCTGTGTATATCTGTATGTAGTAATCTCCTGAGCTCCCTCTAGTGGTGGCTGTGTATATCTGTATGTAGTAATCTCCTGAGCTCCCTCTAGCGTTGGCTGTATATATCTATATACAGTAAGCTCCTGAGCTCTCTTTAGTGGTGGCTGTATATATCTAGTGGTGGTTGTATATATCTGTCAGTAGTAATCTCCTAAACTCCCTCTAGTGGTAGCTGTATATATCTGTATGCAGTAATCTCCTGAGCTCCCTCTAGTGGTGGCTGTATATATCTGTATGCAGTAATCTCCTGAGCTCCCTCTAGTGGTGGCTGTATATATCTGTATGCAGTAATCTCCTGGGCTCCCTCTAGTGCTGGCTGTATATATCTGTATGCAGTAATCTCCTGAGTTCCCTCTAGTGGTGGCTGTATATATCTGTATGTAGTAATCTCCTGAGCTCTCTCTAGTGGTGGCTGTGTATATCTGTATGTAGTAATCTCCTGAGCTCCCTCTAGTGGTGGCTGTGTATATCTGTATGTAGTAATCTCCTGAGCTCCCTCTAGTGGTGGCTGTATATATCTGTATGCAGTATTCTCCGGAGCTGCCTCTAGCGGTGGCTGTATATATCTGTATGTAGAAATCTCCTGAGCTCCGTCTAGTGGTGGCTGTATATAACTGTATGTATTAATCTCCTGAGCTCCCTCTAGTGGTGGCTGTATATATCTGTATGTAGTAATCTCCTGAGCTCCCTCTAGTGGTGGCTGTATATATCTGTATGCAGTAATCTCCTGAGCTCCCTCTAGTGGTGGCTGTATATATCTGTATGCAGTAATCTCCTGAGCTCCCTCTAGTGGTGGCTGTATATATCTGTATGCAGTAATCTCCTGAGCTCCCTCTAATGGTGGCTGTATATATCTGTATGCAGTAATCTCCTGAGCTCCCTCTAGTGGTGGCTGTATATATTTGTATGCAGTAATCTCCTGAGCTCCCTCTAGTGGTGGCTGTGTATATCTGTATGCAGTAATCTCCTGAGCTCCCTCTAGTGGTAACTGTATATATCTGTATGCAGTAATCTCCTGAGCTCCCTCTAGTGGTGGCTGTTATATCTGTATGCAGTAATCTCCTGAGCTCCCTCTAGTGGCCGCTGTATATATCTGTATGTAGTAATCTCCTGAGTTCCCTCTAGTGGTGGCTGTATATATCTGTATGTAGTAATCTCCTAAGCTCCCTCTAGTGGTGGCTGTATATATCTGTATGCAGTAATCTCCTGAGCTCCCTCTAGTGGTGGCTGTATATATTTGTATGCAGTAATCTCCTGAGCTCCCTCTAGTGGTGGCTGTATATGTCTGTATGCAGTAATCTCCTGAGCTCCCTCTAGTGGTGGCTGTATATATCTGTATGCAGTAATCTCCTGAGCTCCCTCTAGTGGCGGCTGTATATGTCTGTATGTAGCAATTTCCTGAGCTCCCTCTAGTGGTGGCTGTATATATCTGTATGTAGTAATCTCCTGAGCTCCCTCTAGTGGTGGCTGTATATATCTGTATGTAGTAATCTCCTGAGCTCCTCTAGTGGTGGCTGTATATATCTGTATGTAGTAATCTCCTGAGCTCCTCTAGTGGTGGCTGTATATATCTGTATGCAGTAATCTCCTGAGCTCCCTCTAGTGGTGGCTGTATATATCTGTATGTAGTAATCTCCTGAGCTCCTCTAGTGGTGGCTGTATATATCTGTATGTAGTAATCTCCTGAGCTCCCTCTAGTGGCGGCTGTATATATCTGTATGCAGTAATCTCCTGAGCTCCCTCTAGTGGTGGCTGTATATATCTGTATGTAGTAATCTCCTGAGCTCCCTCTAGTGGTGGCTGTATATATCTGTATGCAGTAATCTCCTGAGCTCCCTCTAGTGGTGGCTGTATATATCTGTATGCAGTAATCTCCTGAGCTCCCTCTAGTGGTGGCTGTATATATCTGTATGCAGTAATCTCCTGAGCTCCCTCTAGTGGTGGCTGTATATATCTGTATGTAGTAATCTCCTGAGCTCCCTCTAGTGGTGGCTGTATATATCTGTATGTAGTAATCTCCTGAGCTCCCTCTAGTGGTGGCTGTATATATCTGTATGTAGTAATCTCCTGAGTTCCCTCTAGTGGTGGCTGTATATATCTGTATGTAGTAATCTCCTGAGCTCCTTCTAGTGGTGGCTGTATATATCTGTATGTAGTAATCTCCTGAGCTCCCTCTAGTGGTGGCTGTATATATCTGTATGTAGTAATCTCCTGAGCTCCTCTAGTGGTGGCTGTATATATCTGTATGCAGTAATCTCCTGAGCTCCCTCTAGTGGTGACTGTATATATCTGTATGCAGTAATCTCCTGAGCTCCCTCTAGTGGTGGCTGTATATATCTGTATGCAGTAATCTCCTGAGCTCCCTCTAGTGGTGGCTGTATATATCTGTATGCAGTAATCTCCTGAGCTCCCTCTAGTGGTGGCTGTATATATCTGTATGCAGTAATCTCCTGCACTCCCTCTAGTGGTGGCTGTATATATCTGTATGCAGTAATCTCCTGAGCTCCCTCTAGTGGTTGCTGTATAAATCTGTATGTACTAATCTCCTGAGCTCTCTCTAGTGGTGGCTGTATATATCTGTATGTAGTAATCTCCTGAGCTCCCTCTAGTGGTGACTGTATATATCTGTATGTAGTAATCTCCTGAGCTCCCTCTAGTGGTGACTCTATATATCTGTATGCAGTAATCTCCTGAGCTCCCTCTAGTGGTGGCTGTATATATCTATATGCAGTAAGCTCCTGAGCTCTCTTTAGTGGTGGCTGTATATATCTAGTGGTGGCTGTATATATCTGTATGCATTAATCTCCTGAGCTCCCTCTAGTAATCTCTGTATATATCTGTATGTAGCAATTTCCTGAGCTCCCTCTAGTGGTGGCTGTATATATCTGTATGTAGTAATCTCCTGCGCTCCCTCTAGTGGTGGCTGTATATATCTGTATGTAGTAATCTCCTGAGCTCCCTCTAGTGGTGGCTGTATATATCTGTATGCAATGATCTCCTGAGGTCCCTCTAGTGGTGGCTGTATATATCTGTATGCAGTAATCTCCTGAACTCCCTCTAGTGGTGGCTGTATATATCTGTATGTAGTAATCTCCTGCGCTGGCTCTAGTGGTGGCTGTGTATATCTGTATGTAGTAATCTCCTGAGCTCCCTCTAGTGGTGGCTGTATATATCTGTATGTTATAATCTCCTGCGCTCCCTCTAGTGGTGGCTGTATATATCTGTATGTAGTAATCTCCTGAGCTCCCTCTAGTTGTGGCTGTATATATCTGTATGTAGTAATCTCCTGAGCTCCCTCTAGTGGTGGCTGTATATATCTGTATATAGTAATCTCCTGAGCTCCCCATAGTGGTGGCTGTATATATCTGTATGTAATGATCTCCTGAGGTCCCTCTAGTGGTGGCTGTATATATCTGTATGCAGTAATCTCCTGAACTCCCTCTAGCGGTGGCTGTATATATCTGTATGTAGTAATCTCCTGAACTCCCTCTAGTGGTGGCTGTGTATATCTGTATGTAGTAATCTCCTGAGCTCCCTCTAGCGTTGGCTGTATATATCTATATACAGTAAGCTCCTGAGCTCTCATTAGTGGTGGCTGTATATATCTAGTGGTGGTTGTATATATCTGTCAGTAGTAATCTCCTAAACTCCCTCTAGTGGTAGCTGTATATATCTGTATGCAGTAATCTCCTGAGCTCCCTCTAGTGGTGGCTGTATATATCTGTATGCAGTAATCTCCTGAGCTCCCTCTAGTGGTGGCTGTATATATCTGTATGCAGTAATCTCCTGGGCTCCCTCTAGTGCTGGCTGTATATATCTGTATGCAGTAATCTCCTGAGTTCCCTCTAGTGGTGGCTGTATATATCTGTATGTAGTAATCTCCTGAGCTCTCTCTAGTGGTGGCTGTGTATATCTGTATGTAGTAATCTCCTGAGCTCCCTCTAGTGGTGGCTGTGTATATCTGTATGTAGTAATCTCCTGAGCTCCCTCTAGTGGTGGCTGTATATATCTGTATGCAGTATTCTCCGGAGCTGCCTCTAGCGGTGGCTGTATATATCTGTATTTAATAATCTCCAGAGCTCCCTCTAGTGGTGGCTGTATATATCTGTATGTAGTGACCTCTTGAGCACCCTCTAGTGGTGGCTGTATATATCTGTATGCTATGATCTCTTGAGATCCCTCTAGTGGTGGCTGTATATATCTGTATGTAGTGATCTCCTGAGCACCCTCTAGTGGTGGCTGTATATATCTGTAAATATTAATCTCCTTAGCTCCCTCTAGTGGTGGCTGTATATATCTGTATGTAGTAATCTCATGAGCTCCCGCTAGTGGTGCCTGTATATATCTGTATGTAGCAATTTCCTGAGCTCCCTCTAGTGGTGGTTGTATATATCTGTATGTAGTAATCTCCTGAGCTCCCTCTAGTGGTGACTGTGTATATCTGTATGCAATAATCTCCTGGGCTCCCTCTAGTGGTGGCTGTATATATCTGTATGTAGTAATCTCCTGAGCTCCCTCTAGTGGTGGCTGTATATATCTGTATGCAGTAATCTCCTGAGCTCCCTCTAGTGGTGGCTGTATATATCTGTATGCAGTAATCTCCTGAGCTCCCTCTAGTGGTGGCTGTATATATCTAGTAGTGGTTGTATATATCTGTATGTAGTAATCTCCTGAGCTCCCTCTAGTGGTGGCTGTATATATCTGTATGCAGTAATCTCCTGAGCTCCCTCTAGTGGTGACTGTATATATCTATATGCAGTAATCTCCTGAGCTCCCTCTAGTGGTGGCTGTGTATATCTGTATGCAGTAATCTCCTGAGCTCCCTCTAGTGGTGGCTGTATATATCTGTATGCAGTAATCTCATGAGCTCCCTCTAGTGGTGGCTGTATATATCTGTATGTAGTAATCTCCTGAGCTCCCTCTAGTGGTGGCTGTATATATCTGTATGCAGTAATCTCCTGAGCTCCCTCTAGTGGTGGCTGTATATATCTGTATGCATTAATCTCCTGAGCTCCCTCTAGTGGTGACTGTATATATCTATATGCAGTAATCTCCTGAGCTCCCTCTAGTGGTGACTGAATATATCTGTATGTAGTTATCTCCTGAGCTCCTTCTAGTGGTGGCTGTATATATCTATATGCAGTAATCTCCTGAGCTCCCTCTAGTGGTGGCTGTATATATCTGTATGTAGTAATCTCCTGAGCTCCGTCTAGTGGTGGCTGTATATAACTGTATGTATTAATCTCCTGAGCTCCCTCTAGTGGTGGCTGTATATATCTGTATGCAGTAATCTCCTGAGCTCCCTCTAGTGGTGGCTGTATATATCTGTATGCAGTAATCTCCTGAGCTCCCTCTAGTGGTGGCTGTATATATCTGTATGCAGTAATCTTCTGAGCTCCCTCTAATGGTGGCTGTATATATCTGTATGCAGTAATCTCCTGAGCTCCCTCTAGTGGTGGCTGTATATATTTGTATGCAGTAATCTCCTGAGCTCCCTCTAGTGGTGGCTGTGTATATCTGTATGCAGTAATCTCCTGAGCTCCCTCTAGTGGTAACTGTATATATCTGTATGCAGTAATCTCCTGAGCTCCCTCTAGTGGTGGCTGTATATATTTGTATGCAGTAATCTCCTGAGCTCCCTCTAGTGGTGGCTGTGTATATCTGTATGCAGTAATCTCCTGAGCTCCCTCTAGTGGTGGCTGTATATATCTGTATGCAGTAATCTCCTGAGCTCCCTCTAGTGGTGGCTGTATATATCTGTATGCAGTAATCTCCTGAGCTCCCTCTAGTGGTGGCTGTATATATCTGTATGCAGTAATCTCCTGAGCTCCCTCTAGTGGTGACTCTATATATCTGTATGCAGTAATCTCCTGAGCTCCCTCTAGTGGTGGCTGTATATATTTGTATGCAGTAATCTCCTGCACTCCCTCTAGTGGTGGCTGTATATATCTGTATGCAGTAATCTCCTGAGCTCCCTCTAGTGGTTGCTGTATAAATCTGTATGTACTAATCTCCTAAGCTCTCTCTAGTGGTGGCTGTATATATCTGTATGTAGTAATCTCCTGAGCTCCCTCTAGTGGTGACTGTATATATCTGTATGTAGTAATCTCCTGAGCTCCCTCTAGTGGTGACTCTATATATCTGTATGCAGTAATCTCCTGAGCTCCCTCTAGTGGTGGCTGTATATATATCTGTATGTAGTAATCTCCTGAGCTCTTCCTAGTGGTGACTGTATATATCTGTATGTAGAAATCTCCTGAGCTCCCTCTAGTGGTGGCTGTATATATCTGTATGTAGTAATCTCCTGAGCTCCCTCTAGTGGTGGCTGTATATATATCTGTATGCAGTAATCTCCTGAGCTCCCTCTAGTGCTGGCTGTATATATCTGTATGCAGTAATCTCCTGAGCTCCCTCTAGTGGTGGCTGTATATATCTGTATGTAGTAATCTCCTGAGCTCCCTCTAGTGGTGGCTGTATATATCTGTATGCAGTAATCTCCTGAGCTCCCTCTAGTGGTGGCTGTATATATCTGTATGTAGTAATCTCCTGAGCTCCCTCTAGTGGTGGCTGTATATATCTGTATGTAGTAATCTCCTGAGCTCCCTCTAGTGGTGTCTGTATATATCTGTATGTAGTAATCTCCTGAGCTCCCTCTAGTGGTGGCTGTATATATCTGTATGCACTAAGCTCAAGGTCTAGTGTATATCATAGAGGTAAAATGTTGATGTTGTTCAGATCTGCATCTTCTGTAGAGTCTATTATCCAGGGTTGACCACACACAGAGGTGGAAGCTTCATACCACTAATGTCGTATCTCTCTGCTGCTCCTGTGTCTACTGCTGCTAGGGTGGAAGATTTCTACACTCAACCTGCAGTACTGCCACCGCTATTATCCTATATGATATATGCTGCGTTACCGTGTGTGACTATGATGCTTTACAGTGCACCCCAGCAGCGGAGGTTGCGGCAGGACCTCAGAGCCAAGCTGGCAGTGAAACACCGGCTGCATTAGGACAGAATGAGTGAGGGGCGAGGTAGTGGGACTGGGGAGGAATGCAAGGAGGGACTAGAACAGTTCAGAAGGAAAGGTGTTGGGTTAACAATATACACAAACCTCTTAACTGTATGTAGACTAATGCCAGAAGCCTGACTAATAAACCTGGGGAACTGGAATTAGTGATGTGTGAGGAGGACTGTGAGAGTGGGAATAACTGAGACATGGCTCGATGATAGGGATGACAGTGGGAATAACTGAGACACGGCTGGATGATAGGGATGACAGTGGGAATAACTGAGACACGGCTGAATGACAGCTATGACTGAGCAGTTAATGTACAGGGTTACAGTCTGTTTAGAACGGGAGGGGTCTCCTTTATGTAAAGTCCTGTGGAGAGGGGGAGGGGTCTCCTTTATGTAAAGTCCTGTGGAGAGGGGGAGGGGTCTCCTTTATGTAAAGTCCTGTGGAGAGGGGAGGGTCTCCTTTATGTAAAGTCCTGTGGAGAGGGGAGGGTCTCCTTTATGTAAAGTCCTGTGGAGAGGGGAGGGGTCTGCCTCTATGTAAAGTCCTGTGGAGAGGGGAGGGGTCTCCTTTATGTAAAGTCCTGTGGAGAGGGGAGGTCTCCTTTATGTAAAGTCCTGTGGAGAGGTGGAGGGGTCTCCTTTATGTAAAGTCCTGTGGAGAGGGGGAGGGGTCTCCTTTATGTAAAGTCCTGTGGAGAGGGGGAGGGGTCTCCTTTGTGTAAAGTCCTGTGGAGAGGGGGAGGGGTCTGCCTCTATGTAAAGTCCTGTGGAGAGGGGGAGGGGTCTCCTTTATGTAAAGTCCTGTGGAGAGGGGAGGGGTCTCCTTTATGTAAAGTCCTGTGGAGAGGGGAGGGGTCTCCTTTATGTAAAGTCCTGTGGAGAAGGGGAGGGGTCTCCTTTATGTAAAGTCCTGTGGAGAGGGGAGGGGTCTCCTTATGTAAAGTCCTGTGGAGAGGGGGAGGGTCTCCTTTATGTAAAGTCCTGTGGAGAGGGGAGGGGTCTCCTTTATGTAAAGTCCTGTGGAGAGGGGAGGGGTCTCCTTTATGTAAAGTCCTGTGGAGAGGGGAGGGGTCTGCCTCTATGTAAAGTCCTGTGGAGAGGGGAGGGGTCTCCTTTATGTAAAGTCCTGTGGAGAGGGGAGGGGTCTCCTTTATGTAAAGTCCTGTGGAGAGGGGAGGGGTCTCCTTTATGTAAAGTCCTGTGGAGAGGGGAGGGGTCTCCTTTATGTAAAGTCCTGTGGAGAGGGGAGGGGTCTCCTCTATGTAAAGTCCTGTGGAGAGGGGAGGGTCTGCCTCTATGTAAAGTCCTGTGGAGAGGGGAGGGGTCTCCTTTATGTAAAGTCCTGTGGAGAGGGGAGGGTCTCCTTTATGTAAAGTCCTGTGGAGAGGGGGAGGGTCTGCCTCTATGTAAAGTCCTGTGGAGAGGGGAGGGGTCTCCTTTATGTAAAGTCCTGTGGAGAGGGGAGGGTCTCCTTTATGTAAAGTCCTGTGGAGAGGGGAGGGGTCTCCTCTATGTAAAGTCCTGTGGAGAGGGGAGGGGTCTCCTTTATGTAAAGTCCTGTGGAGAGGGGGAGGGGTCTGCCTCTATGTAAAGTCCTGTGGAGAGGGGAGGGGTCTCCTTTATGTAAAGTCCTGTGGAGAGGGGGAGGGTCTCCTCTATGTAAAGTCCTGTGGAGAGGGGGAGGGTCTGCCTTTATGTAAAGTCCTGTGGAGAGGGGAGGGGTCTCCTTTATGTAAAGTCCTGTGGAGAGGGGGAGGGGTCTCCTTTATGTAAAGTCCTGTGGAGAGGGGGAGGGGTCTCCTTTATGTAAAGTCCTGTGGAGAGGGGAGGGTCTCCTTATGTAAAGTCCTGTGGAGAGGGGAGGGGTCTCCTTTATGTAAAGTCCTGTGGAGAGGGGAGGGGTCTCCTTTATGTAAAGTCCTGTGGAGAGGGGGAGGGGTCTGCCTCTATGTAAAGTCCTGTGGAGAGGGGAGGGGTCTCCTTTATGTAAAGTCCTGTGGAGAGGGGAGGGGTCTCCTTTATGTAAAGTCCTGTGGAGAGGGGGAGGGGTCTCCTTTATGTAAAGTCCTGTGGAGAGGGGAGGGTCTCCTTTATGTAAAGTCCTGTGGAGAGGGGGAGGGTCTCCTCTATGTAAAGTCCTGTGGAGAGGGGAGGGGTCTCCTTTATGTAAAGTCCTGTGGAGAGGGGAGGGGTCTGCCTCTATGTAAAGTCCTGTGGAGAGGGGGAGGGTCTCCTTTATGTAAAGTCCTGTGGAGAGGGGAGGGGTCTCCTTTATGTAAAGTCCTGTGGAGAGGGGGAGGGTCTGCCTCTATGTAAAGTCCTGTGGAGAGGGGGAGGGGTCTCCTTTATGTAAAGTCCTGTGGAGAGGGGGAGGGGCCTCCTCTATGTAAAGTCCTGTGGAGAGGGGGAGGGGTCTGCCTCTATGTAAAGTCCTGTGGAGAGGGGAGGGGTCTCCTTTATGTAAAGTCCTGTGGAGAGGGGGAGGGGTCTGCCTCTATGTAAAGTCCTGTGGAGAGGGGAGGGGTCTCCTTTATGTAAAGTCCTGTGGAGAGGGGAGGGGTCTGCCTCTATGTAAAGTCCTGTGGAGAGGGGAGGGGTCTCCTTTATGTAAAGTCCTGTGGAGAGGGGGAGGGGTCTCCTTTATGTAAAGTCCTGTGGAGAGGGGAGGGGTCTCCTTTATGTAAAGTCCTGTGGAGAGGGGAGGGGTCTCCTTTATGTAAAGTCCTGTGGAGAGGGGGAGGGGTCTCCTTTATGTAAAGTCCTGTGGAGAGGGGGAGGGTCTCCTTTATGTAAAGTCCTGTGGAGAGGGGAGGGGTCTCCTTTATGTAAAGTCCTGTGGAGAGGGGAGGGTCTCCTTTATGTAAAGTCCTGTGGAGAGGGGAGGGTCTCCTTTATGTAAAGTCCTGTGGAGAGGGGGAGGGGTCTCTTTATGTGAAGTCCTGTGGAGAGGGGGAGGGTCTCCTTTATGTGAAGTCCTGTGGAGAGGGGAGGGGTCTCCTTTATGTAAAGTCCTGTGGAGAGGGGGAGGGGTCTCTTTATGTGAAGTCCTGTGGAGAGGGGAGGGTCTCCTTTATGTAAAGTCCTGTGGAGAGGGGGAGGGGTCTCCTTTATGTAAAGTCCTGTGGAGAGGGGGAGGGGTCTCCTTTATGTAAAGTCCTGTGGAGAGGGGGAGGGGTTCTTTATGTGAAGTCCTGTGGAGAGGGGGAGGGGTCTCCTTTATGTGAAGTCCTGTGGAGAGGGGGAGGGGTCTGCCTTTATGTAAAGTCCTGTGGAGAGGGGGAGGGGTCTGCCTTTATGTAAAGTCCTGTGGAGAGGGGGAGGGGTCTCCGGTATATAAAGCCCACAGTCGGAGAAGATATAAGTGAGGGACATGAAGATGTGGGGTCTCTGTGGGGAGAGATACATGGAGCCAAAAACAATAATAAATTACTGATAGGAGTTTACTATAAACCACCTAATAAACCAGAGTCCACAGAAAATCTACTACTAAACGAGATAGACGAGGCGGCAAATCATAATGAGGGGGTTATTATGGGGGAACTCCGCAGATATAGACCGGGAAACTGAAAGCTGTACATCCCATAAAGGAAACAAGTGCTTGGCAAAACCAAAGACAATTTCCTTTCCCAACTGGTTCCGGACCCGACTAGAGGGACGGCCATACTGGACTTAGTACTAACCAATAGACCGGACAGAACCACAGACGTGCAGGTCGGGGGACACCTCGGAAATAGTGACCATAAAGTAATACCTTCCAATTATCCTTCAAAGGAGAGTTTCTACAGGGAGGAACAAGAATACCAAACTTCAAAAAAGCTAAATTTAGTCTACTTTCACACTCATGTTTTGGCTTTCCGTTTATGAGATTCGCCATGGGGGCGAGGAGGAGGACCGCTCCATCCTGTCCCTGGACGCCGCACAGGGTGAAGTGGTGTTTTCTATGGCAGACAAAGGCAAAAGCGAATTTAGGAGATTAATATATAATTTGGGTTAAATTGCTGTATAACAATTCAACGGTGAAAATAAATAAAAATGGCAGAAATAGGCAACCTATATCATTGCAGCGCGGTACACGTCAAGGCCGCCTCTCCGCCATGGTTTTCGCCATCTTCCTTGAGCCACTCGCATGCAGAATAAGAGCTGAAAAGCGGATCGAGGGATTTGGTACTGAGAGCAAAAGAAGTAAAATCAGCCTCTACGCGGACGACATCTCGCTATATTTACAAAATGGGGATGACGCCCTACGGCACGTGATGGCGGTAATAGATGGCTACGGCTCAAGCTCAGGTTTTAAGATTAATTGGGGAAAGACAGCGATGCTCCTCTCAGGATCCTCGCGTCAGAAGTCTCTATTGATTACTTAGGGGTAAAGATGAGCCTTAATGGGCAAGATTATCACAAGTGAACCGAGCAGCGCTTCTAAAACCATCAAGGAGAAAACGCAAAGATGGCAGAAGATGCTGAGGCCGCAGACAGACAGGATATTTAAAATGGTGCTTTTACCTAAAATTCTCTACAAGATGCCAGCGTGCCCCAGATGGATAGGCGACGAGTTATTTAGGTTAATAGAACGCATTTTAAATGATTTCATATGGGGACGAAAAAGAGTCAGGTTAAAACAAAAATGTCTGTGGCGTGAAGATGGAGGCTCGTCATCTATTCGGGGATATACCTCGCTGCTCAGCTAAAATGGTGGCTGGAGATGGAGGGAACTGAACTCAATCTATAAACCTGCGGTTTTAAAGGGGAAAAAAGATATTTTTACGGTGCTGGAGCCTGTTTATTTTTCTAAATTGAGGAAGAAATGTGCACTTAGAAACGGAATTAAAAAAAACGTGGGATAAACTGAAATCACGTATGGGTATAACACGCCCTTTGGCATAATATAAATCTCACTGAGGATATTGGGGAAAAAGAGGAATAAATAAGTTATCGCAAATTATTTACAAGGGAGAACTAAGGACTTTAGAAGAATTGATGGGAAAAAAAATTGGGTATCTGAAAAATATCGATATGCACAATTAAGCGTTACCGGATGTTGGAAATGCGGGGAGAAGAAAGCGGATTTCATCCGTATGTTCTGGACCTGCCCACATAGAATACATTTGTGGTCTCAGGTTAAGGAGGTATCAATGTGTAAGACCCCAATAGAACGTGACTGGGATCCTGTAATCTTAGGAAACATCTCTACAGAATTAAAACCGCACAAGTAGCTAAGGCCTCTTTCACACTAGCGTTTTAGCTTTCCGTCCTAGAGTTCTGTCCTCGGGTCTCTAGGACGGAAAGCTACTGATCAGGATTATCCCAATGCATTCTGAATGGAGAGAAATCCGTTCAGGATGCATCAGGACGTCTCCCGTTCAGTATCTCAACGTTTTTTGGACGTTGACAAAAGCGCAGCATGCTGCGGATTTGTCTCCGTCCAAAAATCCGGAAGACATGCCGCAACACCGGATCCGGAATTAATGCCCATTGAAGGGCATTAGTCTGGATCCGGCCTTTAGCTAAACGTCGTTTCCGCACATTGCCGGAACCGACGTTTAGCTTTTTGTCAATGGTTACTATGGCAGCCAGGACGCTAAAGTCCTGGTTGCCATAGTAAAAAGTAGGGGGAGCGGGGGAGCAGTATACTTACATTCCATGCAGCTCCCGGGATGCTCTCGGATGACGTCAGGGCGCCCCAGTGCACGGATCACGTGATCCATGCGCGCGGGGCGCTCTGACGTCATTCAGGAGCGCCCGGGGAGCCGCACGGAATGTAAGTATGCCGCTCCCCCGCTCCCCACTGCTACTATGGCAACCAGGACGCTAGTAGCGTCCTGGCTGCCATAGTAACACTGAAAGCATTTTGAAGACTGATCAGTCTTCAAAATGCTTTCAGTTCACTTGCGTTGTGCCGGATCCGGCGTGCATTCCGGTGACGGAAGTGCACGCCGGATCCTAACAACGCTAGTGTGAAAGAGGCCTAAAGCAGTTTTGGTTAAAACTTTTATTATTGGCAAAGGTGACCGTTGTACGGGCAGGGGGTAGACGGACAACTCCGAATGTCAGCGAATGGTCTGTTCTCGCTGAGAAGGTCAAAGACTAGGAAAAGACTGCAGCTACTAGCGAGAAACGAGAGACACTGCAGAAGGAAATGGCATCACTGGAAGTAAAAGGGAAGAAACTTCTGCTAAGGTGGAAGCTGAAGATTGTAACAGTGCAATGTCGGTGACGGGGAGAGGGGGAGAGGGGGGTCGGGGGGAGAGGGGAGGGGGAGGGGGAGAGGGGAAAAGGGAGGGGAGGGGGAGAGGGGAGGGGGGAGAGGGGAGGGGGGAGAGGGGGGAGAGGGGAGGGGGGAGAGGGGAGAGGGGGGTCGGGGGGAGAGGGGAGGGGGTAGAGGGTCGGGGGGAGAGGGGAGGGGGGAGGGGGGAAAGGGGAAAAGGGAGGGGGGAGGGGGGAGAGGGGAGGGGGTAGAGGGGAGGGGGGAGAGGGGGAGAGGAGAGGAGAGGGATAGGGGAGAGGGGGAGAGGTAGGAGGGGGGAGAGGGGGAGAGGGGAGAGGGGAGAGGGGAGGGGGTTTTGCGGGAAGGATTTCCTTTTGTATGATGTATTATATTGTAGATGAAATACAAACTTATTTTACTGTCGTTAAAGTTGAAGTGCAACACAAAATGTAAGATGTCGAATATATGAATGTACTTTTTTTACTCCATACTGGAAAAATAACATATATATATATATATAAAAAAAAAAGAGCAGTGAGACTATGGACTCTTTACTGTAAGAGCAGTGAGACTATGGACTCTACTGTAAGAGTAGTGAGACTATGGACTCTATACTGTAAGAGCAGTGAGACTATGGACTCTTTACTGTAAGAGCAGTGAGACTATGGACTCTATACTGTAAGAGCAGTGAGACTATGGACTATATACTGTAAGAGCAGTGAGACTATGGACTCTATACTGTAAGAGCAGTGAGACTATGGACTCTATACTGTAAGAGCAGTGAGACTATGGACTCTATACTGTAAGAGCAGTGAGACTATGGACTCTGTACTGTAAGATCAGTGAGACTATGGACTCTTTACTGTAAGAGCAGTGAGACTATGGACTCTATACTGTAAGAGCAGTGAGACTATGGACTCTTTACTGTAAGAGCAGTGAGACTATGGACTCTATACTGTAAGAGCAGTGAGACTATGGACTCTGTACTGTAAGAGCAGTGAGACTATGGACTCTATACTGTAAGAGCAGTGAGACTATGGACTCTATACTGTAAGAGCAGTGAGACTATGGACTCTATACTGTAAGAGCAGTGAGACTATGGACTCTGTACTGTAAGATCAGTGAGACTATGGACTCTTTACTGTAAGAGCAGTGAGACTATGGACTCTATACTGTAAGAGCAGTGAGACTATGGACTCTTTACTGTAAGAGCAGTGAGACTATGGACTCTATACTGTAAGAGCAGTGAGACTATGGACTCTGTACTGTAAGAGCAGTGAGACTATGGACTCTATACTGTAAGAGCAGTGAGACTATGGACTCTATACTGTAAGAGCAGTGAGACTATGGACTCTTTACTGTAAGAGCAGTGAGACTATGGACTCTATACTGTAAGAGCAGTGAGACTATGGACTCTTTACTGTAAGAGCAGTGAGACTATGGACTCTTTACTGTAAGAGCAGTGAGACTATGGGCTGTATACTGTAAGAGCAGTGAGACTATGGACTTTATACTGTAAGAGCAGTGAGACTATGGACTCTATACTGTAAGAGCAGTGAGACTATGGACTCTATACTGTAAGAGCAGTGAGACTATGGACTCTATACTGTAAGAGCAGTGAGACTATGGACTCTGTACTGTAAGATCAGTGAGACTATGGACTCTTTACTGTAAGAGCAGTGAGACTATGGACTCTATACTGTAAGAGCAGTGAGACTATGGACTCTTTACTGTAAGAGCAGTGAGACTATGGACTCTATACTGTAAGAGCAGTGAGACTATGGACTCTGTACTGTAAGAGCAGTGAGACTATGGACTCTATACTGTAAGAGCAGTGAGACTATGGACTCTATACTGTAAGAGCAGTGAGACTATGGACTCTTTACTGTAAGAGCAGTGAGACTATGGACTCTATACTGTAAGAGCAGTGAGACTATGGACTCTATACTGTAAGAGCAGTGAGACTATGGACTCTTTACTGTAAGAGCAGTGAGACTATGGACTTTATACTGTAAGAGCAGTGAGACTATGGACTTTATACTGTAAGAGCAGTGAGACTATGGACTCTATACTGTAAGAGCAGTGAGACTATGGGCTCTTTACTGTAAGAGCAGTGAGACTACGGACTCTATACTGTAAGAGCTGTGAGACTATGGACTCTATACTGTAAGAGCAGTGAGACTATGGACTCTATACTGTAAGAGCAGTGATACTATGGTCTCTGTACTGTAAGAGCAGTGAGACTATGGACTCTTTACTGCAAGAGCAGTGAGACTATGGACTCTTTACTGTAAGAGCAGTGAGACTATGGACTCTATACTGTAAGAGCAGTGAGACTATGGACTCTATACTGTAAGAGCAGTGAGACTATGGACTCTATACTGTAAGAGCAGTGAGACTATGGACTCTATACTGTAAGAGCAGTGAGACTATGGACTATTTACTGTAAGAGCAGTGAGACTATGGACT
>CM065596.1:156605655-156795751 GCA_033119425.1 Bufotes viridis
GGCTTCTCCCAACTTGCAGGATAAGGGTAGGTTCACACGACGACATTTGTCGTGTAACATATAGGGCACAACTTCACTGAAACATTTGTCGCGCGACAATTTTTATAATGGGAGTCTATGGTGACATGCGACATGCTGCGACTGCGACAGTCGCAGAAAAATCCATCTTGAATGGATTTTTTGCGGCTGTTGCGTCGCAGGATGTCGCAATGCAACACCATAAACTCCTGTTATAAAAATTGTCGCGCGACAAATGTCGTCGTGTGAATGTTCCCTAAGAGGTTGGACTGGATGGACGGAGGGCTTTTTTGAGCTTTATAAACCATGTTATTAGGGGTCTTTTTACTTCAGAACACTCCTTGTGTACAGGACCCCTTCCCACTCAGCGTCTTTCCTGCATCTCCGTCCTCAGGCCGTGCATTATGTTAGTTCTCAGGCGGTGCTGGTTATCGCCACATACGCCGTTCTTCGGGACTTTTTATGACAAGTCCTCTCACTCTGGATCTGCACATCACACAGGGTTAGGAAGGGATAAGAGGGGAAAAGGTGACAACGAGAAGAATTAACTGCAAAACAGAATCTAATTTCCTGTGCACAGCTCCTAAGCGTCGCCATGCATCTCCATGGTAACCGACTGCAAACAACCCCGGAGTAGTCTGAACCTGCAGTCAAACTCATAGGGGCTGCAGACAGAAAACAATAGAACGTTTCTAATCGATATTCTTTCAAAATTGCTTTGGATTCCATTTTACCTGCACTGGAGCAAATGGTGACGTTGTCAGATTTGGGCTTTAACTGTAATCCTGCTGGCACCTATGGGAGTGAACACATGGCGCCGTCTCCTGTGTATGAACCGGTGACACCGGCAGCTGTCCCTATAAAAGTGGAGACATGACTTGAGGTTGTACGTAATGCAAATGATGGGAGTTATACATTATGCCCGCTGGCATGTGCCTTATAGGAGGCAGCTGACTCTGTAAAACTGCATCAAACTCTTTACATTCCACTTATCTCAGGACTCACATGGTACAAAGGAAGGTCTGCGCTCATCCCCCCACCCTATTTACGGCCACCGTGGAAGGTCACTGACCCCCCTCCCTTAACTGGGGCAGCTGTGTACAGCACTATCACAAGGAAGCATTGGGATGATGGGAGGTGCTGGCTAGGGGGCCGCTACTGATCCCTGTGGATGATGGGAGGATTGTGATCTAGAACACTCACCAGAAAATCTACCACATCAAGACTTCGCCCATGTTATCCTATGGGGATGAAAATGGCCTATTCCTGCGTTTTAAATGGACCATAATTCATACCAAAAAATCCAGAACTTTGTAAAAATCCGCACCTCCAGATTTTCTGGTGGAAAATTCCGCCACCTGTGAGAGCTGCTCCTCTGCTGGTGCTGATGATCTTGGGGTGCAGGGCGATTGTTCTGTATTTTACAGCCCTATGGGCTAGAGAGGTCAGGGGGTCTCCAGGACAAAGGTGAGGGTGAAGCCCCCTCTGGTGATGACATGAGTGCAACCCCCCCCATGTAATGGTTTCCCTAAAACTACTGGTGGGAGAATCCTCACCAGAAACTCACATAAAAATAAATAATAATAAATAAATAACAATAAATAAATAACAATAAATAAATAATAACACTCAGGCTCCTCCTCCCCGGGGGATGAATCACAGCACGGAGCGCGGCTGTTACAATGTATCGGACGCGGTCCTGGCGTCACGTGACCCGGGAGCTGGCGCGGGCAGCGGCGGCTGAGCCCAGTAACGGCCCGGTACCGGCGCGTCCATTTATCGTGAGGAGGAGGCTCCAGGCAGCAGCAGCAGCAGCAGGAGGAGCTGAGTGCAGGGGCAGCGCCGGGGCCCTCCTCCTCCCCTCACTCTACAGCTGTCGAGGATGATGCAACTTTGCCTTTAAGAAACCCCCCCAATGTCAGTTGGACTCTAGAGAGAGCAGCGTCTCCCCGGAGCCTCACAGACTGCAGGAGCTACCGACCAGGGGCCACTCACAGACTGCAGGAGCTACCGACCAGGGGCCACTCACAGACTGCAGGAGCTACCGACCAGGGGCCACTCACAGACTGCAGGAGCTACCGACCAGGGGCCACTCACAGACTGCAGGAGCTACCGACCAGTGGCCACTCACAGACTGCAGGAGCTACTGACCAGGGCCACTCACAGACTGCAGGAGCTACCGACCAGGGGCCACTCACAGACTGCAGGAGCTACCGACCAGGGGCCACTCACAGACTGCAGGAGCTACCGACCAGGGGCCACTCACAGACTGCAGGAGCTACCGACCAGGGGCCACTCACAGACTGCAGGAGCTACCCATCGGGGGCCACTCACAGACTGCAGGAGCTACCCATCGGGGGCCACTCACAGACTGAAGTAGCTACCCATCGGGGGCCACTCACAACAACTGGAGACCACTCAGCTTCCAGGAGCCCCTCACAGCATGGTAAGGAATCTCATTCACTGTGTGCATGCCGCAGGGCACTGGTCCCAGTACACACGTGCAGTAATGCTACTGGCGCCTATAGACACGTTCTCTATCCTGCAAGTTAACTTTATCACTGAGGGGGTATATAGAGCTGTCACTGAGGGGGTATATAGAGCTGTCACTGCGGGGGTATATAGAGCTGTCACTGAGGGGGTATATAGAGCTGTCACTGAGGGGGTATATAGAGCTGTCACTGAGGGGGTATGTAGAGCTGTCACTGAGGGGGTATATAGAGCTGTCACTGAGGGGGTATATAGAGCTGTCACTGAGGGGGGTATATAGAGCTGTCACTGAGGGGGTATATAGAGCTGTCACTGAGGGGGGTATATAGAGCTGTCACTGAGGGGGTATGTAGAGCTGTCACTGAGGGGGTATGTAGAGCTGTCACTGAGGGGGTATATAGAGCTGTCACTGAGGGGTATATAGAGCTGTCACTGAGGGGGTATATAGAGCTGTCACTGAGGGGGGTATATAGAGCTGTCACTGAGGGGGTATATAGAGCTGTCACTGAGGGGGTATATAGAGCTGTCACTGAGGGGGTATATAGAGCTGTCACTGAGGGGTATATAGAGCTGTCACTGAGGAGGTATATAGAGCTGTCACTGAGGGGGTATATAGAGCTGTCACTGCGAGGGTATATAGAGCTGTCACTGCAGGGGTATATAGAGCTGTCACTGCGGGGGTATATAGAGCTGTCACTGCGGGGTATATAGAGCTGTCACTGCGGGGGTATATAGAGCTGTCACTGCGGGGGTATATAGAGCTGTCACTGCGGGGGTATATAGAGCTGTCACTGAGGGGGTATATAGAGCTGTCACTGAGGGGGTATATAGAGCTGTCACTGAGGGGGTATATAGAGCTGTCACTGAGGGGTATATAGAGCTGTCACTGAGGGGGTATATAGAGCTGTCACTGAGGGGGTATGTAGAGCTGTCACTGAGGGGTATGTAGAGCTGTCACTGAGGGGGTATATAGAGCTGTCACTGAGGGGGTATATAGAGCTGTCACTGAGGGGGTATATAGAGCTGTCACTGAGGGGGTATATAGAGCTGTCACTGAGGGGGTATATAGAGCTGTCACTGAGGGGGTATATAGAGCTGTCACTGAGGGGGTATATAGAGCTGTCACTGAGGGGGTATATAGAGCTGTCACTGAGGGGGTATATAGAGCTGTCACTGAGGGGGTATATAGAGCTGTCACTGAGGGGGTATATAGAGCTGTCACTGAGGGGGTATATAGAGCTGTCACTGAGGGGGTATATAGAGCTGTCACTGAGGGGTATATAGAGCTGTCACTGAGGGGGTATATAGAGCTGTCACTGAGGGGGTATATAGAGGTGTCACTGAGGGGGTATATAGAGCTGTCACTGAGGGGGTATATAGAGCTGTCAGGGAGGGGGTATATAGAGCTGTCACTGAGGAGGTATATAGAGCTGTCACTGAGGGAGTATATAGAGCTGTCACTGAGGGGGGTATATAGAGCTGTCACTGAGGGGGTATATAGAGCTGTCACTGAGGGGGCATATAGAGCTGTCACTGAGGGGGCATATAGAGCTGTCACTGAGGGGGTATATAGTGCTGTCACTGAGGGGGTATATAGAGCTGTCACTGAGGGGGTATATAGAGCTGTCACTGAGGGGGTATATAGAGCTGTCACTGAGGGGGTATATAGAGCTGTCACTGAGGGGGTATATAGAGCTGTCACTGAGGGGTATATAGAGCTGTCACTGAGGGGGTATATAGAGCTGTCACTGCGGGGTATATAGAGCTGTCACTGCGGGGGTATATAGAGCTGTCACTGAGGGGTATATAGAGGCTGTCACTGAGGGGGTATATAGAGCTGTCACTGAGGGGGTATATAGAGCTGTCACTGAGGGGGTATATAGAGCTGTCACTGAGGGGGTATATAGAGCTGTCACTGAGGAGGTATATAGAGCTGTCACTGAGGGGTATATAGAGCTGTCACTGAGGGGTATATAGAGCTGTCACTGAGGGGGTATATAGAGCTGTCACTGAGGGGGTATATAGAGCTGTCACTGAGGGGTATATAGAGCTGTCACTGAGGGGTATATAGAGCTGTCACTGAGGGGGTATATAGAGCTGTCACTGAGGGGGTATATAGAGCTGTCACTGAGGGGGTATATAGAGCTGTCACTGAGGGGTATATAGAGCTGTCACTGAGGGGGTATATAGAGCTGTCACTGAGGGGGTATATAGAGCTGTCACTGAGGGGGTATATAGAGCTGTCACTGAGGGGTATATAGAGCTGTCACTGAGGGGGTATATAGAGCTGTCACTGAGGGGGTATATAGAGCTGTCACTGAGGGGTATATAGAGCTGTCACTGAGGGGGTATATAGAGCTGTCACTGCGGGGGTATATAGAGCTGTCACTGCGGGGGTATATAGAGCTGTCACTGAGGGGTATATAGAGCTGTCACTGAGGGGGTATATAGAGCTGTCACTGAGGGGGTATATAGAGCTGTCACTGAGGGGGTATATAGAGCTGTCACTGAGGGGTATATAGAGCTGTCACTGAGGGGGTATATAGAGCTGTCACTGAGGGGGTATATAGAGCTGTCACTGAGGGGGTATATAGAGCTGTCACTGAGGGGGTATATAGAGCTGTCACTGAGGGGGTATATAGAGCTGTCACTGAGGGGGTATATAGAGCTGTCACTGAGGGGGTATATAGAGCTGTCACTGAGGGGGTATATAGAGCTGTCACTGAGGGGGGTATATAGAGCTGTCACTGAGGGGGTATATAGAGCTGTCACTGAGGGGGTATATAGTGCTGTCACTGAGGGGGTATATAGAGCTGTCAGGAGGTATATAGAGCTGTCACTGCGGGGGTATATAGAGCTGTCACTGCGGGGGTATATAGAGCTGTCACTGCGGGGGTATATAGAGCTGTCACTGCGGGGGTATATAGAGCTGTCACTGCGGGGGTATATAGAGCTGTCACTGCGGGGTATATAGAGCTGTCACTGCGGGGGTATATAGAGCTGTCACTGCGGGGGTATATAGAGCTGTCACTGCGGGGGTATATAGAGCTGTCACTGCGGGGGTATATAGAGCTGTCACTGCGGGGGTATATAGAGCTGTCACTGCGGGGGTATATAGAGCTGTCACTGCGGGGGTATATAGAGCTGTCACTGAGGGGGTATATAGAGCTGTCACTGAGGGGGTCTCCTCTTTGGGGGCTGGTGCTCACAGTCGTGGTCTCCTCTTTTGGGGGCTGGTTCTCACTGTCGGGGGTCTCCTGTTTGGGGTCTGGTTCTCACAGTCGGGGGTCTCCTCTTTTGGGGTTTGGTTCTCACAGTCGGGGGTCTCCTCTTTTGGGGTCTGGTTCTCACTGTCGGGGGTCTCCTCTTTTGGGGTCTGGTTCTCACAGTTGGGGGTCTCCTCTTTTGGGGTCTGGTTCTCACAGTCGGGGGTCTCCTCTTTGGGGTCTGGTTCTCACAGTCGGGGGTCTCCTCTTTGTTTGGGGTCTGGGGCAGTGATGAGGATTAGGATTCAGTGACTGATGTCTCAGGTCTTTGCTTCCAGCCTCTGTGCGCTGCGCTGCGCTGCTCTGTACCGGGGGTTTGGTCTGTGTGTTACTTTGCATACCATGTGCAGGGGGCGGGGCCTGACACTGACAACACGCAGTGTGCAACACGTGGCAGCTGATGTAACTCACAACAAGGTGACATACAGTGCACTGTGCCGCACCAACACACGAATACACCGCACGACACGACTACAGCGCACAACTACACCGCACGACACGACTACAGCGCACAACTACACCGCACGACACGACTACAGCGCACAACTACACCGCATGACACGACTACAGCGCACAACTACACCGCACGACACGACTACAGCGCACAACTACACCGCATGACACGACTACACCGCACCAAAATACTACACTGCACGACTTCACTGCACGCCACGACTACGCTTCACCACACAACTACACTGCACCAAAATACTACACTAAACTGCACCGCACGATACAACTACACCGCACCACACGCCACTATATTACACTACAGAACTACATCATGCTACGTCTGCAGGTGTATATTGTGTGTATATTGTGTGTATATTGTGTGTATATTGTGTGTATATTGTGTGTATATTGTGTGCGCTGTACCTCTGGGGGTCGGTGAGTACATGTGTGAGTGTAGAGGGCAGGGGTGGGCAATCTGCGGCTCTCCAGCTGTTGCAAAGCTAAAACTCCCAGCATGCTAGGACTGCTTACAGCTATCAGCCTACAGCAGGGCATGGTGGGAGTTGTAGTTTTACAACAGCTGGAGGGCCGCAGGTTGCCCATCCCTGGTATAGGGTAACCATCGCCCACACTATTTTGGGAGCACATCCTGGTGATGAGACCAATTCTTTCTGTTATACAGCCCTTGTATAATGGACAGTTCTGGGATTTCCTCACCCTTGTCAGGATCTTTGATTGCTGTCAGTGAACCTGAACATTTTTGTTTATATCCAGAGACTTAAAATCTTGTCCTGACCTAATGCCTCTCCCACAGCTGAGGGTATGTTACAATGTATCAGTGCAGGTAGAACCCTCAGCATGGAGTCAAGGACAGGGACCAGATTTCACGGATGTGTGTAGTCCCTGCTGTCCCCCAAACCCTTTCTTGAGGTGAAATCCTACAAACCAAATCCTTCTTTCACTCGGCAGTAGATTTTGGGGTCAGCGCCCCATGCGATAGTTATCTATTCTGTGTGATCGGTTTCTCAGCATCTCGTGGTTTCCACAGGGTGGGTGCCGTGGGGGGCAGGACCCAGCGGAGGAGATTCAATGCCCGGGGCACTTGGTGACGCCCTTCAGCTGCGGTCCGGATCCCAGGTCCCATCTGCAGTTCCGGGGGACATTGGAGCAGGGCCACTGCCCCTTCATGCTGCGGCCTCATAGGCTTTCCTTATGTAGGGGTTGTCGCCCGGCTTTCCGCCCTTTGTGGTTGGCGCCCGTCCTTTCCGCATTTGGCGGTTGGCGCCCAGCTGGTTCAGAGCTGATTGGCCGCCTGTCACTGTGGTTTGAGGGGTTTGTGTATTTGGGGGGATCATTGCTTCTCATTAACGCCGATCTGAACCATCCTGATCGTCTTGTTATGTCTGTTGCATGCGAGGACGCAGCTGCACTGCCCGCCAAGCATCCGCTGACTCCTCTGATTAGCTGCGAATCCCACGGTCTAATTAATCAGCCGCTCAGCCGTTAACCTCGGCGGTGGCTCGGCAGCTGTCCGCGCTTCATACCGTGATGTGCTGCTATATCTTCCAGGCTGAGCTGCGGTGGCGGGTTGTTTATGGGTTCACGAGCGGGGGGGCAGGGGAGGTCGGGACTCCTGGTGGGAAGTCACAGCGCGGTGGCGTCTGTTTCACGTTACGGCTTTTGTGTCTTTTTTTTTTACATTGATCTTTTGCGCCCCTTTATAATGTCTGGCGCTTTTCATATTTGGGGAGGTACTTGTGAGAGGGCAATGTCTCGGTGACATGACGGGGGTGGGCAGCACGGATCCACATGCTGACGGTGCGGCTCTGTGCCGGAGTCAGGAGTCGCCGCGCTCCCTGCAGTCGATCGTCCGCAGCGTTAAATAGGAGAAGTCGCAGGAAATCCACAGAAAGCAGTGCGCGATCTCCGCTCCGATCCCGGGCCCAGGAGGCTGAGGTTTCAGGAGCTGTTTGTGGTCTGTGACCCCCGGAGCGTTATTGACGACCCCCACAAACATCTCCCAGAAACGAGCCGCCCGCGATATTGCCAATTAGATCACTGCTTTCCCATGTGGCGACATTCTGGGACTTTCCATGATTACCGCCGACTGTGTCATGTGACCGCGGCCTGGCACCCGCACCTCATGATCACTCGGGGCGACCGCTCTCGTTTTCACTTTCTACTTTACTATTTTGGGGAAGTTGTCGCGTTCTCTGCTGATTTCCTCTTTGTCATGTTTTTCACTGGTTTCTAAATTACACTGTAAAGACTGGAGGAAGGGCCTCGGCGTGCGGCGCCTGCAAGCGTCCGACACTCACCGAGCAGCAGAACGCACTCCGTCCGATGCACAACACGTACGGTGCGACCACTGCACACGGCCGGAGTCACGGTTGGCAGTTTTTCTTCACATCGTGGCTGCAGTTTTTACTGATCTGTTGTGAAATATCCGGACTAATCTTGCTGGATCCGCAGAATGGCGCAGGTTCTGGTTTGGAGGTGAACAAGTTACGGAGATCGGACAGAGCAGAGTCTAAATATGCGGCAAAAATGTCATCAACCCCCATGTGATAATACGCCCCCGGGTGTGTTCGCCATCCTGTGTCTGGAGGGTCTGCATACAGTGTCTGGGATACAGAGGGTTAAGTGCGGCACATTGGGCCGTCTCAATGAGGGCTCATTCACACAATGGCTGAACGGGGGCTGACTGCAGCGAGGGAATCGCTCGGGCTTTGTGTCCTGCGGGAATCGGGGCTGCCATGGCAACGCTCTGCAAAAACACAATTTGTTCCCAAACTTGCAGAACTGAGTTTATATTTATTCCTCGCTGCAGAATCCCATCGGCAGGTATCTCGCAAGTCGCCGCCGCCGCCAACCGGGACATTGTTAGTACTGGGGTCAGCGGCGCAGATGTAAGGTGTGGACGCCGTCCAGGGGCGCGAGTTATAAAACACAGCGGCTCCGTGTATTATAGTTACATCGGTATTACAGTTGGGAAAAGACCGGGAGCGAGACCCAGATTACTACACATCTTCAGAAGCATTGATGTCATTTACTGTTAAGAATTCCTGCTGTGACCACGTCCGGAGGTGTCTATCCCACAGATTCACAGCTCTTACAGTAAAGAATCCTTGCATAAACCGCCCCCTGTTCCTGCAGTGACCACGTCCTGAGGTGTCTATCCCACAGATTCACAGCTCTTACAGTAAAGAATCCTTGCATAAACCGCCCCCTGTTCCTGCAGTGACCACGTCCTGAGGTGACTATTCCACAGATTCACAGCTCTTACAGTAAAGAATCCTTGTATAAACCGCCCCCTGTTCCTGCTGTGACCACGTCCGGAGGTGTCTATCCCACAGATTCACAGCTCTTACAGTAAAGAATCCCTGTATAAACCGTCCCCTGTTCCTGCAGTGACCACGTCCTGAGGTGACTATTCCACAGATTCACAGCTCTTACAGTAAAGAATCCTTGTATAAATCGCCCCCTGTTCCTGCTGTGACCACATCCTGAGGTGTCTATTCCAGACACAGGTTAGGCTACATTCACACGTCCGCAAGTGTTTTGCGGATCCACGGAGCCGCGGATCCGCAAAACACGGACACACCGGCAATGTGCATTCCGCATTTTTGCGGACCGCACATTGCCCGGACTCCATAGAAAATGCCTCTTCTTGTCCGCAATTGCGGACAAGAATAGGACATGCTCTATTTTTTTTGCGGAGCCGCGGACCGGAAAATCGGCGGCACGCTCCGCAAAATCGGATGCGGAGAGCACAGTGTGTGCTCTCCGCATCTTTCCCGGCCCCATTCACAGTCAATGGGTCCGCATGTATTCCGCAAAATTGCGGAATACATGCGGACTACATTGCGGACGTGTGAATAAGGCCTTAATCCTGTCCCCCCTTAGGCTTATTGGCTTTTTCAGTGTTTTGCGGGCCGTGTTTATCGGATCAGTTTTTCCGTTTTCTGATTCCGTTGTGTTTCCGTTTTGGTTCAGTTTTTCCGTTCCGTTTTTCTGTATGGCATATACAGTAATTACATAGAAAAAATTGGGCTGGGCTTAAAATTTTCAATAGATTGTTCCGCAAGGATCGGCTACGGAAGACATACGGATGCATTTCCGTATGCATTCCATTTTTGCGGACCCATTGACTTGAATGGAGCCACGGATCGTGATTTGCGGGCAATAATAGGACATGTTCTATCTCTGCACAAAACGGAAATACGGAAACGGAATGCACAGGGAAACACTTCCGTTTTTTTTGCGGACCCATTGAAATGAATGGGTCCGTCTACAGGCCGTATACGGAACATTAAAAAATGGCCCGTACACTCGCAAAAAAAAACGTTCGTTTGCAAGAGGCCTTAGACGTCTTCTCAGGACTAAATAAATGTCATTCTTCTAATCTTTCCTCATCAGTGCATTCGCTCTTTACTGTGATGGCGGTAGAATCTCTTTCCTCCTGTGATGGCGGTAGAATCTCTCGCCTCCTGTGATGGCGGTAGAATCTCTCGCCTCCTGTGATGGCGGTAGAATCTCTCGCCTCCTGTGATGGCGGTAGAATCTCTCGCCTCCTGTGATGGCGGTAGAATCTCTAGATTCAGGCGTTAGCGCTGCGATTCCTGAGGCCAAACCATTTCAAACCCGGAATTCGCAGTTCCACCCACTGAACTCGCGCACACCGGGAATGGACACATCCAGGAGGTTGTTGAGAAGCGGCTCCTCTCGGTATATAGAATAGTGCCTCCCAGTCACATAGAGACGCCTTGTCCGAATTGAAAGCTAGGGATGATATAATCATAAACATGGCGGATAAGGGGGCGCTGTGGTGGTCCTTGATAAAACTGTGTATAAAGAGCTTATGATGGATATTCTTTTGGATGTCTGCACTTACAGAGACAGTCTCTAATTCTGGAGTGAAATACAATGCACTTCTAAATAAGGGTAGGGATCTGGGTTTTCTCAATCAAAAATATTATTCATTTTTGGAAGTGGACTCACCCATCACACCCATCATTCATGCCCTACCGAAAATTCCTAAAGGGTTAGAGACCCATTGTCTCAGGGATTGGCTCTTTGAATGAGAAACTGGGTGAATGGTTGGATGCCATACTACAGCCCTAGTGAAACGCACGCCAGGCTACATTAGGGATACTGGGGATGTCCGTAGGAATTTTTGCAACAAAAAATGGTCCCCTAATTTCATGTGGCTTACCTGTGACGTGTCCTCTCTGTGCCCCTCCATTCCTCAGGACGTGGCTCTTCTTGCGTTGGAATATCACCTTCACAGATACAGCTGCTATGGAGATCTGTTTGTGGATTACATTATAGAAGTCGCTGATTTTTTGTTAAAACACAATTATTTCTCTTTTGATGACCATTATTATCTGCAAATACGAGGGGTTTCTATGGGGGCTAAACTTTCCCCATCCCTGGCAAATATAACAATGTCATATTGGGAGGAGAGGTACATTTGCTCGGCTGGGAATCCATTGGAATGGCATGGCCGGTACATCGATGATTTTCTCCTAATTTGGAGCGGCGATGTGCCTGCCATACCTTCCTTTGTACACTATCTAAATGACAATCCTTACAATTTAAAATTCACCTATTTACAGGATTCGTCCACTATTAACTTTTTGGATTTAACCCTTACTGGCATTTCCAACCAGATCATACATACATCTACTTACCGGAAGCCCATTTCAGGCAATGCCGTTTTACGGGCAGATAGTCATCATCCTATTCACACCATTAAATCCATGCCCATTGGTGAAATGGTACGTGCCAGAAGGAACTGCAGCGACGATGCGACCTTCATGACAGAGCGTCGCATCGTCGCTGCCCGATTACAGGCCAAAAACGATCCAAAATGGATGATTGAAAGAGCAGAAAAAATATCTCTAATGAAGGAGCGCAGTGCGGTATTATTTGGTAACAAAAATATTAATAAGAATATAAATAAGAATAATGTTTTCCAAACAAGGAGAGAGCACGTGTTACTCAACCCACGTATAGCAATCAATTCCAACACGTCAAGCAGGTGATGAGGGAATGTAGATCCATCCGGTATGAGGATGACATCCTTTGTGAGGTGTTGTCAGAAGGGTTCGGGGTAGACGCTCGCCCACATTGGCCACTTCTGTGTCGCCCTCACTATTCCCACTAACATAGAAAACAAGACTTGGCTGAAATATAAGGGGTTCTCACGATGTGGAAGCCATCCTTGTAAAACTTGTGGATTTGTCACACAGACTAAGGTGTTCCAGGATTCTGACCGTTCCTCCCAGTTTTCTATACAGTCCTACATCAATTGTAACACTACAGGAGTCATTTATATTATAAAACGCACAATATGTGACTTATCACGACCAGAAAACTGAACAACAGGATCCTTGAGCACTTGAATTATGGGTCAAATCCATCTTGTGTTAACATTTCGAGCGCAGCCAAACATTTTATTTCAATGCATGACAGGAACTTGCGATCCTTTACTGCCTTTGCTATAGAAAAAGTCTCTTTAGCAATACGAGGGGGCAACCTCCATAAACGTATATTGCAGAGAGAGGCCTTTTGGATGTTCCGTCTGAATACTAGACATCCGGCTGGTCTCAATGTCAAAAAGGAAATAATGTATATTTATTAGGATCCCGTGTTCTGTTTTCATTTTCAATTGTGATCTCCCTTTGCATTTCCCATTATGTATCGATTCCACTTTGTCAGTCTTGCCATATTTTGTTTGTCTTGTTTTAACATTCTACGTGCTTGTTCAGACCATGTGCGTTTTTTTTCCCCTTTTTCTTGTGGACTATTTCCTTCTTTTATATTAACTAAATAATGTTTTTCATGTTTAGGATTGCCCATATTGTAAAATCTTTTAATTTGTATCCATACGTCACTATTCATGTTGTCTAGCCCTTCCCTAATTTCAGCACCGTTTGCTGTGTTCCACCGATCTACCTTCGTCACTCACTATAGTGGTTCACATCTATATAGCTGTTCTTTGGGAATTTCTAGACAGTCATGATTAAGAACATGTATGTTCGAAACGCGTAGACTCCTGGAACACTGAGGTTATGCTGTTGCTGTATGGATCTTTTATCATTAATAAAGGAACACTCAATTTAACCAAAGCTGTCTTATACTCCAGTCACATCCAGAGCTGCACTCACGATTCTGCTGTCACAGCCTGTCTTATACTCCAGTCACATCCAGAGCTGCACTCACGATTCTGCTGTCACAGCCTGTCTTATACTCCAGTCACATCCAGAGCTGCACTCACGATTCTGCTGTCACAGCCTGTCTTATACTCCAGTCACATCCAGAGCTGCAATTCCAATTCACGGACAGCAGAAAAGATTCATTGTGGATGTAAGGCTCCAGTCCTCCTCCACATGTCGTACTCTGCTCACCTCCTCTAGGGTCCACTCTGCCGCCCCCTGCTGGTTCAGCATCTAGAGCTGTCCTTCAGATACACGCTGATACATTGTCACAACCTCTGAGCTCTGTAAAGAGGACAGTGTGTTTACAGCCTATGGTTGTGAATAATGAAAGCTTCCATTCACTGACAGCAAGCAGAGATCTTGAATGTGGGGAGGGATTGAAACTCAAAGTCTGTTAGAAAGTTCTAGAACTTTTCATTCTTCGTTGGTGAAGCCTTTGCCCGGGCACCGCACCTTTAACAAACGTCAGTATGCCTGGGCTGTGCATGTTCTCAGGTGTCTCTGCACCAGTAGAGGCAGAACTCCCTCCCGGGCCCTGGAGTCCTAAGGGCCCAAGAGCCCCTCTGCCACATAAGACACCATGGTTACCTGGTTACCCCACTATATATATATATACACCTATAGTGGGGTGTGTGGCGCTCGTCCCCCCCCCCCCCCCAAGCCCCCGCACTCCCTGAATGCCCCTTATACTCCCTCCTGCCCCCGGGTGGCGGTTGCTGTGATTGGTCTGTGTCCAGCATCTCCAGGGTCCTTGTGTTTCTTGGCTCTGAGACCCGTTCAAATCACAAGGAAGCGCGTTTCTGCTGGAACTGCCCTCTAGGTGCTGCACATCTGGAGGTCTCCTGATGGTTGATGCCGCCCCCCCCCCCAGCCTGCTCCCCCCCCCCCCCAGCCTGGTCCTGATGTTGGATGCCCCCCCTCCAGCCTGGTCCTGATGTTTGATGCTCCCCCTCAGCCTGGTCCTGATGTTTGATGCTTCCCCCAGCCTGGTCCTGATGTTGATGCTCCCCCGGCCTGGTCCTGATGTTTGATGCTCCCCCAGCCTGGTCCTGATGTTTGATGCTCCCCCAGCCTGGTCCTGATGTTTGATGCTCTCCCCCAGTCTGGTCCTGATGTTTGATGCTCTCCCCCAGTCTGGTCTTGATGTTGGATGCTCCCCCAGCCTGGTCCTGATGTTTGATGCTCCCCCAGCCTGGTCCTGATGTTTGATGCTCCCCCAGCCTGGTCCTGATGTTTGATGCTCTCCCCCAGTCTGGTCTTGATGTTGGATGCTCCCCCAGCCTGGTCCTGATGTTTGATGCTCCCCCCCAGCCTGGTCCTGATGTTTGATGCTCCCCTCAGCCTGGTCCTGATGTTTGATGCTCCCCCAGCCTGGTCCTGATGTTTGATGCTCTCCCCCAGTCTGGTCCTGATGTTGGATGCTCCCCCAGCCTGGTCCTGATGTTTGATGCTCCCCCAGCCTGGTCCTGATGTTTGATGCTCCCCCAGCCTGGTCCTGATGTTTGATGCTTCCCCTCAGCCTGGTCCTGATGTTTGATGCTCTCCCCCAGCCTGGTCCTGATGTTGGATGCTCCCCCAGCCTGGTCCTGATGTTTGATGCTCCCCCAGCCTGGTCCTGATGTTTGATGCTCCCCCAGCCTGGTCCTGATGTTTGATGCTCCCCCAGCCTGGTCCTGATGTTTGATGCCCCCCAGCCTGGTCCTGATGTTTGATGCTCCCCCAGCCTGGTCCTGATGTTTGATGCCCCCCCTGCCTGGTCCTGATGTTTGATGCTCTCCCCCAGTCTGGTCTTGATGTTGGATGCTCCCCCAGCCTGGTCCTGATGTTTGATGCTCTCCCCAGCCTGGTCCTGATGTTTGATGCTCCCCCCAGCCTGGTCCTGACGTTTGATGCTCTCCCCTCAGCCTGGTCCTGACGTTTGATGCTCTCCCCTCAGCCTGGTCCTGATGTTGGATGCCCCCCAGCCTGATCCTGATGTTTGATGTCCCCCCAGCCTGGTCCTGATGTTTGATGCTCCCCCAGCCTGGTCCTGATGTTTGATGCTCTCCCCCAGCCTGGTCCTGATGTTTGATGCTCTCCCCAGCCTGGTCCAGATGTTTGATGCTCTCCCCCAGCCTGGTCCTGATGTTTGATGCTCCCCCCAGCCTGGTCCTGATGTTGGATGCTTCCCCCAGCCTGGTCCTGATGCCTCGTAGCTGTCATGGGGCACAGCCTCACTGGGGGTTGTTGTTCTCTGTGTGCTGATGTGGATTCGGAGTCTAGGAGACGTCTGCTATGGCTCCTCGGGCGACCTCTTCAGATTCTTTCACTTTTTATTCCCCTTTGGGACATTCCTCGAGATTTTGTGCAGATACAAGTCCGGACCTGAGAGAGAAGTCAGTATTCCCATAATGCCGGGCTCACCCCAGGGATTTTCTGCTGCAGCTCTTCACTTTCACATTCTCTTAGTGGCCCCAGAGTCGCCCCCTATGGGAGGAAGTAATTCTTTTGATTAATGTTCCTAATCCTTATGCAGAGTCACATTCCAGGCTCTACTGCTCTCCCCCTGTGTCAGTCTCCACTGCATTTCTCTAGTTCTATTCTTGAAACAGAAAGATCAGGCTGAACTCCCTATAAGCCCCTCCAATATAGTTCAGTGCTGCAGAGTATGTGCAGGAGGATCTGCATGGATGTGCAGGAGGATCTGTGGGGATGTGCAGGAGGATCTGTGGGGATGTGCAGGAGGATCTGTGGGGATGTGCAGGAGGATCTGTGGGGATGTGCAGGAGGATCTGTGGGGATGTGCAGGAGGATCTGTGGGGATGTGCAGAAGGAGCTGTGGGGATGTGCGGGAGGAGCTGTGGGGATGTGCAGGAGGATCTGCGTGGATGTGCGGGAGGATCTGCGTGGATGTGCGGGAGGATCTGCGTGGATGTGCGGGAGGATCTGCGTGGATGTGCGGGAGGATCTGCGTGGATGTGCGGGAGGATCTGCGTGGATGTGCGGAAGGATCTGCGTGGATGTGCAGGAGGATCTGTGGGGATGTGCAGGAGGATCTGTGGGGATGTGCAGGAGGAGCTGCGGGGATGTGCAGGGAGATCTGCGGGGATGTGCAGGGGGATCTGCGGGGATGTGCAGGGGGATCTGCGGGGATGTGCAGGGGGATCTGCGGGGATGTGCAGGGGAGCTGCGGGGATGTGCAGGAGGATCTGCGGGGATGTGCAGGAGGAGCTGCGGGGGGATGTGCAGGGGGAGCTGCGGGGATGTGCAGGGGGAGCTGCGGGGATGTGCAGGGGGAGCTGCGGGGATGTTCAGGGGGAGCTGCGGGGATGTGCAGGGGGAGCTGCGGGGATGTGCAGGGGAGCTGCGGGGATGTGCAGGGGAGCTGCGGGGATGTGCAGGGGAGCTGCGGGGATGTGCAGGGGAGCTGCGGGATGTGCAGGGGGAGCTGCGGGGATGTGCAGGAGGAGCTGCGGGGATGTGCAGGAGGAGCTGCGGGGATGTGCAGGAGGAGCTGCGGGGATGTTCAGGGGGATCTGCGGGGATGTGCAGGAGATCTGCGGGGATGTGCAGGGGAGCTGCGGGGATGTGCAGGGGAGCTGCGGGGATGTGCAGGGGAGCTGCGGGGATGTGCAGGGGAGCTGCGGGGATGTGCAGGGGAGCTGCGGGGATGTGCAGGGGAGCTGCGGGGATGTGCAGGGGATCTGCGGGGATGTGCAGGGGATCTGCAGGGGATGTGCAGGGGATCTGCGGGGATGTGCAGGGGAGCTGCGGGATGTGCAGGGGAGCTGCGGGGATGTGCAGGGGAGCTGCGGAGATGTGCAGGGGAGCTGCGGGGATGTGCAGGAGGAGCTGCGGGGATGTGCAGGGGGAGCTGCGGGGATGTGCAGGGGGATCTGCGGGGATGTGCAGGGGGATCTGCGGGGATGTGCAGGGGGATCTGCGGGGATGTGCAGGGAGATCTGCGGGGATGTGCAGGGGGAGCTGCGGGGATGTGCAGGGGGAGCTGCGGGGATGTGCAGGGGGAGCTGCGGGGATGTGCAGGGGGAGCTGCGGGGATGTACTGGGGGGTCTGCGGGGATGTACTGGGGGGGGGGTCTCTCAGTATTGCATCTGATGTCACAGCGTAATCTACTACATTATAATCATCTCTTTGAAGGGTTAGGAGGATGGGGGTGATCATTCTGATTTTTGCACACAGCTAACACAAGTCTGTATCATGAGCCCATCATTGCCCCCCGCACACATAGAAGGGGGGTCAGCAGCAGAGCCCCCCCATATTCACGTCTTAGTGACCGCGCCCATTCACTGTTCTCTCCAGGGTTGATTTAAGGGGCTGGCGCAGTCTCCTTTCTGTCTCTGTGTAATAAAAACTTCAGCAACTTTTTAATTGACTCTGCTTGTTGTCAGTGAATGGAGCAGAACATAAAAAACCTTCCCTGACTTAGTCCTGTTGCTCACACAGTTGAGGGTTTGTTACAATGTATCAGTGTAGATATTCCCTTTGCACAAAACAATTTGAACTCCAAGGCGCTAGCTTCTTCCAAAACCCCTGGTTTGTGCTGTTACTGGGCTGCCTACACTGATACACTGTAACAAGCCCTCAGCCATGGATTCTTACTGTTCACTAACAGTAAGCAGAGATCTTGGAAATGGCAATGAACGGAAACACAATTTAGTTGTAGGACAGTTCTAGTACAGTGATGAAGCCTTATTTACATGGGACTGCGGCGGTCCTGTCTTGTCACCTGGCTTCCCCTTTTTCAGGGATTTGCTCATGTTGCTGGTGAGTAGGATTGCGACGCGGCGAGTTATTTGTCGAATTTATTCTCAGCGTTTCCTTTCTTCGTAATAAATCTGTTGTTTGTTTGTCTTTTTTCAGTTCAGAGAATTCCGGGAGTGAGAACAGACGCCTGCGACCTTCACCAGCGCGATCCAGCGACGAGGAGCGGGCGACCGGGACACGTGTCACACCTCTTTCCGTGAACATGGCTGAGAAGTGTGCTGACGGCATGCTGGTAAGAGCCTCTGGGAGTCACGGCTTCCGGGGGAATATTCCCTGGTGGCGTCTATAGTACGGTTATACACATGGCGGCAGCATATTCCGCAGGGCTGTGCACACAAGATGTCTGGCATTGGATATGAGGAGCCGCAGCAGGAGGTGAAGCGGTCAGCGCTGTCATGTGAAGTGCAGCGAGTGTCACCTGATGGGCGGGGGGTGACAGGTGAGGGGACAGCGCACGCGGAAGCACGACCCTTATAAGAATTAATGGCACAATGATTTTATGGGGCGCTGACGTTACCTTGTACCAGGCGACATACAGATGGCACGGTGGAGTATAGTGTCGCCTATAGACATTCAGTCACATAATGCATGGCGAGGGCCCCAGATGAGTGCAGCTCATTGACAGTCTGATCCTCATAGCTACACGCTCTGCCATGTCCGCTGTCCGCCGTGTTCACCATGTTCACCGTGTCCGCCGTGTTCACCGCATCCATCGTGTCCGCCGTGTTCACCGCGTCTGCATGTTCCCCACGTCCATCGTGTCCGCCGTGTTCATCGTGTCCGCCGTGTTCACCGCATCCATCGTATCCATCGTGTCCGCCGTGTTCACCGCATCCATCGTATCCATCGTGTCCACCGCATCCATCGTATCGTGTCCGCTGTCCGCCGTGTTCACCGCATCCATCGTGTCCGCTGTCCTCCGTGTTCACCGCATCCATCGTGCCCGCTGTCCGCCGTGTTCACCGCATCCATCGTGTCCGCTGTCCTCCGTGTTCACCGCATCCATCGTGCCCGCTGTCCGCCATCGTGTCCTCCGTGTTTACCGCGTCTGCATGTTCCCCATGTTCATTGTGTCCGCCGTGTTCACCGCATCCGCCGTGTCCGCTGTCCTCCGTATTCATTGTGTCATTTTTATCTACAACATTAAGAAGCTTTGTGACTGTTTGCAGTTTAGTCTCCATTTCAGAAGAAACTTCCCAGGGCTCTTATAGATAAGGGGGAGGGGATGTTACAGAATGTGTGTGGGGGAGGGGAGTCCATTGCCTTCTTCCTGTGTGACAGGTTGTCAGGCCAGCAGAACCGGCTCTGCACTGTGGACATGGGGCGGTCACTTACAGGCTCAGGGTGACAGGAAGTCTGCGGCTGCATCTCAGTCCATTCTGTCCAAGAATTCCATTTAGTGATACATAGTAACATTCTGTGACACATCTGACCAAAACACGAAGCTTCCTCACCTATGGCGAGTGTGTGAGGCTTGCTCACCTATGGCGAGTGTGTGAGGCTTGCTCACCTATGGCGAGTGTGTGAGGCTTGCTCACCTATGGCGAGTGTGTGAGGCTTGCTCACCTATGGCGAGTGTGTGAGGCTTGCTCACCTATGGCGAGTGTGTGAGGCTTGCTCGCCTATGGCGAGTGTGTGAGGCTTGCTCGCCTATGGCGAGTGTGTGAGGCTTGCTCGCCTATGGCGAGTGTGTGAGGCTTGCTCGCCTATGGCGAGTGTGTGAGGCTTGCTCGCCTATGGCGAGTGTGTGAGGCTTGCTCGCCCATGGCGAGTGTGTGAGGCTTGCTCGCCTATGGCGAGTGTGTGAGGCTTGCTCACCCATGGCGAGTGTGTGAGGCTTGCTCACCCATGGCGAGTGTGTGAGGCTTGCTCACCCATGGCGAGTGTGTGAGGCTTGCTCACCCATGGCGAGTGTGTGAGGCTTGCTCACCCATGGCGAGTGTGTGAGGCTTGCTCACCCATGGCGAGTGTGTGAGGCTTGCTCACCCATGGCGAGTGTGTGAGGCTTGCTCACCCATGGCGAGTGTGTGAGGCTTGCTCACCCATGGCGAGTGTGTGAGGCTTGCTCACCCATGGCGAGTGTGTGAGGCTTGCTCACCCATGGCGAGTGTGTGAGGCTTGCTCACCTATGGCGAGTGTGTGAGGCTTGCTCGCCTATGGCGAGTGTGTGAGGCTTGCTCGCCTATGGCGAGTGTGTGAGGCTTGCTCGCCTATGGCGAGTGTGTGAGGCTTGCTCGCCCATGGCGAGTGTGTGAGGCTTGCTCGCCCATGGCGAGTGTGTGAGGCTTGCTCGCCATGGCGAGTGTGTGAGGCTTGCTCGCCTATGGCGAGTGTGTGAGGCTTGCTCGCCTATGGCGAGTGTGTGAGGCTTGCTCGCCTATGGCGAGTGTGTGAGGCTTGCTCACCTATGGCGAGTGTGTGAGGCTTGCTCACCTATGGCGAGTGTGTGAGGCTTGCTCACCTATGGCGAGTGTGTGAGGCTTGCTCACCCGTAGCGCGTGTGCGTTCTTTTCCCCCCTGTAGTGCGTGGAGTTCAGGTTTCCTCCTTGTGTGGGGTGCTGGGAGGGATTTGGATGGTTCTCTCCTTATCACACACAGCAGATGACCCCCATTCACAGAACTGCAGAGTTTGGAGATAAGTCGGGGGCGGCCGCACCCTGGACGCACACGAGCTGCTGACATCACGCACTGCTCTCTAGTCATTCATGGATGTGACACAATGAGATTCGCGCCATGACACGGCCGGTGCCGCTATCTCCAGCTGCAGACCTCGTCTGAAGCTCAGGACGTTTCCTGTGGACGCTGGACGAGGATTCTGCCGCCGCCGCTGCTGATGACATTAACCCCTTCCTGTCTGCATTAACATGAAGCTACCCTTACCATTTACCTGTCACTTTGATTACACTAGGCACTGACAACCCAAGCCGACGCAGTGCACTGACAACCCGAGCCACCAGTATTTTTCTCCATTCAGCTCCACAGTTGTCATAGTGCACGTCCCGTCTGTATCGGAGCAGCTGCTGCAGAACTCTGTGATGTCATTGATGATGTCATAGGGGTAGATCCAGGAGACGCCGTCTGTGCCTTCCCTGCTGTCTCTGTACACAGATCTAGTGGATCACTCGTGTTGTACCTGGGCAGGGGTGTTGCTAGGAGGCATTTGCCCGGGCCCCAGGTACCAATGGGGCCCCAAGTAGTCACCTGGCCAGGATATTTAGACACAGGCGTAGAGTAGGATCATGGCCTTGGGTGAAGGGGAAGCGACAGTGCCTGTGATGTGGGGCGTGCAGAAAGTGCGGGACCCCAGAATTTCACGGTAATACGTACATGCAGGATGTTTATTACCCCAAATATCGGGGTTAGAGGCCTCCGGAGGAGAGGGGGATGGGGGGAACGGGGGGAGGGAAACTTTCCGGTGGTGATGGAAGCGATTCTGTGAAGCCCAAAACAAACACTGGGGTCACTGCTATGATAGAGGTGAGGGGTCACTGCTATGATAGAGGTGAGGGGTCACTGCTATGATAGAGGTGAGGGGTCACTGCTATGATAGAGCCAGGGTCAGTCCAGGCTGAGGGGGTCACTGCTATGATAGAGCCAGGGTCAGTCCAGGCTGAGGGGGTCACTGCTATGATAGAGCCAGGGTCAGTCCAGGCTGAGGGGGTCACTGCTATGATGATAGAGCCAGGGTCAGTCCAGGCTGAGGGAGTCACTACTATGATAGAGCCAGGGTCAGTCCAGGCTGAGGGGGTCACTGCTATGATGATAGAGCCAGGGTCAGTCCAGGCTGAGGGGGTCACTGCTATGATAGAGCCAGGGTCAGTCCAGGCTGAGGGGGTCACTGCTATGATGATAGAGCCAGGGTCAGTCCAGGCTGAGGGGGTCACTGCTATGATGATAGAGCCAGGGTCAGTCCAGGCTGAGGGGGTCACTGCTATGATAGAACCAGGGTCAGTCCAGGCTGAGGGGGTCACTGCTATGATAGAGCCAGGGTCAGTCCAGGCTGAGGGGGTCACCGCTATGATACAGCCAGGGTCAGTACGAGCTGTGAGGGTACTGCTATGGTAGAGCATGATTGGAATTCCAGAAATGCAGTGAACACTGAGACAACAGCAGAACAGTAAACAGAAGGTGGGTGACAACTACTATGGCCACTGTAATGTCTGCACACATATCCCTCAGTGGGTATATAAGGTGTGAGAGTCTGTCTGCACACATATCCCTCAGTGGGTATATAAGGTGTGATAGACTGTCTGCACACATATCCCTCAGTGGGTATATAAGGTGTGAGAGTCTGTCTGCACACAGATCCCTCAGTGGGTATATAAGGTGTGATAGACTGTCTGCACACATATCCCTCAGTGGGTATATAAGGTGTGATAGGCTGTCTGCACACATATCCCTCAGTGGGTATATAAGGTGTGATAGACTGTCTGCACACATATCCCTCAGTGGGTATATAAGGTGTGATAGGCTGTCTGCACACATATCCCTCGGTGGGTATATAAGGTGTGATAGGCTGCCTGCACACATATTTCTCAGTGGGTATATAAGGTGTGATAGGCTGTCTGTACAAATATCCCTCGGTGGGTATATAAGGTGTGTGATAGGCTGTCTGCACACATATCCCTCGGTGGGTATATAAGAGGTGTGATAGGCTGTCTGCACACATATCCCTCGGTGGGTATATAAGGTGTGATAGGCTGTCTGCACACATATCCCTCGGTGGGTATATAAGGGGCGTGATAGGCTGTCTGCACACAGATCCCTCAGTGGGTATATAAGGTGTGATAGGCTGTCTGCACACATATCCCTCGGTGGGTATATAAGGTGTGATAGGCTGTCTGCACACATATCCCTCGGTGGGTATATAAGGTGTGATAGGCTGTCTGCACACATATCCCTCGGTGGGTATATAAGGGGTGATAGGCTGTCTGTACACATATCCCTCGGTGGGTTTATAAGGGGTGATAGGCTGTCTGCACACATATCCCTCGGTGGGTATATAAGGTGTGATAGGCTGTCTGCACACATATCCCTCGGTGGGTATATAAGAGGTGTGATAAGCTGTCTGCACACATATCCCTCGGTGGGTTTATAAGGTGTGATAGGCTGTCTGCACACATTTCCCTCGTTGGGTATATAAGGGGTGTGATAGGCTGTCTGCACACATATCCCTCGGTGGGTATATAAGGTGTGATAGGCTGTCTGCACACATATCCCTCGGTGGGTATATAAGGTGTGATAGGCTGTCTGCACACATATCCCTCGGTGGGTATATAAGGGGTGTGATAGGCTGTCTGCACACATATCCCTCGTCGGGTATATAAGGAGTGTAATAGGCTGTCTGCGCACATATCCCTCGGTGGGTATATAAGGGGTTTGATAGGCTGCCCTCACACATATCCCTCGGGGGGTATATAAGGTGTGCGATAGGCTGTCTGCACACATATCCCTCGGTGAGTATATAAGCTGTGTGATAGGCTGTGTGCCCACATATCCCTCGGTGGGTATATAAGGTGTGTGATAGGCTGTCTGCACACATATCCCTCGTTGGGTATAAAGGGTGTGATAGGCTGTCTGCACACATATCCCTCGGTGGGTATATAAGGTGTGATAGGCTGTCTGCACACATACCCCTCGGGGGGTATATAAGGGGTGTGATAGGCTGTCTGCACACATATCCCTCGGGGGGTATATAAGGTGTGATAGGCTGTCTGCACACATATCCCTCGGTGGGTATATAAGGTGTGATAAGCTGTCTGCACACATATCCCTCGGGGGGTATATAAGGGGTGTGATAGGCTGTCTGCACACATATCCCTCGGGGGGTATATAAGGTGTGATAGGCTGTCTGCACACATATCCCTCGGTGGGTATATAAGGTGTGATAGGCTGTCTGTACACATATCCCTCGGTGGGTATATAGGGTGTGATAGGCTGTCTGCACACATATCCCTCGTGGGTATATAGGGTGTGATAGGCTGTCTGCACACATATCCCTCGTGGGTATATAGGGTGTAATAGGCTGTCTGCACACATATCCCTCGTGGGTATATAAGGTGTGATAGGCTGTCTGCACACATATCCCTCGGTGGGTATATAAGGTGTGTGATGGGCTGTCTGCACACATATCCCTCGGTGGGTATATAAGGGGTGTGATAGGCTGTCTGCACATATATCCCTCAGTGGGTATATAAGGGGTGTGATAGGCTGTCTGCACATATATCCCTCAGTGGGTATATAAGGGGTGTGATAGGCTGTCTGCACACATATCCCTCAGTGGGTATATAAGGTGCGATAGGCTGTCTGCACACATATCCCTCGTGGGTATATAAGGGGTGATAGATTGTCTGCACACATATCCCTCGGTGGGTATATAAGGTGTGATAGACTGTCTGTACACATATCCCTCGGTGGGTATATAAGGTGTGATAGGCTGTCTGCACACATATCCCTCGGTGGATATATAAGGTGTGATAGGCTGTCTGCACACATATCCCTCGGTGGGTAAATAAGATGATTGATAGGCTGTCTGCACACATATCCCTCGGTGGGTATATAAGGTGTGATAGGCTGTCTGCACACATATCCCTCGGTGGGTATATAAGGTGTGATAGGCTGTCTGCACACATATCCCTCGGTGGGTATATAAGGGGTGTGATAGGCTGTCTGCACACATATCCCTCGTGGGTATATAAGGGTGTGATAGGCTGTCTGCACACATATCCCTCGTGGGTATATAAGGTGTGTGATAGGCTGTCTGCACACATATCCCTCGTGGGTATATAAGGTGTGTGATAGGCTGTCTGCACACATATCCCTCGGTGGGTATATAAGGTGTGTGATAGGCTGTCTGCACACATATCCCTCGGTGGGTATATAAGATGATTGATAGGCTGTCTGCACACATATCCCTCGGTGGGTATATAAGGGGTGTGATAGGCTGTCTGCACACATATCCCTCGGTGGGTATATAAGGTGTGTGATAGACTGTCTGTACACATATCCCTCGGTGGGTATGTAAGGTGTGATAGGCTGTCTGCACACATATCCCTCGGTGGGTATATAAGATGATTGATAGGCTGTCTGCAAACATATCCCTCGGTGGGTATATAAGGTGTGATAGGCTGTCTGTACACGTATCCCTGAGTAGATATATAAGGGGTGATAGTGTCTCCTTTTATATAGTGTCTTCTGTATATTGTATAGTGCTCCTTTCATATAATGACTCCTATATGTTGTAGAGTGCCCTCTTTATATATTGTCTCTTATATTGTATAGTTGCCTTTAATATAATGTCTCATATATAGTGCCCTCTTGATATCGTGTCTCCTATAGGCTGTATAGTGTCTCCTGTATATTGCCCCTTTATATAAGGTCTCCTATATAGTGCCCCTTTTATTTCAGCAGTACTGGTGACTCATGTGTTGTCCATGTTTTCACGCTCAGGTTGTCGTTCTGATTTATTTGAGTCGTCGCTCAGTGTCCGGTCCGCGGACCCCTAGCTGTGCAGATATTTGGGGAGGGGGGGGGGTTATTTTCACCCTTCGGTGGACTGATGGAATGCTATATGGAGGGCTCAGGACGCCCGTAAATCACCCGTAATCATCATCTTCTCATTTCCCACTAAAGCTGGTGTAACTAAGAGGCTGACCTTGCTTGTGACCTCTGACCTGGAGGTGACCCTTAGACTCGGGGTTTCCAGAAGGGCTCATTCAGTACAGACCAGAGATAGATCACGTCGGCCCCATCTGTGTCTGGAAAAGCTTGGTGACCCGTAATATGGCCTTTACGAGATTGCTGCAAGCTTTTTCTAGCTAGAAAATGACCCCAAATCCGGCGACCCTGGCGCTATACATTCTATATACTCGGGTCTGACCACCGCGTCGGCACCCCTATATACAACCGTCTATATACTGGGGTCTGACCGCCGCGTCGGCACCCCTATATACAACCGTCTATATACTGGGCTCTGACCGCCGCGTCGGCACCCCTATATACAACCGTCTATATACTGGGGTCTGACCCCCACATCTGCACCCCTATATACAACCGTCTATATACTGGGGTCTGACCACCACACCTGCACCCCTATATACAACCGTCTATATACTGGGGTCTGACCCCCACATCTGCACCCCTATATACAACCGTCTATATACTGGGGTCTGACCCCCACACCTGCACCCCTATATACAACCGTCTATATACTGGGGTCTGACCCCCACATCTGCACCCCTATATACAACCGTCTATATACTCGGGTCTGACCACCGCGTCGGCACCCCTATATACAACCGTCTATATACTGGGGTCTGACCACCACACCTGCACCCCTATATACAACCGTCTATATACTGGGGTCTGACCCCCACATCTGCACCCCTATATACAACCGTCTATATACTGGGGTCTGACCACCACACCTGCACCCCTATATACAACCGTCTATATACTGGGGTCTGACCCCCACATCTGCACCCCTATATACAACCGTCTATTTACTGGGGTCTGACCACCACATCTGCACCCCTATATACAACCGTCTATATACTGGGCTCTGACCGCCGCGTCTGCACCCCTAAATACAACAATCTATAACCTGGGCTCTGACTGCCGCGTCTGCACCCCTAAATACAACCGTCTATATACTGGGGTCTGACCCCCACATCTGCACCCCTATATACAACCGTCTATATACTGGGGTCTGACCGCCGCGTCTGCACCCCTATATACAACCGTCTATATACTGGGCTCTGACCGCCGCGTCTGCACCCCTAAATACAACAATCTATAACCTGGGCTCTGACTGCCGCGTCTGCACCCCTATATACAACCGTCTATATACTGGGGTCTGACCGCCGCGTCTGCACCCCTATATACAACCGTCTATATACTGGGGTCTGACCACCACACCTGCACCCCTAAATACAACCGTCTATATACTGGGGTCTGACCCCCACATCTGCACCCCTATGTACAGCCGTCTATATACTGGGGTCTGACCCCCACATCTGCACCCCTATGTACAGCCGTCTATATACTGGGGTCTGACCGCCGCGTCTGCACCCCTATATACAACCGTCTATATACTGGGGTCTGACCGTGGTCTGACCTGTATACTGGCTTTCTATCTGCCCGTCGTGGTCCAGGGGCGTCACTCTGAGGGGCCCCAGTCTGTGGGGCTGACATGCTCCGTAGCTGTGTGTATCTCCATTGTCAGCACCCGGTTACTATAGTGTAGGGACATAGGAGTAGTAGTCACTAGGAGTCTGCCCCCGAGTCCTGGCAGGGTGGACGCTGATGATGGACGCCGGGAGGAAGCAGCAGCAGATGGACCGTATAACAGCATATGGCGCGGTCCGGGGACTGGATGACATCGGCCTCATTTTCTGAAGGTGAAACACAAAGTGATTTGTGACTTAGGGGAAGCAAAGTGGAAATGCCTGGCAGATGATAGGAGTAGTAGTAATCATGCGGGGTGAGATTAAGGGCACCCAGTATGTGAGTGTATAAGCCGAGCATTGGAAGCACTGCTGGGGCCGTATGGGGTACAACAGCGGGGGGTCTGGATCTGTGTGTCAGGACGGTGGTGTAAAGAGGGTCCAGTACCAATAATGACATGTACCACGTCTTCAATTTGTGTACCACCGGTGTGACATCGTCATGTACCGCCGGGTGTGACATCGTCATGTACCGCCGGGTGTGACATCGTTATGTACCGCCGGGTGTGACATCGTCATGTACCGCCGGGTGTGACATCGTCATGTACCGCTGGGTGTGACGTCATCATATACTGCCGGGTGTGACCTCATCATGTACTGCGGAGTGTGACATCATGTACTGCCGGGTGTGATGTCATCATGTACTGCTGGGTGTGACATCATCGTGTACTGCCAGGTGTGACATCATCATGTACCGCCGAGTGTGACATCATCATGTACCGCCGGGTGTGACGTCATCATGTACCGCCGAGTGTGACATCATTTGCTGCCAGGTGTGATGTCATCATGTACTGCACCCTTATGGGGCCCCTCTGTCCAGCATCCAGATAATCGCAGGTTCCGGGGTTTATAAAGTGAATATACTGTAGATAAAGGGCAGCGCGTTTCGTAGAATCCGTTTCTTCTTCAGGCACATGAATAGATGGTCTCATGGTCACTAGTCACTGTTCATGAAGAGAAGGGGTTAATGTGCGGTGTTCTCTTCTTGTTGGGAGGCCTCATGTTATGGGATCGGCAGCCGAAAGGGTTAACAGAAAACCGCAGATGGGTCCACTGACAGCCAGCCATCCGAATGTGTATAATAGGCCCATGACCTGGAAAGTGTGGCTCAGGGGGCGCTGACGCAGCATTCCTGCAGGCGCTCCCCATCACCTGTCCTCACAGAGACCCCTCCCACCGAGCAGAGGAGAGCAGCGGCGCCTCCAAAAGCTGGGGGACCGCCCCAAAGACCCCCGTCCCTGCAGCCGTCTGCAAGAGGCCAGTAGAAGGGAACATCACTGGGATTAATGTCTGCAAGTCACTGGTGTCTGGACCTGTCCCAGGACAGTCCGACCATTATACAACTTATATACAGTGCATCCAGAAAGTCCTCACACCCCTCAGTGTCCTCGCATTCTGTTCTCTCGCTCCTTGTGCTGTCAGGCCCCCAGAATGAGAAATCTTCACTCATTTACTGAGAAGGAGAAGCTAAAATCTCACATAAACATAAGTCTTCAGCCCCTTTACTCTGGGCATAAGTCTTCAGCCCCTTTACTCTGGACATAGGTCTTCAGCCCCTTTGCTCTGGTTCCTCCCATTTCTCTGGATCATCTCTGAGACGTTCTACACCTTGATTGGAGTCACCTGCGGTAAATTGAGGTGATTGAACATGATTTGGGAAGACTCCACCCTGTCTGTATACGATCTCACAGCTGACAGTGCATCAGAGCCAAAACCAAGCCATGAGGAGGGGAGAACTGCCTGTAGAGCTCAGAGACAGGATTGTGTGGAGGCTCAGATCTGGAGAAGGGGACAAAACCTTTCTGCTGCACTGAAAGTTCCCAGGAGCACAGCGACCTCCATAATTCTTATATGGAAGAAGAAGAAGAACCAGGACTCTTCCCCAGGACTCTTCCTAGAGCTGCCGCCCCCATACTAAGTAGAAGAGCCATGGTAAGAGGTGACCAAGAACCCAATGGTCCCTCTGGCCGAGCTCCAGAGATCCTGTGTGCAAATGGGAGATACTTCCAGAAGGGCGACCATCACTGCAGCCTCCACCAATCTGGGCTTTATGGTAAAGTGGCCCGAAAGAAGCCTCTCCTCAGTAATGTCTGGAGGCGCCGCTCATCTCCTGCCCAATACCATCCCTACAGTGAAGCATGGTGGGGGCAGCATCATGTCTGGAGGAGACCAGGCGCCGCTCATCACCTGTCCAATACCATCCCTACAGTGAAGCATGGTGGGGGCAGCATCATGTCTGGAGGAGGCTAGGCGCCGCTCATCTCCTGCCCAATACCATCCCTACAGTGAAGCATGGTGGGAGCAGCATCATGTCTGGAGGAGGCTAGGCGCCGCTCATCTCCTGCCCAATACCATCCCTACAGTGAAGCATGGTGGTGGCAGCATCATGTCTGGAGGAGACCAGGCGCCGCTCATCACCTGCCCAATACCATCCCTACAGTGAAGCATGGTGGTGGCAGCATCATGTCTGGGGGAGACCAGGCGCCGCTCATCACCTGCCCAATACCATCCCTACAGTGAAGCATGGTGGGGGCAGCATCATGTCTGGGGGAGACCAGGCGCCGCTCATCACCTGCCCAATACCATCCCTACAGTGAAGCATGGTGGGGGCAGCATCATGTCTGGGGGAGACCAGGCGCCGCTCATCTCCTGCCCAATATCATCCGTACAGTGAAGCATGGTGGGGGCAGCATCATGTCTGGAGAAGACCAGGCGCTGCTCATCACCTGCCCAATACCATCCCTACAGTGAAGCATGATGGGGGCAGCATCATGTCTGGAGGAGACCAGGCGCCGCTCATCACCTGTCTGATACCATCCTTACAGTGAAGCATGGTGGGGGCAGCATCATGTCTGGAGGAGGCTAGGCGCCGCTCATCTCCTGCCCAATACCATCCCTACAGTGAAGCATGGTGGGGGCAGCATCATGTCTGGAGGAGACCAGGCGCCGCTCATCACCTGCCCAATACCATCCCTACAGTGAAGCATGGTGGGGGCAGCATCATGTCTGGAGGAGACCAGGCGCCGCTCATCACCTGCCCAATACCATCCTTACAGTGAAGCATGGTGGGGGCAGCATCATGTCTGGAGGAGACCAGGCGCCGCTCATCACCTGCCCAATACCATCCCTACAGTGAAGCATGGTGGGGGCAGCATCATGTCTGGAGGAGACCAGGCGCCGCTCATCACCTGCCCAATACCATCCCTACAGTGAAGCATGGTGGGGGCAGCATCATGTCTGGAGGAGACCAGGCGCCGCTCATCACCTGCCCAATACCATCCCTACAGTGAAGCATGGTGGGGGCAGCATCATGTCTGGAGGAGACCAGGCGCCGCTCATCACCTGCCCAATACCATCCCTACAGTGAAGCATGGTGGAGGCAGCATCATGTCTGGAGGAGACCAGGCGCCGCTCATCACCTGCCCAATACCATCCCTACAGTGAAGCATGGTGGAGGCAGCATCATGTCTGGAGGAGACCAGGCGCCGCTCATCTCCTGCCCAATACCATCCCTACAGTGAAGCATGGTGGGGGCAGCATCATGTCTGGAGGAGACCAGGCGCCGCTCATCACCTGCCCAATACCATTCCTACAGTGAAGCATGGTGGGAGCAGCATCATGTCTGGAGGAGAACAGGCGCCGCTCATCACCTGCCCAATACCATCCCTACAGTGAAGCATGGTGGGGGCAGCATCATGTCTGGAGGAGACCAGGCGCCGCTCATCTCCTGCCCAATACCATCCCTACAGTGAAGCATGGTGGAGGCAGCATCATGTCTGGAGGAGACCAGGCGCCGCTCATCACCTGCCCAATACCATCCCTACAGTGAAGCATGGTGGGGGCAGCATCATGTCTGGAGGAGACCAGGCGCCGCTCATCACCTGCCCAATACCATCCCTACAGTGAAGCATGGTGGGGGCAGCATCATGTCTGGAGGAGACCAGGCGCCGCTCATCACCTGCCCAATACCATCCCTACAGTGAAGCATGGTGGGGGCAGCATCATGTCTGGAGGAGACCAGGCGCCGCTCATCACCTGCCCAATACCATCCCTACAGTGAAGCATGGTGGGGGCAGCATCATGTCTGAGGAGACCAGGCGCCGCTCATCACCTGCCCAATACCATCCCTACAGTGAAGCATGGTGGGGGCAGCATCATGTCTGGAGGAGACCAGGCGCCGCTCATCTCCTGCCCAATACCATCCCTACAGTGAAGCATGGTGGGGGCAGCATCATGTCTGGAGGAGACCAGGCGCCGCTCATCACCTGCCCAATACCATCCCTACAGTGAAGCATGGTGGGGGCAGCATCATGTCTGGAGGAGACCAGGCGCCGCTCATCACCTGCCCAATACCATCCCTACAGTGAAGCATGGTGGGGGCAGCATCATGTCTGGAGGAGACCAGGCGCCGCTCATCACCTGCCCAATACCATCCCTACAGTGAAGCATGGTGGGGGCAGCATCATGTCTGGAGGAGACCAGGCGCCGCTCATCACCTGCCCAATACCATCCCTACAGTGAAGCATGGTGAGGGCAGCATCATGTCTGGAGGAGACCAGGCGCCGCTCATCACCTGCCCAATACCATCCCTACAGTGAAGCATGGTGGGGGCAGCATCATGTCTGGAGGAGACCAGGCGCCGCTCATCACCTGCCCAATACCATCCCTACAGTGAAGCATGGTGGGGGCAGCATCATGTCTGGGGAGACCAGGCGCCGCTCATCACCTGCCCAATACCATCCCTACAGTGAAGCATGGTGGGGGCAGCATCATGTCTGGAGGAGACCAGGCGCCGCTCATCTCCTGCCCAATACCATCCCTACAGTGAAGCATGGTGGGGGCAGCATCATGTCTGGAGGAGACCAGGCGCCGCTCATCACCTGCCCAATACCATCCCTACAGTGAAGCATGGTGGGGGCAGCATCATGTCTGGAGGAGACCAGGCGCCGCTCATCACCTGCCCAATACCATCCCTACAGTGAAGCATGGTGGGGGCAGCATCATGTCTGGAGGAGGCTAGGCGCCGCTCATCTCCTGCCCAATACCATCCCTACAGTGAAGCATGGTGGGAGCAGCATCATGTCTGGAGGAGACCAGGCGCCGCTCATCTCCTGCCCAATACCATCCCTACAGTGAAGCATGGTGGGGGCAGCATCATGTCTGGAGGAGACCAGGCGCCGCTCATCACCTGCCCAATACCATGCCTACAGTGAAGCATGGTGGGGGCAGCATCATGTCTGGAGGAGACCAGGCGCCGCTCATCTCCTGCCCAATACCATCCGTACAGTGAAGCATGGTGGGGGCAGCATCATGTCTGGAGGAGACCAGGCGCCGCTCATCACCTGCCCAATACCATCCCTACAGTGAAGCATGGTGGTGGCAGCATCATGTCTGGAGGAGACCAGGCGCCGCTCATCACCTGCCCAATACCATCCCTACAGTGAAGCATGGTGGGGGCAGCATCATGTCTGGGGAGACCAGGCGCCGCTCATCACCTGCCCAATACCATCCCTACAGTGAAGCATGGTGGGGGCAGCATCATGTCTGGAGGAGACCAGGCGCCGCTCATCACCTGCCCAATACCATCCCTACAGTGAAGCATGGTGGGGGCAGCATCATGTCTGGAGGAGACCAGGCGCCGCTCATCACCTGCCCAATACCATCCCTACAGTGAAGCATGGTGGTGGCAGCATCATGTCTGGGGAGACCAGGCGCCGCTCATCACCTGCCCAATACCATCCCTACAGTGAAGCATGGTGGGGGCAGCATCATGTCTGGAGGAGACCAGGCGCCGCTCATCACCTGCCCAATACCATCCCTACAGTGAAGCATGGTGGGGGCAGCATCATGTCTGGAGGAGACCAGGCGCCGCTCATCACCTGCCCAATACCATCCCTACAGTGAAGCATGGTGGGGGCAGCATCATGTCTGGAGGAGACCAGGCGCCGCTCATCACCTGCCCAATACCATCCCTACAGTGAAGCATGGTGGGGGCAGCATCATGTCTGGAGGAGACCAGGCGCCGCTCATCTCCTGCCCAATACCATCCCTACAGTGAAGCATGGTGTGGGCAGCATCATGTCTGGAGGAGACCAGGCGCCGCTCATCTCCTGCCCAATACCATCCCTACAGTGAAGCATGGTGGGGGCAGCATCATGTCTGGAGGAGACCAGGCGCCGCTCATCACCTGCCCAATACCATCCCTACAGTGAAGCATGGTGGGGGCAGCATCATGTCTGGAGGAGACCAGGCGCCGCTCATCTCCTGCCCAATACCATCCCTACAGTGAAGCATGGTGGGGGCAGCATCATGTCTGGAGGAGACCAGGCGCCGCTCATCTCCTGCCCAATACCATCCCTACAGTGAAGCATGGTGGAGGCAGCATCATGTCTGGAGGAGACCAGGCGCCGCTCATCTCCTGCCCAATACCATCCCTACAGTGAAGCATGGTGGGGGCAGCATCATGTCTGGAGGAGACTAGGCGCCGCTCATCTCCTGCCCAATACCATCCCTACAGTGAAGCATGGTGGGGGCAGCATCATGTCTGGGGGAGACCAGGCGCCGCTCATCTCCTGCCCAATACCATCCCTACAGTGAAGCATGGTGGGGGCAGCATCATGTCTGGAGGAGACCAGGCGCCGCTCATCACCTGCCCAATACCATCCCTACAGTGAAGCATGGTGTGGGCAGCATCATGTCTGGGGGAGACCAGGCGCCGCTCATCACCTGCCCAATACCATCCCTACAGTGAATCATGGTGGTGGCAGCATCATGTCTGGGGGAGACCAGGTGCCGCTCATCACCTGCCCAATACCATCCCTACAGTGAAGCATGGTGGGGCAGCATCATGTCTGGAGGAGACCAGGCACCGCTCATCTCCTGCCCAATACCATCCCTACAGTGAAGCATGGTGGGGGCAGCATCATGTCTGGAGGAGACCAGGCGCCGCTCATCTCCTGCCCAATACCATCCCTACAGTGAAGCATGGTGGAGGCAGCATCATGTCTGGAGGAGACCAGGCACCGCTCATCTCCTGCCCAATACCATCCCTACAGTGAAGCATGGTGGGGGCAGCATCATGTCTGGAGGAGACCAGGCGCCGCTCATCTCCTGCCCAATACCATCCCTACAGTGAAGCATGGTGGGGGCAGCATCATGTCTGGGGGAGACCAGGCGCCGCTCATCCCCTGCCCAATACCATCCCTACAGTGAAGCATGGTGGAGGCAGCATCATGTCTGGAGGAGACCAGGCGCCGCTCATCACCTGCCCAATACCATCCCTACAGTGAAGCATGGTGGGGGCAGCATCATGTCTGGGGGAGACCAGGCGCCGCTCATCACCTGCCCAATACCATCCCTACAGTGAAGCATGATGGGGGCAGCATCATGTCTGGAGGAGACCAGGCGCCGCTCATCAACTGCCCAATACCATCCCTACAGTGAAGCATGGTGGGAGCAGCATCATGTCTGGGGGAGACCAGGCGCCGCTCATCACCTGCCCAATACCATCCCTACAGTGAAGCATGGTGGGGGCAGCGTCATGTCTGGAGGAGACCAGGCGCCGCTCATCTCCTGCCCAATACCATCCCTACAGTGAAGCATGGTGGGGGCAGCATCATGTCTGGGGGAGACCAGGCGCCGCTCATCACCTGCCCAATACCATCCCTACAGTGAAGCATGATGGGGGCAGCATCATGTCTGGAGGAGACCAGGCGCCGCTCATCACCTGCCCAATACCATCCCTACAGTGAAGCATGGTGGGAGCAGCATCATGTCTGGGGAGACCAGGCGCCGCTCATCACCTGCCCAATACCATCCCTACAGTGAAGCATGGTGGGGGCAGCGTCATGTCTGGAGGAGACCAGGCGCCGCTCATCTCCTGCCCAATACCATCCCTACAGTGAAGCATGGTGGGGGCAGCATCATGTCTGGAGGAGACCAGGCGCCGCTCATCACCTGCCCAATATCCTGTATTATACTCCAGAGCTGCACTCACTATTCTGCTGGTGCAGTCACTGTGTACATACATTACTTATCCTGTACTGATCCTGAGTTACATCCTTTATTATACTCCAGAGCTGCACTCACTATTCTGCTGGTGCAGTCACTGTGTACATACATTACTTATCCTGTACTGATTCTGAGTTACATCCTGTATTATACCCCAGAGCTGCACTCACTATTCTTCTGGTGCAGTCACTGTGTACATACATTACTTATCCTGTACTGATCCTGAGTTACGTCCTGTATTATACTCCAGAGCTGCACTCACTATTCTTCTGGTGCAGTCACTGTGTACATACATTACTTATCCTGTACTGATCCTGAGTTGCATCCTGTATTATACTCCAGAGCTGCACTCACTATTCTTCTGGTGCAGTCACTGTGTACATACATTACTTATCCTGTACTGATCCTGAGTTACATCCTGTATTATACTCCAGAGCTGCACTCACTATTCTGCTGGAGCAGTCACCGTGTACATACATTACTTATCCTGTACTGATCCTGAGTTACATCCTGTATTATACCCCAGAGCTGCACTCACTATTCTGCTGGTGCAGTCACTGTGTACATACATTACTTATCCTGTACTGATCCTGAGTTACATCCTGTATTATACTCCAGAGCTGCACTCACTATTCTGCTGGTGCAGTCACTGTGTACATACATTGCTTATCCTGTACTGATCCTGAGTTACATCCTGTATTATACCCCAGAGCTGCACTCATTATTCTGCTGGTGCAGTCACTGTGTACATACATTACTTATCCTGTACTGATCCTGAGGTACATCCTGTATTATACTCCAGAGCTGCACTCACTATTCTGCTGGTGCAGTCACTGTGTACATACATTACTTATCCTGTACTGATCCTGAGTTACATCCTGTATTATACTCCAGAGCTGCACTCACTATTCTGCTGGTGCAGTCACTGTGTACATACATTACTTATCCTGTACTGATCCTGAGTTACATCCTGTATTATACTCCAGAGCTGCACTCACTATTCTGCTGGTGTAGTCACTGTGTACATACATTACTTATCCTGTACTGATCCTGAGTTACATCCTGTATTATACTCCAGAGCTGCACTCACTATTCTGCTGGTGCAGTCACTGTGTACACACATTACTTATCCTGTACTGATCCTGAGTTACCTCCTGTATTATACTCCAGAGCTGCACTCACTATTCTGCTGGTGCAGTCACTGTGTACATACATTACTTATCCTGTACTGATCCTGAGTTACATCCTGTATTATACTCCAGAGCTGCACTCACTATTCTGCTGGAGCAGTCACCGTGTACATACATTACTTATCCTGTACTGATCCTGAGTTACATCCTGTATTATACCCCAGAGCTGCACTCACTATTCTGCTGGTGCAGTCACTGTGTACATACATTACTTATCCTGTACTGATCCTGAGTTACATCCTGTATTATACTCCAGAGCTGCACTCACTATTCTGCTGGTGCAGTCACTGTGTACATACATTGCTTATCCTGTACTGATCCTGAGTTACATCCTGTATTATACTCCAGAGCTGCACTCACTATTCTGCTGGTGCAGTCACTGTGTACATACATTGCTTATCCTGTACTGATCCTGAGTTACATCCTGTATTATACCCCAGAGCTGCACTCATTATTCTGCTGGTGCAGTCACTGTGTACATACATTACTTATCCTGTACTGATCCTGAGGTACATCCTGTATTATACTCCAGAGCTGCACTCACTATTCTGCTGGTGCAGTCACTGTGTACATACATTACTTATCCTGTACTGATCCTGAGTTACATCCTGTATTATACTCCAGAGCTGCACTCACTATTCTGCTGGTGCAGTCACTGTGTACATACATTACTTATCCTGTACTGATCCTGAGTTACATCCTGTATTATACTCCAGAGCTGCACTCACTATTCTGCTGGTGTAGTCACTGTGTACATACATTACTTATCCTGTACTGATCCTGAGTTACATCCTGTATTATACTCCAGAGCTGCACTCACTATTCTGCTGGTGCAGTCACTGTGTACACACATTACTTATCCTGTACTGATCCTGAGTTACCTCCTGTATTATACTCCAGAGCTGCACTCACTATTCTGCTGGTGCAGTCACTGTGTACATACATTACTTATCCTGTACTGATCCTGAGTTACATCCTGTATTATACTCCAGAGCTGCATTCACTATTCTGCTGGTGCAGTCACTGTGTACATACATTACTTATCCTGTACTGATCCTGAGTTACATCCTGTATTATACCCCAGAGCTGCACTCATTATTCTGCTGGTGCAGTTACTGTGTACACACATTACGTATCCTGTATTATACTCCAGAGCTGCACTCACTATTCTGCAGTCACTGTGTACATACATTACAGATCCTGTAGGTCGGACCCTCGCTGTGTCAGTCACAGGGTCCATGTTCTAGTGCGTTCTTCTTTGACCTCTCATCATGGTTGGGGGCCCGACCTCCTCTCCCGCCTCCGTGCGGTTGCTGACTCTCTTCTCGGGAACACATATGGTCTCCTCGCTCGGTGGACGGCTCGTTTGTGCTTCACTTGGCTTTTGGACGTGTTCTCCCGAGAGGGCACTTTGTAGCTGCGCACGTGGGAACAGCTGGGTACCTCCAAGCCAAATTCTCCAAATGTGTAGAGAAATGGAACAGAAAAGTGAGGGCCGCGGACGTCCAGATCTGACATGGCGGGGGTGGGGGGCTCGGTGCAGGGTCTTTGGATGGATCCACTGTGACTCATCCTCTGTTATTGGGTAGGGGGCATCGACCTTCTGCAGCAGAGACAACATTGTGAATGGCGCGTTCAGCTTGAGAAACGAATGCGTAGATTGGGAGTGACAGCGGGGAGCGGCGCCATTTGCTCCCCGTCTGTTGCTTTTCTATATTTACTATTTAGCGCCGACCTCGCCTGATCCGTGGCATTTCATCTCCCAACCGGAGACGTGGGATTATTAACTCTGCGCAGCAAACATTCGAGAAGACTGCGGATGAGTCTGCACGGAGCCTCACGCCTCATTTTGGTGCCTCGGCGGCTCTTGGATGAACGGCGCCTCTTCTCCAGCTATATTTGAGTCATTTTGTTAGGTGCCGTCACTTGTAGTTTTCCCTTTAAATCCCCAATGCCAGTAGGCGGCCACGAGGCCTTCTCATTTTTGTCGTCTTTTCTAAGATAAAAAGTTCTAGAAACAAGTGTCAGTATGGATGGAAAGATTGTAGAGAACTTGTATAAAACGCACCAGTTCTTGTGCACCGCCAGATCCGTACTCCGATTCAGCTGTGCGAGTCATAGGAGCTGACAATCTAACTGATTGGCCCATGTAGTGGCGAGCAGCTGCAGGAGGCGGCGGGTCCCATTACACGGCGCACGCCGGCCCGACGCATCGTCTACATGTTCTATATTTACTCCTTCTAGGAAATCCAGCTATATGTACCACCTAATCAAAGGCGCCTGTGGGACCCCGCACATCTATATGTACCACCTAATCAAGAGCACCTGTGGGACCCCGCACATCTATATGTACCACCTAATCAAGGGTACCTGTGGGACCCCGCACATCTATATGTACCACCTAATCAAGGGTACCTGTGGGACCCCGTACAGCTATATGAACCAGCTAATCACGGCCGCCTGTGGGACCCCGCACAGCTATATGTACCATCTAATCAAGGCCGCCTCTGGGACCCCGCACATCTATATGTACCACCTAATCAAGGCCGCCTCTGGGACCCCGCACAGCTATATGTACCACCTAATCACGGCCGCCTGTGGGACCCCGCACATCTATATGTACCACCTAATCAAGGACACCTGTGGGAGCCCGTACAGCTATATGTACCAGCTAATCAAGGGCGCCTGTGGGACCCCGCACAGCTATATGTACCAGCTAATCACGGCCGCCTGTGGGACCCCGCACAGCTATATGTACCACCTAATCATGGCCGCCTGTGGGAGCCAGCACAGCTATATGTACCACCTAATCAAGGGCGCCTATGGGAGCCTGCACAGCTATATGTACCAGCTAATCAAGGCCGCCTGTGGGAGCCCGCACAGCTATATGTACCACCTAATCATAGGGCCTTATGTACCACCTAATCAAGGCCACCTGTGGGACCCCGTACAGCTATATGAACTAGCTAATCAAGGCCGCCTGTGGGAGCCCGCAGCACAGCTATATGTACCACCAAATCAAGGACACCTGTGGGAGCCCGTACAGCTATATGAACCAGCTAATCACGGCCGCCTGTGGGACCCCCGCACAGCTGTATGTACCACCTAATCATGGGTACCTGTGGGAGCCCGCACAGCTATATGTACCAGCTAATCAAGGGCGCCTGTGGGACCCCGCACAGCTATATGTACCAGCTAATCACGGCCGCCTGTGGGACCCCGCACAGCTATATGTACCACCTAATCATGGCCGCCTGTGGGAGCCAGCACAGCTATATGTACCACCTAATCAAGGGCGCCTATGGGAGCCTGCACAGCTATATGTACCAGCTAATCAAGGCCGCCTGTGGGAGCCCGCACAGCTATATGTACCACCTAATCAAGGCTATATGTACCACCTAATCAAGGCCACCTGTGGGACCCCGTACAGCTATATGAACCAGCTAATCAAGGCCGCCTGTGGGAGCCCGCACAGCTATATGTACCACCAAATCAAGGACACCTGTGGGAGCCCGTACAGCTATATGAACCAGCTAATCACGGCCGCCTGTGGGACCCCGCACAGCTGTATGTACCACCTAATCATGGGTACCTGTGGGAGCCCGCACAGCTATATGTACCAGGTAATCAAGGGCGCCTGTGGGACCCCGCACAGCTATATGTACCAGCTAATCACGGCCGCCTGTGGGACCCCGCACAGCTATATGTACCACCTAATCATGGCCGCCTGTGGGAGCCAGCACAGCTATATGTACCACCTAATCAAGGGCGCCTATGGGAGCCTGCACAGCTATATGTACCAGCTAATCAAGGCCGCCTGTGGGAGCCCGCACAGCTATTTGTACCACCTAATCAAGGCTATATGTACCACCTAATCAAGGCCACCTGTGGGACCCCGTACAGCTATATGAACCAGCTAATCAAGGCCGCCTGTGGGAGCCCGCACAGCTATATGTACCACCTAATCAAGGCCGCCTGTGGGAGCCTGCCCAGCTATATGTACCACCAAATCAAGGCCGCCTGTGGGAGCCCGCACAGCTATATGTACCAGCTAATCACGGCCGCCTGTGGGAGCCCGCACAGCTATATGTACCAGCTAATCACGGCCGCCTGTGGGAGCCCGCACAGCTATATGTACCACCAAATCATGGTCACCTGTGGGAGCCGGCACAGCTATATGTACCACCTAATCAAGGGCGCCTGTGGGAGCCCGCACATCTATATGTACCACCTAATCAAGGACACCTGTGGGAGCCCGCACATCTATATGTACCACCTAATCAAGGCCGCCTGTGGGAGCCCGCACAGCTATATGTACCACCTAATCAAGGCCGCCTGTGGGAGCCTGCCCAGCTATATGTACCACCAAATCATGGTCACCTGTGGGAGCCGGCACAGCTATATGTACCACCTAATCAAGGACACCTGTGGGAGCCCGCACATCTATATGTACCACCTAATCAAGGCCACCTGTGGGACCCCGTACAGCTATGTGAACCAGCTAATCAAGGCCGCCTGTGGGAGCCCGCACAGCTATATGTACCACCTAATCAAGGCCGCCTGTGGGACCCCGTACAGCTATATGTACCACCTAATCAAGGACACCTGTGGGAGCCCGCACAGCTATATGTACCACCTAATCAAGGACACCTGTGGGAGCCCGCACAGCTATATGTACCACCTAATCAAGGGCGCCTGTGGGAGCCCGCACAGCTATATGTACCACCTAATCAAGGCCGCCTGTGGGAGCCCGCACAGCTATATGTACCACCTAATCAAGGGCACCTGTGGGACCTTGCACAGCTAATTGTACCACCTAATCAAGGTCGCCTGTGGGCCCTCGCACAGCTAAATGTACCACCTAATCAAGGGCACCTGTGGGAGCCTGCACAGCTATATGTACCACCTAATCAAGGGGGCCTGTGGGAGCCTGCACAGCTAGATGTACCACCTAATCAAGGCCACCTGTGGGAGCCCGCACAGCTATATGTACCACCTAATCAAGGGCACCTGTGGGACCTTGCACAGCTATATGTACCACCTAATCAAGGGGGCCTGTGGGAGCCTGCACAGCTAGATGTACCACCTAATCAAGGCCACCTGTGGGAGCCCGCACAGCTATATGTACCACCTAATCAAAGCCGCCTGTGGGAGCCCGCACAGCTATATGTACCACCAAATCAAGGGCACCTGTGGGAGCCTGCCCAGCTATATGTACCACCAAATCATGGTCACCTGTGGGAGCCCGCACAGCTATATGTACCACCTAATCAAGGGCGCCTGTGGGAGCCCGCACAGCTATATGTACCACCTAATCAAGGGCACCTGTGGGAGCCTGCCCAGCTATATGTACCACCAAATCAAAGCCGCCTGTGGGAGCCCGCACAGCTATATGTACCACCTAATCAAGGGCGCCTGTGGGAGCCCGCACAGCTATATGTACCACCTAATCAAGGGCACCTGTGGGAGCCGGCACAGCTATATGTACCACCTAATCAAGGGCACCTGTGAGAGCCCACACAGCTATATGTACCACCTAATCAAGGGCACCTGTGGGAGCCCGCACAGCTATATGTACCACCTAATCATGGGTGCCCGCACAGCTATATGTACCACCTAATCATGGGAGCCCGCACAGCTATATGTACCACCTAATCATGGGCGCCCGCACAGCTATATGTACCACCTAATCATGGGCGCCCGCACAGCTATATGTACCACCTAATCATGGGAGCGGGCACAGCTATATGTACCACCTAATCATGGGCGCCCGCACAGCTATATGTACCACCTAATCATGGGCGCCCGCACAGCTATATGTACCACCTAATCAAGGGCACCTGTGGGATCCCGCACAGTTATATGTACCACCTAATCATGAGACACCGCACAGCTATATGTACCACCTAATCATGAGACACCGCACAGCTATATGTACCACCTAATCATGAGACCCCGCACAGCTATATGTACCACCTAATCATCGGCGCCCGCACAGCTATATGTACCACCTAATCATCGGCGCCCGCACAGCTATATGTACCACCTAATCATGGGCGCCCGCACAGCTATATGTACCACCTAATCAAGGGCACCTGTGGGATCCCGCACAGTTATATGTACCACCTAATCATGAGACACCGCACAGCTATATGTACCACCTAATCATGAGACACCGCACAGCTATATGTACCACCTAATCATGAGACCCCGCACAGCTATATGTACCACCTAATCATCGGCGCCCGCACAGCTATATGTACCACCTAATCAAGGGCGCCTGTGGGACCCTGCACAGCTATATGTACCACCTAATCATGGGAGCCCGCACAGTTATATGTACCCCCTAATCATGGGAGCCCGCACAGCTATATGTACCACCTAATCATGGGCGCCCGCACAGCTATATGTACCATCTAATCATTGGCGCCCGCACAGCTATATGTACCACCTAATCAAGGCCGCCTGTGGGACCCCGCACAGCTATATGTACCACCTAATCATGGGAGCCCGCACAGCTATATGTACTCCCTAATCATGGGGGCCGGCACAGCTATATGTACCCGTTAATCATGGGAGCCCGCACGGCTATATGTACCACCTAATCATTGGCGCCCGCACAGCTAAATGTACCCGTTAATCATGGGAGCCCGCACAGCTATATGTACCCGTTAATCATGGGAGCCCGCACAGCTATATGTACCACCTAATCATGGGGGCCCGCACAGCTATATGTACCATCTAATCATGGGGGCCCGCACAGCTATATGTACCCCCTAATCATGGGAGCCCGCACAGCTATATGTACCATCTAATCATGGGCTCCCGCACAGCTATATGTACCACCTAATCATGGGAGCCCGCACAGCTATATGAACCCGCTAATCATGGACCCCGCACCGCTATATGTACCACCTAATCATGGGAGCCCGCACAGCTATATGTACCCCCTAATCATGGGAGCCTGCACAGCTATATGTACCCCCCTAATCATGGGAGCCCGCACGGCTATATGTACCACCTAATCATGGGAGCCGCACAGCTATATGTACCACCTAATCATGGGATCCCGCACAGCTATATGTACCCCCTAATCATGGGAGCCGCACAGCTATATGTACCACCTAATCATGGGCGCCCGCACAGCTATATGTACCATCTAATCATGGGGGCCTGCACCGCTATATGTACCCCCTAATCATGGGAGCCGCACAGCTATATGTACCACCTAATCATGGGCGCCCGCACAGCTATATGAACCCGCTAATCATGGACCCCGCACCGCTATATGTACCACCTAATCATGGGCGCCCGCACAGCTATATGTACCACCTAATCATGGGCGCCCGCACAGCTATATGTACCCCCTAATCATGGGCGCCCGCACAGCTATATGAACCCGCTAATCATGGACCCCGCACCGCTATATGTACCACCTAATCATGGGCGCCCGCACAGCTATATGAACCCGCTAATCATGGACCCCGCACCGCTATATGTACCACCTAATCATGGGCGCCCGCAAAGCTATATGTACCACCTAATCATGGGATCCCGCACAGCTATATGTACCACTTAATCATGGGCGCCCGCACAGCTATATGTACCCCCTAATCATGGGCACCCGCACAGCTATATGTACCCGCTAATCATGGGAGCCCGCACAGCTATATGTACCACCTAATCATGGGAGCCCGCACAGCTATATGTACCCGTTAATCATGGGGGCCCGCACAGCTATATGTACCACCTAATCATGGGAGCCCGCACAGCTATATGTACCCCCTAATCATGGGGGCCCGCACAGCTATATGTACCCGTTAATCATGGGCGCCCGCACAGCTATATGTACCACCTAATCATGGGCGCCCGCACAGCTATATGTACCCCCTAATCATGGGAGCCTGCACAGCTGTATGTACCACCTAATCATGGGCGCCCGCACAGCTATATGTACCACCTAATCATGGGCGCCCGCACAGCTATATGTACCCCCTAATCATGGGGGCCCGCACCGCTATATGTACCATCTAATCATGGGGGCCTGCACCGCTATATGTACCCCCTAATCATGGGAGCCCGCACAGCTATATGTACCCGTTAATCATGGGCGCCCGCACAGCTATATGTACCCGTTAATCATGGGTGCCCGCACAGCTATATGTACCCGTTAATCATGGGAGCCCGCACAGCTATATGTACCACCTAATCATGGGCGCCCGCACAGCTATATGTACCACCTAATCATGGGAGCCCGCACAGCTATATGTACCCGTTAATCATGGGCGCCCGCACAGCTATATGTACCCGTTAATCATGGGGGCCCGCACAGCTATATGTACCACCTAATCATGGGGGCCCGCACAGCTATATGTACCACCTAATCATGGGGGCCCGCACAGCTATATGTACCCGTTAATCATGGGGGCCCGCACAGCTATATGTACCCGTTAATCATGGGCGCCCGCACAGCTATATGTACCCGTTAATCATGGGAGCCTGCACAGCTATATGTACCATCTAATCATGGGAGCCCGCACAGCTATATGTACCACCTAATCATGGGCGCCCGCACAGCTATATGTACCACCTAATCATGGGCGCCCGCACAGCTATATGTACCACCTAATCATGGGAGCGGGCACAGCTATATGTACCACCTAATCATGGGCGCCCGCACAGCTATATGTACCACCTAATCATGGGCGCCCGCACAGCTATATGTACCACCTAATCAAGGGCACCTGTGGGATCCCGCACAGTTATATGTACCACCTAATCATGAGACCCCGCACAGCTATATGTACCACCTAATCATCGGCGCCCGCACAGCTATATGTACCACCTAATCATCGGCGCCCGCACAGCTATATGTACCACCTAATCATGGGCGCCCGCACAGCTATATGTACCACCTAATCATGGGCGCCCGCACAGCTATATGTACCACCTAATCAAGGGCACCTGTGGGATCCCGCACAGTTATATGTACCACCTAATCATGAGACACCGCACAGCTATATGTACCACCTAATCATGAGACCCCGCACAGCTATATGTACCACCTAATCATCGGCGCCCGCACAGCTATATGTACCACCTAATCAAGGGCGCCTGTGGGACCCTGCACAGCTATATGTACCACCTAATCATGGGAGCCCGCACAGTTATATGTACCCCCTAATCATGGGAGCCCGCACAGCTATATGTACCACCTAATCATGGGCGCCCGCACAGCTATATGTACCACCTAATCAAGGCCGCCTGTGGGACCCCGCACAGCTATATGTACCACCTAATCATGGGCGCCCGCACAGCTATATGTACTCCCTAATCATGGGGGCCGGCACAGCTATATGTACCCGTTAATCATGGGAGCCCGCACGGCTATATGTACCACCTAATCATTGGCGCCCGCACAGCTATATGTACCCGTTAATCATGGGAGCCCGCACAGCTATATGTACCCGTTAATCATGGGAGCCCGCACAGCTATATGTACCACCTAATCATGGGGGCCCGCACAGCTATATGTACCATCTAATCATGGGGGCCCGCACAGCTATATGTACCCCCTAATCATGGGAGCCCGCACAGCTATATGTACCATCTAATCATGGGCTCCCGCACAGCTATATGTACCACCTAATCATGGGAGCCCGCACAGCTATATGAACCCGCTAATCATGGACCCCGCACCGCTATATGTACCACCTAATCATGGGCGCCCGCACAGCTATATGTACCCCCTAATCATGGGAGCCTGCACAGCTATATGTACCCCCTAATCATGGGAGCCCGCACAGCTATATGTACCACCTAATCATGGGAGCCGCACAGCTATATGTACCACCTAATCATGGGAGCCGCACAGCTATATGTACCCCCTAATCATGGGAGCCGCACAGCTATATGTACCCCCTAATCATGGGATCCCGCACAGCTATATGTACCCCCTAATCATGGGAGCCGCACAGCTATATGTACCACCTAATCATGGGCGCCCGCACAGCTATATGTACCATCTAATCATGGGGGCCTGCACCGCTATATGTACCCCCTAATCATGGGAGCCGCACAGCTATATGTACCACCTAATCATGGGCGCCCGCACAGCTATATGAACCCGCTAATCATGGACCCCGCACCGCTATATGTACCACCTAATCATGGGCGCCGCACAGCTATATGTACCACCTAATCATGGGCGCCCGCACAGCTATATGTACCCCTAATCATGGGCGCCCGCACAGCTATATGAACCCGCTAATCATGGACCCCGCACCGCTATATGTACCACCTAATCATGGGCGCCCGCACAGCTATATGAACCCGCTAATCATGGACCCCGCACCGCTATATGTACCACCTAATCATGGGCGCCCGCAAAGCTATATGTACCACCTAATCATGGGATCCCGCACAGCTATATGTACCACCTAATCATGGGCGCCCGCACAGCTATATGTACCCCCTAATCATGGGCACCCGCACAGCTATATGTACCCGCTAATCATGGGCGCCCGCACAGCTATATGTACCACCTAATCATGGGAGCCCGCACAGCTATATGTACCCGTTAATCATGGGGGCCCGCACAGCTATATGTACCACCTAATCATGGGAGCCCGCACAGCTATATGTACCCCCTAATCATGGGGGCCTGCACAGCTATATGTACCCCCTAATCATGGGAGCCTGCACAGCTGTATGTACCACCTAATCATGGGCGCCCGCACAGCTATATGTACCACCTAATCATGGGCGCCCGCACAGCTATATGTACTACCTAATCATGGGCGCCCGCACAGCTATATGTACCACCTAATCATGGGAGCCCGCACAGCTATATGTACCCCCTAATCATGGGGGCCCGCACCGCTATATGTACCATCTAATCATGGGGGCCTGCACCGCTATATGTACCCCCTAATCATGGGAGCCCGCACAGCTATATGTACCCGTTAATCATGGGCGCCCGCACAGCTATATGTACCCGTTAATCATGGGTGCCCGCACAGCTATATGTACCCGTTAATCATGGGAGCCCGCACAGCTATATGTACCACCTAATCATGGGCGCCCGCACAGCTATATGTACCACCTAATCATGGGAGCCCGCACAGCTATATGTACCCGTTAATCATGGGCGCCCGCACAGCTATATGTACCCGTTAATCATGGGGGCCCGCACAGCTATATGTACCACCTAATCATGGGGGCCCGCACAGCTATATGTACCCGTTAATCATGGGGGCCCGCACAGCTATATGTACCCGTTAATCATGGGCGCCCGCACAGCTATATGTACCCGTTAATCATGGGAGCCCGCACAGCTATATGTACCCGTTAATCATGGGCGCCCGCACAGCTATATGTACCCGTTAATCATGGGCGCCCGCACAGCTATATGTACCCGTTAATCATGGGCGCCCGCACAGCTATATGTACCCGTTAATCATGGGAGCCCGCACAGCTATATGTACCCGTTAATCATGGGAGCCCGCACAGCTATATGTACCCGTTAATCATGGGCGCCCGCACAGCTATATGTACCCGTTAATCATGGGCGCCCGCACAGCTATATGTACCCGTTAATCATGGGCGCCCGCACAGCTATATGTACCCGTTAATCATGGGATCCCGCACAGCTATATGTACCACCTAATCATGGGCGCCCGCACAGCTATATGTACCCCCTAATCATGGGCGCCCGCACAGCTATATGTACCCGCTAATCATGGGCGCCCGCACAGCTATATGTACCACCTAATCATGGGCGCCCGCACAGCTATATGTACTACCTAATCATGGGGGCCCGCACCGCTATATGTACCATCTAATCATGGGAGCCCGCACCGCTATATGTACCCGTTAATCATGGGCGTCCGCACAGCTATATGTACCCGTTAATCATGGGCGCCCGCACAGCTATATGTACCCGTTAATCATGGGCGCCCGCACAGCTATATGTACCCGTTAATCATGGGAGCCCGCACAGCTATATGTACCCGTTAATCATGGGTGCCCGCACAGCTATATGTACCCGTTAATCATGGGAGCCCGCACAGCTATATGTACCACCTAATCATGGGCGCCCGCACAGCTATATGTATCACCTAATCATCGGCGCCCGCACAGCTATATGTACCACCTAATCATGGGAGCCCGCACAGCTATATGTACCCGTTAATCATGGGAGCCCGCACAGCTATATGTACCCGTTAATCATGGGCGCCCGCACAGCTATATGTACCCGCTAATCATGGGCGCCCGCACTGCTTTTTCCTTGTTGCCATGCACATCCACATATTCATCATCTCATGCAGGATGTTTTTATATCTTTTCCTGTCATTTTTGATTTGTTTGCTGTGATTTGTGCCACATTTATCAAATGGTGGATGTGTACGACATTCGTCTCCAGATGACTCTCCGCTTTCTACGCCTTCTTTTACTGGTATAGGGTTGAGACAATTTTTGGGACTTTTTGGCCAGACTAACCCACGTGAACTTGAGTGAATGGGGTAAAAGTGCAAGTGACAAAGTGCTGCGGTGGTGCCGCCCAGCCACATGGCACCACTGCCCGCATCTGCCGCTGGATTCATTCCTGCCTGTCATGGCGGCACGTGCGCTGCCAAAGTAAATGGAGGTAAAATCATCCTCCCTGCATTTTGCGCCCTCAATGCCCACAAGAAGGTAAAATCTTTGCCCGGCTGTTTGTGGCTTCCTTAGTGAAGGCAGATCTGGCGGCGGTGGGGGCTGCGGTGTAATCGGGTGTGTAATGGGGGGCAGTGAGAAGCAGCTGGATTCCCACTAATGAGACTTAATTAAAGGACACACAGCTGATTCCATCCTGCGCTCTCTCCAGCTCCACAACTGGCAATTAAATTAACCCTTTGCTGGGCAGAATTGTGAGCGATTGGGGGGAACGGGGACACCATAGGAAAGGTCCCTCCGGCTACATTCCTGCAGTGCCTGAAGTCGGCCGATAGAGTCCGAGAACAGGACGCCATGAATGTCCAGTGACCTCCTCAGTCACAGAGCGCAGAATATCGCTATGACCGATCCCGTAGTCGGGGCCGGTGTATGATGGCGTCACTCCATCAGATACCTGCGTCACTATATTACATTAGATCCATGTATTATTGTGTCCGTAATATATTATATCGCCCATATTATTACATTGTTTCAGTATATTATTATATTATTTATTTATTTTATGCAATTATATAGCGCTACTATATTCCGCAGCACATTAGCATCACACACTTGTCCCGAGGAGCTCACAATCTAAGGTCCCTATCAGTCTGTGGAGTGTGGGAGGAGAATCCGGAGGAAGCCCCCGCAAGCACAGGGAGAACATACCACTGAGCCCCCTCTAACCACTGAGCCACCGCTAACCACTGAGCCCCCGCTAACCACTGAACCCTCTCTAACCACTGAGCCCCCTCTAACCACTGAGCCCCCTCTAACCACTGCGCCCCCTCTAACCACTGAGCCCCCGCTAGCCACTGAGCCCCCGCTAACCACTTTGCCCCGCTAACCACTGAGCTCCCGCTAACCACTGAGCCCCCTCTAACCACTGAGCCCCCTCTAACCACTGAGCCCCCTCTAACCACTGAGCCCCCTCTAACCACTGAGCCCCCTCTAACCACTGAGCCCCCTCTAACCACTGAGCCCCCGCTAGCCACTGAGCCCCCGCTAACCACTGAGCCCCCGCTAACCACTGAGCCCCGCTAACCACTTTGCCCCCGCTAACCACTGAGCCCCCGCTAACCACTGAGCCCCCGCTAACCACTGTGCCCCCGCTAACCACTGTGCCCCCGCTAACCACTGAGTCCCCGCTAACCACTGAGTCCCCGCTAACCACTGAGTCCCCGCTAGCCACTGAGTCCCCGCTAGCCACTGAGTCCCCGCTAGCCACTGAGTCCCCGCTAGCCACTGAGTCCCCGCTAGCCACTGAGTCCCCGCTAGCCACTGAGTCCCCGCTAGCCACTGAGTCCCCGCTAGCCACTGAGCCCCCGCTAGCCACTGAGCCCCCGCTAGCCACTGAGCCCCCGCTAGCCACTGAGCCCCCGCTAGCCACTGAGCCCCCGCTAGCCACTGAGCCCCCGCTAGCCACTGAGCCCCCGCTAGCCACTGAGCTCCCGCTAACCACTGAGTCCCCGCGCTGCCATATTACATTATATCAGTATATTATTATATTTTCAGTAATATGTTACATTATTTCACTATTATATTGTGTCGGTGATATATTATATCAGTATAGTATTATATTATGTCTTAAAGGAGCACTCCAGGCATCACCATTAGAACTTTCTGCCAGGAGCAGCACCTGAGGGGTGGGGCATGACACAGGGCATTTCCCTTTTCCCCGCCCCCTCGGGCCCCACACTGGGCAGGATACGGACAGCTGTCATACTCCAGTCACTTCCAGAGGTGCATTTATATTGCTGCTGGTTTTCTCGCTGCTGCCCTCTGCGCCATCATGCTCTATACTCCAGTCACATCCAGAGCTGCAGTGCATCACAGCAGAGCATGTTCTGGAGTGTCACACAACCGGTGGGGGCAGCACTGAGATCGGGGACCCTGTGAGCTCCCGGGAGGGCAGCGCTCTGCACATGGCGGGTACCTGTGCCCCTCCTGCTGCCTGATTGTAGGAGGAGGGCTGGAGCAGTAACAGGGCGCCCCTAGTGGACCTCAGCAGGCACAGGCGGGCACATACAAGGACACACAGAGATCGGCCTTTGTGTCAGTGCCCCATTGTAGCGGCTCCCGGGGCGACTGCAGAGCTGCCCTCTGGAATTATGTCCTCCTTCTCTGACTTCTTCTACCTTATCCTATTGGGGGGGGGGTCTCCTCTACATGGAAATGGTGGGACGGGGTGGATGGAAGATACTGGTGGCGGGACAGATAAAGGGCACAGGGGCATCCAGGAGACAAGGGGGGATTCTTCTGTCCTCAGGGACGTTTCCTTCGCTGCCCCCTTCTCCTGGCTTTAAATGTTTTGTCGTCTTCCAAGTTGGTTGAGATACCAAAAAGGAGAAGGTCAGAAGTTCCCTCCATTGTGCGGCGGGGGCGGGGGGCGCGGGGCTTCTGTGCCTTTCACCGCAACAAGCGCTGAATAGAAAGTAGAGAAAGTGCTGCTGAGCGGGTGATGGGGGCAGCGCCTGGGAATGAAGCCCCTCTCCCTCCTCGCCACTTTCCTGGGGGGGCCGGGGACTGTGAGAGCTTGTCAGGCTGGCAGATAAACGATGTGTCGCCCTTTCACGTAACGTCCACTTCCGCGGGGCTTTATTGTCCCAGGCGGATTTATATCAGGAACCAGTAACCCTCTCCCTCTTTTTTTCCCCTCTCTCATCCGACCCTGAAATGCTGCTCGTCCTGTGCCCCACTCCCAGGGGTCAGAACGCCGGCGAGAGCGAAACGGAGCGCAGCAGAGGGGCTCATCCCTTCTCATCCTGCAGGGAGTAGCTGCTCCTGGTGTCCATAGGCCGCAGGAATCGGGAAGGAAGCAGCAATGGGGCTAAGTGTGGTAGGTCACTGCGTCATCACCACCGTCACCCGCCATGTCTGTAGTGGGCACTCGCCATGTCTCTAGTGGGCATATGCCATGTCTCTAGTGGGCACATGCCATGTCTGTAGTGGGCACATGCCATGTCTGTAGTGGGCACATGCCATGTCTGTAGTGGGCACATGCCATGTCTGTAGTGAGCACTCGCCATGTCTGTAGTGAGCACTCGCCATGTCTGTAGTGGGCTCATGCCATGTCTCTAGTGGGTATATGCCATGTCTGTAGTGGGCACTCGCCATGTCTGTAGTGGGCTCATGCCATGTCTGTAGTGGGCACATGCCATGTCTGTAGTGGGCACATGCCATGTCTGTAGTGGGCACTCGCCATGTCTCTAGTGGGCATATGCCATGTCTGTAGTGGACACTCACCATGTCTCTAGTGGGCATATGCCATGTCTCTAGTGGGTATATGCCATGTCTGTAGTGGGCACTCGCCACGTCTGTAGTGGGCACTCGCCATGTCTCTAGTGGGCATATGCCATGTCTGTAGTGGACACTCGCCATGTCTCTAGTGGGCATATGCCATGTCTGTAGTGGGCACTCGCCATGTCTCTAATGGGTATATGCCATGTCTGTAGTGGGCGCTCGCCATGTCTGTAGTGGGCGCTCGCCATGTCTGTAGTGGGCTCATGCCATGTCTGTAGTGGGCTCATGCCATGTCTGTAGTGGGCACATGCCATGTCTGTAGTGGGCACATGCCTTGTCTGTAGTGGGCACTCAACATGTCTGTAGTGGACACTCGCCATATCTGTAGTGGGCACTCCCATGTCTCTAGTGGGCACTCACCATGTCTCTAGTGGGCATATGCCATGTCTCTAGTGGGTACATGCCATGTCTGTAGTGGGCACTCACTATGTCTGTAGTGGGCACTCACCATGTCTCTAGTGGGCACTCGCCATGTCTGTAGTGGGCACAAGCCATGTCTGTAGTGGGAACTCGCCATGTCTCTAGTGGGTATATGCTGTGTCTGTAGTGGGCACATGCCTTGCCTGTAGTGGGCACTCGCCATGTCTCTAGTGGGTATATGCTATGTCGGTAGAGGGTACACGCCATGTCTGTAGTGAGCACTCACAGTGTCTCTAGTGGGCACTCGCCATGCCTGTAGTGGGTAAACACTATGTCTCTCGTGGGCGCACGCCACATCTGTCTTGGGCGCATGCCACGTCTGTCTTGAGCGCACTCCATGTCTCTCTTGGGCGCATTCTACGCCTCTCTTGGGCGCAGGCCACGTCTCTCTTGGGCGCAGGCCACGTCTCTTTTGGGCGCAGGCCACGTCTCTCTTGGGCGCAGGCCACGTCTATATTGGGCGCATGCCACGTCTCTCTTGGACGCATGCCACGTCTCTCTTGGACGCATGCCACGTCTCTCTTGGGCGCATGTCGCGTCTCCCCTAAGTACTGAGCGAGGCTCAAGACGAGACGGACCCTGAGCTTTGGACTCTGACTGTGTCTGGAGGGACATCTGCTCCTGAAAAAGACAAGACGCTCCTCCAGTCCTGTAAGGAGAAACGCCCCGCGGCTCTTTACGCCCCCCCCCCCTTAGTTGACCCCTGTTTCGTACTTGGCATAAAAACGCCTGTGCGACATAATATTGTTATCAGAATCTCAAAGTCTTTGCTAGCTGAGGGTTCGTTACAGTAATATCCAGGACATCAGCAGCACAAATCTCCCTCCTGTCCTGATCGCTACAATGTATCAGTCTGGAGTCCACAGAGGATTGTCTAAACTGGATACATTGTAACAAACCCTCAGCTGTGTAACCAGGACACGTTCAGAATGGTTTCTCAGTCACTAAATGCAAATTGGAATGTTCCCATTCACTGACAACAAACCGAGATCTTGAAAATAGTGAGGATCCGAAGCGCAGTCTGTAATTAGTCACTCGCAAAACTTTTTCACCAAACATAAGACCAGATGAGTTTGTGACGCCCTTCATTTATAATTACTGATTAGAGGACCCACAACCGCACAGTACAGACCTTATATCAGCGCAGGAGCGTTATAAGAGGAGCGGCCGATATCAGTCACATATGATGTAATGTCTCTGGAGGTTATATCAGCGCAGGAGCGTTATAAGAGGAGCGGCCGATATCAGTCACATATGATGTAATGTCTCGGGAGGTTATATCAGCGCTGGAGCGTTATAAGAGGAGCGGCTGATATCAGTCACATATGATGTTATGTCTCTGGAGGTTATATCAGCGCAGGAGCGTTATAAGAGGAGCGGCCGATATCAGTCACATATGATGTAATGTCTGGAGGTTATATCAGTGCTGGAGCGTTATAAGAGGAGCGGCTGATATCAGTCACATATGATGTAATGTCCCTGGAGGTTATATCAGTGCTGGAGCGTTATAAGAGGAGCGGCTGATATCAGTCACATATGATGTAATGTCCCTGGAGGTTATATCAGTGCTGGAGCGTTATAAGAGGGGCGGCTGATATCAGTCACATATGATGTAATGTCTCTGGAGGTTATATCAGTGCTGGAGCGTTATAAGAGGAGCGGCTGATATCAATCACATATGATGTAATGTCTCTGGAGGTTATATCAGTGCTGGAGCGTTATAAGAGGAACGGCTGATATCAGTCACATATGATGTAATGTCTCTGGAGGTTATATCAGTGCTGGAGCGTTATAAGAGGAGCGGCTGATATCAGTCACATATGATGTAATGTCTCTGGAGGTTATATCAGCGCTGGAGCATTATAAGAGGAGCGGCTGATATCAGTCACATATGATGTAATGTCTCTGGAGGTTATATCAGTACTGGAGCGTTATAAGAGGAGCGGCTGATATCAGTCACATATGATGTAATGTCTCTGGAGGTTATATCAGCACTGGAGGGTTATCAGAGGAGCGGCTGATATCAGTCACATATGATGTAATGTCTCTGGAGGTTATATCAGTGCTGGAGCGTTATAAGAGGAGCGGCTGATATCAGTCACATATGATGTATTGTCTCTGGAGGTTATATCAGCGCTGGAGCGTTATAAGAGGAGCGGCTGATATCAGTCACATATGATGTAATGTCTCTGGAGGTTATATCAGTGCTGGAGCGTTATAAGAGGAGCGGCTGATATCAGTCACATATGATGTAATGTCTCTGGAGGTTATATCAGTGCTGGAGCGTTATAAGAGGAGCGGCTGTCAGATCTCATTGATGACTCAATGATACTCCCTACAGGAGCTGGAACTGCAAGGGGTGATACTGCGCACTTGTTCAGTGTCTTGAAAGAACATCGTTGCAATAGTGAGTGCAGCTCTGGAGTATAATACGGAATGTAACTCAGGATCAGTACAGGATAAGTAATGTATGTACACAGTGACTGCACCAGCAGAATAGTGAGTGCAGCTCTGAGGTACTGCACTATAATAGGGGTGGTCGGTGTTGTCAGTGGTTGCTCGCGGTCTTCCTGAGGTCTGCTCATTCTCTCCTTCTTTCATGATATCAGCAGAATATTCAGGATGTGTACACTATTTGGGGTCTGGGATGTCAGCGGGGAGATGGGGGTCTCTCGGGGACGTCTCCTGGATGTAACAGAAGCTTGTAATGTGGTTACTTCAGGCTGAGCGCTCGTGAATGAGGAGGACATCTGTGTGCGTCGCGCGGCTTCACACTTCCTGCATCCATGGCTGCCAGTGACTGACTCTGTAAATCCCCCAGGGCTGGACATGTTCCCCGACCTCCCAAAATATTTCCCAAAAATGTACAGAAAATCATTTCTATTGAACTTTTCTGGGGTCCTGCAGTTATTAGAGTCCGTGATGGGAGTTGTAGTCATTGTGGAGGTCTTTCTGGTTATATGTTTAACCCTTTATAGCAGCGTCTTCCTAGCGCTGCACATTATCACATGGTGTACCGTTATAATGTGTCATTGCTCACCGATTCTTCAATGTGTTAACTCCTCCCCCCTTGTGCTATTTGTGTGCTTGTGTGTCAGTTTTGACTGTAGTCCTTGCATTCTGTTCATAAACCAGGAAGCACAGGATGAACTGACTTATAGGCTCTTCCCAGGTGCAGTGATTATAAATGGTAAGACCTTCATCTGGCCGTAGTCTGAGGGGGCTGACAGAATTATTTGGGGATTTTAATGGTCTCCTATGATACGGAAGTGATCCCCCCGTGATCTCTGTGTCTCCTGCAGGCGCACTGCGTCCTCTCGGCTGTTCGGTTACACAGAAGAAGAACGCTGTCCCGGCACTGATCCTCGTTATTCGTGTCATTGGGGGTTCAGCTGCCCCGATTACCACCCCTCCCATCAATAGTGAAGAGTCTGGAATATTAGTCAACAGTCTTTGTTGTCAAGATCTCTGTTGGCTGTCAGTGAAGTTATAGTATGATGTTTGCATCCAGATCTAGTCCTGCTGGAGGTTTGTTACAATGTTTCCAGTTTAGACAATGGTCTATAGAATCCAGACTGATGCATTGTAGCGAAAAGCACTGGAGAGTGATCTGTGCCGCCCTGTTTACCCCACAGAGGATTGTTTACACTGATACATTGTACCAAACCTCAGCTGTGAGAAGCCAGCAAGCAGAGCTTTTGAAAATAGAATATGCAGTGTATTAGGACAGGCAATGCATGCAGCCTTGTCATAAACCTGAATCATTGGAACTGTCACTGACGTCACTGTAAGGTATCAGCAGGTGAAGCTGTGCACCAAAAACGGCATCAGTTTCCTGCTTAACACCCACTTTTCATCGTCTGTTGGGTTTGACAAGTGACTTTTTTTGTGTATTTTTCAGCTGTTTGCTCAATTAAGAGGGATCAAACCTGATTAATAAATGTAGGTCTCAGATCTTCATGGCCGTCCATTGTCCCGTACTCACTGACCACAAATCCGTGGCTGCATCCTCTTTAGTGGGTGGCCACCACTGCAGCTTCCACATAAATGGGTGACCAGCTTTCTGGGGGTCCTGAATGGCAGCGCTCTGCAAAACATGCTGCATGTCCAGGGGTCAGGGGTCACCCCGAATCCAGAGATCTCAACCCTCCACACCATGCAGTCTGCTGTACTGGTGCACCTGTGTATAATAGATCTATAGAATATATGAGAGATCTATGTGTATAATAGATCTATAGAATATATGAGAAATCACTGTGTATAATAGATCTATAGAATATATGAGAAATCACTGTAAAATGGATTTATAGAATATATGAGAGATCACTGTGTATAATAGATCTATAGAATATATGAGAAATCACTGTAAAATGGATTTATAGAATATATGAGAGATCACTGTGTATAATGATCTATAGAATATATGAGAAATCACTGTGTATAATGAGTCTATAGAATATATGAGAGATCTCTGTGTATAATGAATCTATGGAATATATGAGAGATCACTGTGTATAATGATCTATAGAATATATGAGAGATCACTGTGTATAATGGATCTATAGAATATATGAGAGATCTCTGTGTATAATGGATCTATAGAATATATGAGAGATCACTGTGTATAATGGATTTATAGAATATATGAGAGATCACTGTGTATAATGATCTATAGAATATATGAGAAATCACTGTGTATAATGATCTATAGAATATATGAGAAATCACTGTAAAATGGATTTATAGAATATATGAGAGATCTATGTGTATAATAGATCTATAGAATATATGAGAGATCACTGTAAAATGGATCCATAGAATATATGAGAGATCACTGTGTATAATGGATCTATAGAATATATGAGAGATCACTGTGTATAATGAATCTATAGAATATATGAGAGATCACTGTGTATAATGGATCTATAGAATATATGAGAGATCACTGTGTATAATGAATCTATAGAATATATGAGAGATCACTGTGTATAATGATCTATAGAATATATGAGAGATCACTGTGTATAATGAATCTATAGAATATATGAGAGATCACTGTGTATAATGAATCTATAGAATATATGAGAGATCACTGTGTATAATGAATCTATAGAATATATGAGAGATCACTGTGTATAATGAATGTATAGAATATATGAGAGATCACTGTGTATAATGATCTATAGAATATATGAGAGATCACTGTGTATAATGAATCTATAGAATATATGAGAGATCACTGTGTATAATGAATCTGTAGAATATATATGAGAGATCACTGTGTATAATGAATCTATAGAATATATGAGAGATCACTGTGTATAATGAATCTATAGAATATATGAGAGATCACTGTGTATAATGGATCTATAGAATATATGAGAGATCACTGTATAATGGATCTATAGAATATATGAGAGATCACTGTGTAATGAATCTATAGAATATATGAGAGATCACTGTGTATAATGGATCTATAGAATATATGAGAGATCTCTGTGTATATAATGAATCTATAGAATATATGAGAGATCACTGTGTATAATGGATCTATAGAATATATGAGAGATCACTGTATAATGGATCTATAGAATATATGAGAGATCACTGTGTAATGAATCTATAGAATATATGAGAGATCACTGTGTATAATGGATCTATAGAATATATGAGAGATCTCTGTGTATATAATGAATCTATAGAATATATGAGAGATCACTGTGTATAATGAATCTATAGAATATATGAGAGATCACTGTGTATAATGAATCTATAGAATATATGAGAGATCACTGTGTATAATGATCTATAGAATATATGAGAGATCACTGTGTATAATGATCTATAGAATATATGAGAGATCACTGTGTATAATGAATCTATAGAATATATGAGAGATCACTGTGTATAATGAATCTATAGAATATATGAGAGATCACTGTGTATAATGAATCTATAGAATATATGAGAGATCACTATGTATAATGGATCTATAGAATATATGAGAGATCACTGTGTATAATTGATCTATAGAATATATGAGAGATCACTGTGTATAATGGATCTATAGAATATATGAGAGATCACTGTGTATAATGGATCTATAGAATATATGAGAGATCACTGTGTATATAATGGATCTATAGAATATATGAGAGATCACTGTGTACAATGAATCTATAGAATATATGAGAGATCACTGTGTATAATGATCTATAGAATATATGAGAGATCACTGTGTATAATGAATCTATAGAATATATGAGAGATCACTGTGTATAATGAATCTATAGAATATATGAGAGATCACTGTGTATAATGGATCTATAGAATATATGAGAGATCACTGTGTATAATGAATCTATAGAATATATGAGAGATCTCTGTGCATAATGAATCTATAGAATATATGAGAGATCACTGTGTATAATGATCTATAGAATATATGAGAGATCACTGTGTATAATGAATCTATAGAATATATGAGAGATCACTGTATAATGAATCTATAGAATATATGAGAGATCACTCTACGTATAATGGATCTATAGAATATATGAGAGATCACTGTGTATAATGGATCTATAGAATATATGAGAGATCACTGTATAATGGATCTATAGAATATATGAGAGATCACTGTGTATATAATGGATCTATAGAATATATGAGAGATCACTGTGTACAATGAATCTATAGAATATATGAGAGATCACTGTGTATAATGAATCTATAGAATACATGAGAGATCACTGTGTATAATGAATCTATAGAATATATGAGAGATCACTGTGTATAATGAATCTATAGAATATATGAGAGATCTCTGTGTATAATGATCTATAGAATATATGAGAGATCTCTGTGTATAATGATCTATAGAATATATGAGAGATCTCTGTGTATAATGATCTATAGAATAGATGAGAGATCACTGTGTATAATGGATCTATAGAATAGATGAGAGATCACTGTGTATAATGGATCTATAGAATAGATGAGAGATCACTGTGTATAATGGATCTATAGAATATATGAGAGATCACTGTGTATAATGAATCTATAGAATATATGAGAGATCACTGTGTATAATGGATCTATAGAATATATGAGAGATCACTGTGTATAATGAGTCTATAGAATATATGAGAGATCACTGTGTATAATAGATCTATAGAATATATGAGAGATCACTGTGTATAATGGATCTATAGAATATATGAGAGATCACTGTGTATAATGAATCTATAGAATATATGAGAGATCACTGTGTATAATGAATCTATAGAATATATGAGAGATCACTGTGTATAATGGATCCATAGAATATATGAGAGATCACTGTGTATAATGGATCTATAGAATATATGAGAGATCACTGTGTATAATGAGTCTATAGAATATATGAGAGATCACTGTGTATAATAGATCTATAGAATATATGAGAGATCACTGTGTATAATGGATCTATAGAATATATGAGAGATCACTGTGTATAATGGATCTATAGAATATATGAGAGATCACTGTGTATAATGAATCTATAGAATATATGAGAGATCACTGTGTATAATGGATCCATAGAATATATGAGAGATCACTGTGTATAATGAATCTATAGAATATATGAGAGATCACTGTGTATAATGGATCTATAGAATATATGAGAGATCACTGTGTATAATGAATCTATGGAATATATGAGAGATCTCTGTGTATAATGAATCTATAGAATATATGAGAGATCACTGTGTATAATGGATCTATAGAATATATGAGAGTTCGCTGTGTAATGAATCTATAGAATATATGAGAGATCACTGTGTATAATGGATCTATAGAATATATGAGAGATCACTGTGTATAATGAATTTATAGAATACATGAGAGATCACTGTGTATAATGAATCTATGGAATATATGAGAGATCACTGTGTATAATGAATCTATAGAATATATGAGAGATCACTGTGTATAATGAATCTATAGAATATTTGAGAGATCACTGTGTATAATGAATCTATAGAATATATGAGAGATCACTGTGTATAATGAATCTATAGAATATATGAGAGATCACTGTGTATAATGGATCTATAGAATATATGAGAGATCACTGTATAATAAATCTATAGAATATATGAGAGATCTCTGTGTATAATGATCTATAGAATATAAGAGAGATCACTGTGTATAATGATCTATAGAATATATGAGAGATCACTGTGTGTAATGAATCTATAGAATATATGAGAGATCACTGTGTATAATGGATCTATAGAATATATGAGAGATCACTGTGTATAATGAATCTATAGAATATATGAGAGATCTCTGTGTGTAATGAATCTATAGAATATATGAGAGATCACTGTGTATAATGGATCTATAGAATATATGAGAGATCACTGTGTATAATGGATCTATAGAATATATGAGAGATCACTGTGTATAATGGATCTATAGAATATATGAGAGATCACTGTGTGTAATGAATCTATAGACTATATGAGAGATCTCTGTGTATAATGATCTATAGAATATATGAGAGATCTCTGTGTATAATGGATCTATAGAATATAAGAGAGATCACTGTGTATAATGGATCTATAGAATATATGAGAGATCTCTGTGTATAATGAATCTATAGAATATATGAGAGATCACTGTGTATAATGAATCTATAGAATATATGAGAGATCTCTGTGTATAATGAATCTATAGAATATATGAGAGATCACTGTGTATAATGGATCTATAGAATATATGAGAGATCACTGTGTATAATGGATCTATAGAATATATGAGAGATCACTGTGTATAATGGATCTATAGAATATATGAGAGATCACTGTGTATAATGAATCTATAGAATATATGAGAGATCACTGTGTGTAATGAATCTATAGACTATATGAGAGATCTCTGTGTATAATGATCTATAGAATATATGAGAGATCTCTGTGTATAATGGATCTATAGAATATATGAGAGATCACTGTGTGTAATGGATCTATAGAATATATGAGAGATCACTGTGTATAATGGATCTATAGAATATATGAGAGATCACTGTGTATAATGAATCTATAGAATATATGAGAGATCACTGTGTATAATGAATCTATGGAATATATGAGAGATCACTGTGTATAATGAATCTATAGAATATATGAGAGATCACTGTGTATAATGAATCTATAGAATATATGAGAGATCACTGTGTATAATGAATCTATAGAATATATGAGAGATCACTGTGTATAATGAATCTATAGAATATATGAGAGATCACTGTATAATGAATCTATAGAATATATGAGAGATCACTCTACGTATAATGGATCTATAGAATATATGAGAGATCACTGTGTATAATGAATCTATAGAATATATGAGAGATCACTGTGTATAATGAATCTATAGAATATATGAGCGATCACTGTGTATAATGGATCTATAGAATATATGAGAGATCACTGTATATAATGTATCTATAGATTATATGAGAGATCACTGTGTATAATGAATCTATAGAATATATGAGAGATCACTGTGTATAATGATCTATAGAGTATATGAGAGATCACTGTGTATAATGAGTCTATAGAATATTTGAGAGATCACTGTGTGTAATGGATCTATAGAATATATGAGAGATCACTCTGTGTATAATGGATCTATAGAATATATGAGAGATCACTGTGTATAATGAATCTATAGAATATATGAGCGATCACTCTGTATAATGAATCTATAGAATATATGAGAGATCACTCTGTGTATAATGGATCTATAGAATATATGAGAGATCACTGTGTATAATGAATCTATAGAATATATGAGAGATCACTGTGTATAATGATCTATAGAATATATGAGAGATCACTGTGTATAATGAATCTGTAGAATATATATGAGAGATCACTCTGTGTATAATGAGTCTATAGAATATATGAGAGATCACTGTGTATAATGGATCTATAGAATATATGAGAGATCTCTGTGTATAATGGATCTATAGAATATATGAGAGATCACTGTGTATAATGAATCTATAGAATATATGAGAGATCACTGTGTATAATGATCTATAGAATATATGAGAGATCACTGTGTATAATGAGTCTATAGAATATATGAGAGATCACTGTGTATAATGAATCTATAGAATATATGAGAGATCACTGTGTATAATGATCTATAGAATATATGAGAGATCACTGTGTATAATGGATCTATAGAATATTTGAGAGATCACTGTGTATAATGAGTCTATAGAATATATGAGAGATCACTGTGTATAATGATCTATAGAATATATGAGAGATCACTGTGTATAATGTATATATAGAATATATGAGAGATCACTGTGTATAATGAATCTATAGAATATATGAGCGATCACTCTGTATAATGAATCTATAGAATATATGAGAGATCACTCTGTGTATAATGGATCTATAGAATATATGAGAGATCACTGTGTATAATGAATCTATAGAATATATGAGAGATCACTGTGTATAATGATCTATAGAATATATGAGAGATCACTGTGTATAATGAATCTGTAGAATATATATGAGAGATCACTCTGTGTATAATGAGTCTATAGAATATATGAGAGATCACTGTGTATAATGGATCTATAGAATATATGAGAGATCTCTGTGTATAATGGATCTATAGAATATATGAGAGATCACTGTGTATAATGAATCTATAGAATATATGAGAGATCACTGTGTATAATGATCTATAGAATATATGAGAGATCACTGTGTATAATGAATCTATAGAATATATGAGAGATCACTGTGTATAATGAATCTATAGAATATATGAGAGATCACTGTGTATAATGATCTATAGAATATATGAGAGATCACTGTGTATAATGAATCTATAGAATATATGAGAGATCACTGTGTATAATGAATCTATAGAATATATGAGAGATCACTGTGTGTAATGAATCTATAGAATATATGAGAGATCTCTGTGTATAATGATCTATAGAATATATGAGAGATCTCTGTGTATAATGGATCTATAGAATATATGAGAGATCACTGTGTGTAATGGATCTATAGAATATATGAGAGATCACTGTGTATAATGGATCTATAGAATATATGAGAGATCACTGTGTATAATGAATCTATAGAATATATGAGAGATCACTGTGTATAATGAATCTATGGAATATATGAGAGATCACTGTGTATAATGAATCTATAGAATATATGAGAGATCACTGTGTATAATGAATCTATAGAATATATGAGAGATCACTGTGTATAATGAATCTATAGAATATATGAGAGATCACTGTGTATAATGAATCTATAGAATATATGAGAGATCACTGTATAATGAATCTATAGAATATATGAGAGATCACTCTACGTATAATGGATCTATAGAATATATGAGAGATCACTGTGTATAATGAATCTATAGAATATATGAGAGATCACTGTGTATAATGAATCTATAGAATATGAGAGATCACTGTGTATAATGGATCTATAGAATATATGAGAGATCACTGTATATAATGTATCTATAGATTATATGAGAGATCACTGTGTATAATGAATCTATAGAATATATGAGAGATCACTGTGTATAATGATCTATAGAGTATATGAGAGATCACTGTGTATAATGAGTCTATAGAATATTTGAGAGATCACTGTGTGTAATGGATCTATAGAATATATGAGAGATCACTCTGTGTATAATGGATCTATAGAATATATGAGAGATCACTGTGTATAATGAATCTATAGAATATATGAGCGATCACTCTGTATAATGAATCTATAGAATATATGAGAGATCACTCTGTGTATAATGGATCTATAGAATATATGAGAGATCACTGTGTATAATGAATCTATAGAATATATGAGAGATCACTGTGTATAATGATCTATAGAATATATGAGAGATCACTGTGTATAATGATCTATAGAATATATGAGAGATCACTGTGTATAATGAATCTGTAGAATATATATGAGAGATCACTCTGTGTATAATGAGTCTATAGAATATATGAGAGATCACTGTGTATAATGGATCTATAGAATATATGAGAGATCTCTGTGTATAATGGATCTATAGAATATATGAGAGATCACTGTGTATAATGAATCTATAGAATATATGAGAGATCACTGTGTATAATGATCTATAGAATATATGAGAGATCACTGTGTATAATGAGTCTATAGAATATATGAGAGATCACTGTGTATAATGAATCTATAGAATATATGAGAGATCACTGTGTATAATGAATCTATAGAATATATGAGAGATCACTGTGTATAATGAATCTATAGAATATATGAGAGATCACTGTGTATAATGATCTATAGAATATATGAGAGATCACTGTGTATAATGGATCTATAGAATATTTGAGAGATCACTGTGTATAATGAGTCTATAGAATATATGAGAGATCACTGTGTATAATGTATATATAGAATATATGAGAGATCACTGTGTATAATGAATCTATAGAATATATGAGCGATCACTCTGTATAATGAATCTATAGAATATATGAGAGATCACTCTGTGTATAATGGATCTATAGAATATATGAGAGATCACTGTGTATAATGAATCTATAGAATATATGAGAGATCACTGTGTATAATGATCTATAGAATATATGAGAGATCACTGTGTATAATGAATCTGTAGAATATATATGAGAGATCACTCTGTGTATAATGAGTCTATAGAATATATGAGAGATCACTGTGTATAATGGATCTATAGAATATATGAGAGATCTCTGTGTATAATGGATCTATAGAATATATGAGAGATCACTGTGTATAATGAATCTATAGAATATATGAGAGATCACTGTGTATAATGATCTATAGAATATATGAGAGATCACTGTGTATAATGGATCTATAGAATATATGAGAGATCACTCTGTGTATAATGAGTCTATAGAATATATGAGAGATCACTGTGTATAATGGATCTATAGAATATATTAGAGATCACTGTGTATAATGAATCTATAGAATATATGAGAGATCACTGTGTATAATGAATCTATAGAATATATGAGAGATCACTGTGTATAATGAATCTATAGAATATATGAGAGATCACTGTGTATAATGAATCTATAGAATATATGAGAGATCACTGTGTATAATGAATCTATAGAATATATGAGAGATCACTGTGTATAATGATCTATAGAATATATGAGAGATCACTGTGTATAATGGATCTATGGAATATTTGAGAGATCACTGTGTATAATGAGTCTATAGAATATATGAGAGATCACTGTGTATAATGTATATATAGAATATATGAGAGATCACTGTGTATAATGAATCTATAGAATATATGAGAGATCACTGTGTATAATGAATGTATAGAATATATGAGAGATCACTATGTATAATGAATCTATAGAATATATGAGAGATCACTGTGTATAATGAATCTATAGAATATATGAGAGATCACTGTGTATAATGATCTATAGAATATATGAGAGATCACTGTGTATAATGAATCTATAGAATATATGAGAGATCTCTGTGTATAATGATCTATAGAATATATGAGAGATCACTGTGTATAATGTATCTATAGAATATATGAGAGATCACTGTGTATAATGAATCTATAGAATATATGAGAGATCACTGTGTATAATGAATCTACAGAATATATGAGAGATCACTGTGTATAATGATCTATAGAATATATGAGAGATCACTGTGTATAATGATCTATAGAATATATGAGAGATCACTGTGTATAATGAATCTATAGAATATATGAGAGATCACTGTGTATAATGAATCTATAGAATATATGAGAGATCACTGTGTATAATGATCTATAGAATATATGAGAGATCACTGTGTATAATGAATCTATAGAATATATGAGAGATCACTGTGTATAATGATCTATAGAATATATGAGAGATCACTGTGTATAATGAATCTATAGAATATATGAGAGATCACTGTGTATAATGAATCTATAGAATATATGAGAGATCACTGTGTATAATGAATCTATAGAATATATGAGAGATCACTGTGTATAATGAATCTATAGAATATATGAGAGATCACTGTGTATAATGATTCTATAGAATATATGAGAGATCTCTGTGTATAATGAATCTATAGAATATATGAGAGATCACTGTGTGTAATGGATCTATAGAATATATGAGAGATCACTGTGTATAATGATCTATAGAATATATGAGAGATCACTGTGTATAATGAATCTATAGAATATATGAGAGATCTATGTGTATAATAAATCTATAGAATATATGAGAGATCACTGTGTATAATGATCTATAGAATATATGAGAGATCACTGTGTATAATGAATCTATAGAATATATCAGAGATCACTGTGTATAATGAATCTATAGAATATATGAGAGATCACTGTGTATAATGTATCTATAGAATATATGAGAGATCACTGTGTATAATGGATCTATAGAATATATGAGAGATCACTGTGTATAATGATCTATAGAATATATGAGAGATCACTGTGTGTAATGGATCTATAGAATATATGAGAGATCACTCTATGTATAATGAATCTATAGAATATATGAGAGATCACTGTGTATAATGGATCTATAGAATATATGAGAGATCACTGTGTATAATGAATCTATAGAATATATCAGAGATCACTGTGTATAATGAATCTATAGAATATATGAGAGATCACTGTGTATAATGTATCTATAGAATATATGAGAGATCACTGTGTATAATGGATCTATAGAATATATGAGAGATCACTGTGTATAATGATCTATAGAATATATGAGAGATCACTGTGTATAATGGATCTATAGAATATATGAGAGATCACTGTGTATAATGGATCTATAGAATATATGAGAGATCACTGTGTATAATGAATCTATAGAATATATGAGAGATCACTGTGTATAATGGATCTATAGAATATATGAGAGATCACTGTGTATAATGGATCTATAGAATATATGAGAGATCACTGTGTATAATGAATCTATAGAATATATGAGAGATCACTGTGTATAATGAATCTATAGAATATATGAGAGATCACTGTGTATAATGGATCTATAGAATATATGAGAGATCACTGTGTATAATGAATCTATAGAATATATGAGAGATCACTGTGTATAATGAGTCTATAGAATATATGAGAGATCACTGTGTATAATGGATCTATAGAATATATGAGAGATCACTGTGTATAATGGATCTATAGAATATATCAGAGATCACTGTGTGTATAATGAATCTATAGAATATATGAGAGATCACTGTGTATAATGAATCTATAGAATATATGAGAGATCACTGTGTATAATGGATCTATAGAATATATGAGAGATCACTGTGTATAATGAATCTATAGAATATATGAGAGATCACTGTGTATAATGGATCTATAGAATATATGAGAGATCACTGTGTATAATGAATCTATGGAATATATGAGAGATCTCTGTGTATAATGGATCTATAGAATATATGAGAGATCACTGTGTATAATGAATCTATGGAATATATGAGAGATCACTTTGTATAATGGATCTATAGATTTCTCCTGTAAATACACATTTGTAACGTTATATTTGAATTTCTCCCTGTTTACAGGATCTCTGCTTACTGTTAGTGAATGAAAACCTTTACATGCTGGCCCCCTGACCTGCTGACACAGTTGAGCCCCTCGTGACCTGGATATTTTTATGATTTTTCTTCTGCTGCCTTGAGCAGCTCCCGAGCAGATGCCGCGGTTTCTCCGCTTCCGTGTGAGGCTCACGCATTTACTGCTCGTCCTCCGCCCATTGTGCGTCGGGGTCGTAACTCTTCCTTATTTGATCGGGGGTGACTCAGGTTGATGCAGGAGCTGCGGCTTTGTTACAGTCTCATGAGTACAGCGGAAGGACGCCCCGGACGCACAGGCTGACAGGAGAAGCCGAGCTTCCCAAAACGTAAATCAGCCAGGTTGGACAATCCGTTGTTCGCCCCGCTGCTGCCCACGTCCGCCATCGCTGCAGAGATGGCGGCCGGCAGAATAAAGGCTTTGTGGACGGAGACCCCACATTAGCATCTGAAAACAAAGGAGCCGGTGGGAGAGCGTGAGATCCTCACTGATCAGCGGCGCCCACCATTCCTGAAAACTGGATCTACATATCTCCGGACAGAGCACTGCGTCTCCCGGTGACGGACATGGGGGCTTCTTATTCCCCCGCAAATAATGGTGTCTCCTTCCAATCAAAGTTCTGACCATCATAGGTGCACTCATCAGAAGGACAGCTACATGCTGGGAGTTGTAGTTCTGCAACAACTGGAGAGCCACAGATAGCGCCTCTTGCTGTTGGTGGTTTTGGGGTAGCAGCACCCCCGGTCTTGGTGTTGACCCTCAAGACGACACCCAAACTATACATGGCAGTTGGGGCCCCTGCACAGGGTTTGCATTGGGCTCCTGAGCCAGCTGCACTAGTGCCAGTCATAGTGAGTGACACCTCGGGCCCCCAGATGAATGGGCCCCTCCGAGTATGTGCAAAGGTGATGATGTGGTGGGCAGTAGGGATCGACCGATTATCGGAAGTACCGATATTATCAGCCGATATTCTGGATTTTGCAAGTTATCAGTATCGGCATCTAACCCTGCCGATAATGCGTATAAAGCGAATACTAGTGCGCGCTTCCATTATGGTGACGCGCACCAGTATGCATCGGGTGCCGGGAGCGGGGAAGAAGCGCAGCAAACGCTTCCGATACTCACCATCCCTGGTCTTCTTTGATCGGCACACTCTGACCTGACGCTGCACGCTGTCAGGTGACAGTGCAGCGCGGGCCGGAGAACACAGGGGAGCGAGACACCGGACCCGGAGGTGAAGAGGAGTTTTTTATTTTATTTATCTGAGGTCTGATAGCAGTTAACGGTCTGATCTGAGGTCTGATAGGGGTTAATGGAGATCTGATCTGAGGTCTGATAGGGGCTAATGAAGGTCTGATCTGAGGTCTGATAGGGGTTAATGAAGGTCTGATCTGAGGTCTGATAGGGGTTAATGAAGGTCTGATCTGAGGTCTGATAGGGGTTAATGAAGGTCTGATCTGAAGTCTGATAGGGGTTAATGAAGGTCTGATCTGAGGTCTGATAGTGGTTAATGAAGGCCTGATCTGAGGTCTGATAGGGGTTAATGAAGGTCTAATCTGAGGTCTGATAGGGGTTAATGAAGGTCTGATCTGAGGTCTGATAGGGGTTAATGAAGGTCTGATCTGAGGTCTGATAGGGGTTAATGAAGGTCTGATCTGAGGCCTGATAGTGGTTAATGAAGGCCTGATCTGAGGTCTGATAGGGGTTAATGAAGGTCTGATCTGAGGTCTGATAGCGGCGAATGAAGGTCTGATCTGAGGTCTGATAGGGGTTAATGAAGGTCTGATCTGAGGTCAAATAGGGGTTAATGAAGGTCTGATCTGAGGCCCGATAGTGGTTAATAAAGGTCTGATCTGAGGTCTGATAGGGGCGAATGAAGGTCTGATCTGAGGTCTGATGGGGGTTAATGAAGGTCTGATCTGAGGTCTGATAAGGGCTAATGAAGGTCTGATCTGAGGTCTGATAGGGGCTAATGAGCGTCTGATCTGAGGTCTGATAGGGGCTAATGAAGGTCTGATCTGAGGTCTGATAGGGTTAATAAAGTCAGTGAGAAGGGTGGACAGTGTGGAAATTGGCATTTGGCACTAGTATATTATAAATCTAAATAATAAATTGACTACCAACTAAGGGCTTTATTAATCTATCATTTACATTTATAATACACTGGTGCCAAATGCAAATTTCCACCACCGCCCTCCTCAGTGACTACCAACTAATATAATATATATGATAACTTATACCAATATTTTATATCTTATCGGCCTGAAAGTTCACAAATTATCGGTATCGGCTCTAAAAAATCTATATCTGTCGATCCCTAGTGGGTAGTGCCCTGGTATCCAGCTTTGGGCCCTGCTGTGATAGGGGCCCCTGAGACCCTATGAATTGCCTCTTTTGCAGCTATGGGAGTAAGGCCCAGGGAGCAGTCATGGGGTATGGAGGGCGAAGGGTTAACAGCTTGGATGGCGGCAGATTGGTTTTTCTGGCAGATCTGAGCAGGATAAGCGGCTGTCACATGGCAGCCGCTCGCTTCAGTAATTACATGACACCCTTTGGCGCCCTGCAGACCGGAGCAAAATCAGCCGTGACAACTCACCATGTGCAGAGCTGGAGCAGACGTTGGTAGTCAGACTCCCCTCCCTGCATCAGCAATGAAGGACCAAAACTACTAACCCCATCATTGTGCAGGATTCACTGGAAACCAGCCAGACGCCAGGGCAAGCTGATGTCCAGTGCTATTCCAATGTATCTAATCCAGTCATGTGTGATACTGCCTGCTGAGCTGTGTATCTGATCCCCTTATGTGTGATACTGTCTGCTGAGCTGTGTATCTAATCTTATCCGGTGTGATACTGTCTGCTGAGCTGTGTATCTAATCCCCTTATGTGTGATACTGTGTGCTGAGCTGTGTATCTAATCTTATCCGGTGTGATACTGTCTGCTGAGCTGTGTATCTAATCCTATCCTGTGTGATACTGTCTGCTGAGCTGTGTATCTAATCTTATCCAGTGCGATACTGTCTGCTGAACTGTGTATCTAATCTTATCCGGTGTGATACTATCTGCTGAGCTGTGTATCTAATCCTATCCTGTGTGATACTGTCTGCTGAGCGATGTATCTAATCCTATCCTGTGTGATACCGTCTTCTGAGCTGTGTATCTAATCCTACCCTGTGCGATACTGTCTGCTGAGCTGTGTATCTAATCCTACCCTGTGTGATACTGCCTGCTGAGCTGTGTATCTAATCCTATCCTGTGTGATACTGTCTGCTGAGCTGTGTATCTAATCCTACCCTGTGCGATACTGTCTGCTGAGCTGTGTATCTAATCCTACCCTGTGTGATACTATCTGCTGAGCTGTGTATCTAATCCTATCCTGTGTGATACTGTCTGCTGAGCGATGTATCTAATCCTATCCTGTGTGATACCGTCTGCTGAGCTGTGTATCTAATCCTATCCTGTGCGATACTGTCTGCTGAGCTGTGTATCTAATCCTACCCTGTGCGATACGGTCTGCTGAGCTGTGTATCTAATCCTACCCTGTGTGATACTGCCTGCTGAGCTGTGTATCTAATCCTATCCTGTGTGATACTGTCTGCTGAGCTATGTATCTAATCCTACCCTGTGTGATACCGTCTGCTGAGCTGTGTATCTAATCCTATCCTGTGTGATACCGTCTGCTGAGCTGTGTATCTAATCCTATCCTGTGTGATACAGTCTGCTGAGCTGTGTATCTAATCTTATCCTGTGTGATACCGTCTGCTTAGCTGTGTATCTAAGCCTTTCATGTGTGATACTGTCCACTGAGCTGTGTATCTAAGCCTTTCATGTGTGATACAGTCTCCACACTTCTGCCCCTGTAATAACGGACTGTGCTCCAGCCTCTTTCACGCGTTTTCTCCGCAGACAGCACACGTACCCATTCATTTTAATGTGTGTCTTCACACATCAGTGTTTTCGCACGGTTCGCGGGTCCGTGGGTCCGTTTTTTAGCACAGATACATGCCCTATTATAGTCTATGGGTCCGTGAAAACCATGGATGCAACACGGATTCCATCGGTGTTTCACGGATCATTAGGAAGAGATGCTCTAAAAATTATTTTTCAGCTGTTCAAACACCGATGACCCACGGACAGCAAAAAACGGACCCATGGATCCTTCACGGATGCATCACTCATCATCTTCTCACGGATTTGAGCATGGACGTGTGAATGAGGCTTTACACCTGGACTTTCTGCCCCGGCAGGGGGTATTAGCGGTTCCCTGTCCCGTGTCAGTGTCCGGATTGCATCACTTGCAGTTTATCTTGCAGAACGCTCGCTGCCCAGGACGGCACTGAGCGGCCATTGTGTGCCGAGAGGCGGCGGAGGGCGATGTCTAATCTTCCTGGAGGAACAATGGCATTTGTCCTCTACACAATAGACTTCTATGGAGGAGAAGAAGCATCAGCCGCCACATCTCACACCGCACCGTCCCCGGTCAGCGACTAATCACAAATGATCAGAGAAAAGTAATTGCTCCGGGGATGAAACCCAGGGAACATAAAGTTACATCCTGTATTATACTCCAGAGCTGCACTCACTATTCTGCTGGTGGAGTCACTGTGTACATACATTACTTATCCTGTACTGATCCTGAGTTACATCCTGTATTATACTCCAGAGCTGCACTCACTATTCTGCTGGTGCAGTCACTGTGTACATACATTACTTATCCTGTACTGATCCTGAGTTACATCCTGTATTATACTCCAGAGCTGCACTCACTATTCTGCTGGTGCAGTCACTGTGTACATACATTACTTATCCTGTACTGATCCTGAGTTACATCCTGTATTATACTCCAGAGCTGCACTCACTGTTCTGCTGGTGCAGTCACTGTGTACATACGTTACTTATCCTGTACAGATCCTGAGTTACATCCGGTATTATACTCCAGAGCTGCACTCATTATTCTGCTGGTGCAGTCACTGTGTACATACGTTACTTATCCTGTACAGATCCTGAGTTACATCCGGTATTATACTCCAGAGCTGCACTCACTATTCTGCTGGTGCAGTCACTGTGTACATACATTACTGATCCTGTACTGATCCTGAGTTACATCCTGTATTATACTCCAGAGCTGCACTCACTATTCTGCTGGTGCAGTCACTGTGTACATACGTTACTTATCCTGTACAGATCCTGAGTTACATCCGGTATTATACTCCAGAGCTGCACTCACTATTCTGCTGGTGCAGTCACTGTGTACATACATTACTGATCCTGTACTGATCCTGAGTTACATCCTGTATTATACTCCAGAGCTGCACTCACTATTCTGCTGGTGCAGTCACTGTGTACATACATTACTTATCCTGTACTGATCCTGAGTTACATCCTGTATTATACTCCAGAGCTGCACTCACTATTCTGCTGGTGCAGTCACTGTGTACATACATTACTTATCCTGTACTGATCCTGAGTTACATCCTGTATTATACTCCAGAGCTGCACTCACTATTCTGCTGGTGCAGTCACTGTGTACATACATTACTTATCCTGTACTGATCCTGAGTTACATCCTGTATTATACTCCAGAGCTGCACTCACTATTCTGCTGGTGCAGTCACTGTGTACATACATTACTTATCCTGTACTGATCCTGAGTTACATCCTGTATTATACTCCAGAGCTGCACTCACTATTCTGCTGGTGCAGTCACTGTGTACATACATTACTTATCCTGTACTGATCCTGAGTTACATCCTGTATTATACTCCAGAGCTGCACTCACTATTCTGCTGGTGCAGTCACTGTGTACATACATTACTTATCCTGTACTGATCCTGAGTTACATCCTGTATTATACTCCAGAGCTGCACTCACTATTCTGCTGGTGCAGTCACTGTGTACATACATTACTTATCCTGTACTGATCCTGAGTTACATCCTGTATTATACTCCAGAGCTGCACTCACTATTCTGCTGGTGCAGTCACTGTGTACATACATTACTGATCCTGTACTGATCCTGAGTTACATCCTGTATTATACTCCAGAGCTGCACTCACTATTCTGCTGGTGCAGTCACTGTGTACATACGTTACTTATCCTGTATAGATCCTGAGTTACATCCGGTATTATACTCCAGAGCTGCACTCACTATTCTGCTGGTGCAGTCACTGTGTACATACATTACTGATCCTGTACTGATCCTGAGTTACATCCTGTATTATACTCCAGAGCTGCACTCACTATTCTGCTGGTGTAGTCACTGTGTACATACATTACTGATCCTGTACTGATCCTGAGTTACATCCTGTATTATACTCCAGAGCTGCACTCACTATTCTGCTGGTGCAGTCACTGTGTACATTCATTACTTATCCTGTACTGACCCTGAGTTACATCCTGTATTATACTCCAGAGCTGCACTCACTATTCTGCTGGTGGAGTCACTGTGTACATACATTACTTATCCTGTACTGATCCTGAGTTACATCCTGTATTATACTCCAGAGCTGCACTCACTATTCTGCTGGTGGAGTCACTGTGTACATACATTACTTATCCTGTACTGATCCTGAGTTACATCCTGTATTATACTGCAGAGCTGCACTCACTATTCTGCTGGTGCAGTCAGTAAACATGTGGACTCACAGCTTCTGTCGTGTAGGGTAATGATTACTACAAGTTGTTTGTTAATAGGGTATCCTGGATGATTTCAGCTCTGAAGCTGCATTAAGAGAAATGGCCTTCTCTCTCTGTCCACACTGTGGCCCCGGCCCCGTTATTCTGCTGGGGTTGGGGTGCAGTCTGGGGCACAGGGGATTATCATTAACCCCTCCTTTACCCCCCTGTGGTGCTGTGGCCTCCGGTGATGAATGTTTTCGGATGTGCTCTGGACTGGAAAAGCCTCTTGTGATTATTGTGCAGCGAGACTTGGCAGCTGACGGGCAGCTGGCGCCAGGTCCAGGGCTCATTATAATTGGTGGCCATCTCTTCCGGGACCCTCTGCTGCCCCCCAGACAAACATGTCACCCCCAATTCTTAGAGCTGAAACACTGTAGCAAGCTCTGCAGTTGTGTGAGCAGTTCTAGGAGGGGAGAGAATGTCTGCTCTGAAACATTGTAACATACCATCAGCTGTGAGAAGTGTGGGATCAGGACACATTTTCAGCTTCTGGATACAAACATTGATTTTCTTACACTAAAAGCAAGCAGAGATTTTGAATGATGTTTCAATATACAATGGGCGCCCCTTTAATTGTCCAGTCTGGGTATCTCGGGGAGTCCGAGGAGATGTCCACTCCTGAAGATGACTCCACCGTGGAGGTCACTTCTCTGCTCGGCCCAGACTGACCAGACACTACAGTGCCCACCCAGTACACCTGTTCTGTATGGCAGGACGGTGGAGCTGTGCTTATTGGGAGTTGTAGTCCTCTCAAATTTGATCTTCAGGATATTAATCACCCGACTACTTCCTTACAGAATGGCACGGTGCCCGGAGAAGTTACCAAGAGAGACGAGAATGTGAAGAGGGGAAACTGGGGCAACCAGATCGAGTTTGTCCTGACCAGTGTGGGCTATGCGGTGGGCCTGGGCAACGTCTGGAGGTTCCCCTATCTCTGCTACAGGAACGGAGGAGGTGAGTGGCCCCGGGGGCGACACATGGAGCCACCCTGTAACTCTGTCCAGATATATCATACAAGGGATGACATCACCGCTCTCCAGATATCAGTTATATTATACAGGAGGTGACATCACCGCTCTCCAGATATCAGTATATTATACAGGAGGTGACATCACCGCTCTCCAGATATCAGTTATATTATACAGGAGGTGACATCACCACTCTCCAGATATCAGTTATATTATACAGGAGGTGACATCACCGCTCCCCAGATATCAGTTATATTATACAGGAGGTGACATCACCGCTCTGCAGATATCAGTTATATTATAAAGGAGGTGACATCACCGCTCTGCAGATATCAGTTATATTATACAGGAGGTGACATCACCGCTCTCCAGATATCAGTTATATTATACAGAAGGTGACATCACCGCCCTCCAGATATCAGTTATATTATACAGGAGGTGACATCACCGCCCTCCAGATATCAGTTATATTATACAGGAGGTGACATCACCGCTCTCCAGATATCAGTATATTATACAGGAGGTGACATCACCGCTCTCCAGATATCAGTTATATTATACAGGAGGTGACATCACCGCTCCCCAGATATCAGTTATATTATACAGGAGGTGACATCACCGCTCTCCAGATATCAGTTATATTATACAGGAGGTGACATCACCGCTCTCCAGATATCAGTTATATTATACAGGAGGTGACATCACCGCTCTCCAGATATCAGTTATATTATACAGGAGGTGACATCACCGCTCTCCAGATATCAGTTATATTATACAGGAGGTGACATCACCGCCCTCCAGATATCAGTTATATTATACAGGAGGTGACATCACCGCTCTCCAGATATCAGTTATATTATACAGGAGGTGACATCGCCGCTCTCCAGATATCAGTTATATTATACAGAAGGTGACATCGCCGCTCTCCAGATATCAGTTATATTATACAGGAGGTGACATCACCGCTCTGCAGATATCAGTTATATTATACAGGAGGTGACATCACCGCTCTCCAGATATCAGTTATATTATACAGGAGGTGACATCACCGCTCTGCAGATATCAGTAATATTATACAGGAGGTGACATCACCGCTCTCCAGATATCAGTTATATTATACAGGAGGTGTCATCACCGCTCTCCAGATATCAGTTATATTATACAGGAGGTGACATCACCGCTCTCCAGATATCAGATATATTATACAGGAGGTGACATCACCGCTCTCCAGATATCAGTTATATTATACAGGAGGTGACATCACCGCCCTTCAGATATCAGTTATATTATACAGGAGGTGACATCACCGCTCTGCAGATATCAGTTATATTATACAGGAGGTGACATCACCGCTCTCCAGATATCAGTTATATTATACAGGAGGTGACATCACCGCTCTCCAGATATCAGTTATATTATACAGGAGGTGACATCACCGCCCTTCAGATATCAGTTATATTATACAGGAGGTGACATCACCGCTCTCCAGATATCAGTTATATTATACAGGAGGTGACATCACCGCTCTCCAGATATCAGTTATATTATACAGGAGGTGACATCACCGCTCTCCAGATATCAGTTATATTATACAGGAGGTGACATCACTGCTCTCCAGATATCAGTTATATTATACAGGAGGTGACATCACCGCCCTTCAGATATCAGTTATATTATACAGGAGGTGACATCACCGCTCTCCAGATATCAGTTATATTATACAGGAGGTGACATCACCGCTCTCCAGATATCAGTTATATTATACAGGAGGTGACATCACCGCCCTTCAGATATCAGTTATATTATACAGGAGGTGACATCACCGCTCTCCAGATATCAGTTATATTATACAGGAGGTGACATCACCGCTCTCCAGATATCAGTTATATTATACAGGAGGTGACATCACCGCTCTACAGGTATCAGTTATATTATACAGGAGGTGACATCACCGCTCTGCAGATATCAGTTATATCATACAGGAGGTGACATCACCGCTCTCCAGATATCAGTTATATTATACAGGAGGTGACATCACAGCTCTCCAGATATCAGTTATATTATACAGGAGGTGACATCACCGCCCTCCAGATATCAGTTATATTATACCGGAGGTGACATCACCGCTCTCCAGATATCAGTTATATTATACAGGAGGTGACATCACCGCTCTCCAGATATCAGTTATATTATACAGGAGGTGACATTACCGCTCTCCAGATATCAGTTATATTATACAGGAGGTGACATCACCGCTCTCCGGATATCAGTTATATTATACAGGAGGTGACATCACCGCTCTCCAGATATCAGTTATATTATACAGGAGGTGACATTACCGCTCTCCAGATATCAGTTATATTATACAGGAGGTGACATCACCGCTCTCCAGATATCAGTTATATTATACAGGAGGTGACATCACCGCTCCCAGATATCAGTTATATTATACAGGAGGTGACATCACCGCTCTGCAGATATCAGTTATATTATACAGGAGGTGACATCACCGCTCTCAGATATCAGTTATATTATACAGGAGGTGATATCACCGCTCTCCAGATATCAGTTATATTATACAGGAGGTGACATCACCGCTCTCCAGATATCAGTTATATTATACAGGAGGTGACATCACCGCTCTCCAGATATCAGTTATATTATACAGGAGGTGACATCACCGCTCTCCAGATATCAGTTATATTATACAGGAGGTGACATCACCGCTCTGCAGATATCAGTTATATTATACAGGAGGTGACATCACCGCTCTCCAGATATCAGTTATATTATACAGGAGGTGACATCACCGCTCTCCAGATATCAGGTATATTATACAGGAGGTGACATCACCGCTCTCCAGATATCAGTTATATTATACAGGAGGTGACATCACCGCTCCCCAGATATCAGTTATATTATACAGGAGGTGACATCACCGCTCTCCAGATATCAGTTATATTATACAGGAGGTGACATCACCGCTCTCCAGATATCAGGTATATTATACAGGAGGTGACATCACCGCTCTCCAGATATCAGTTATATTATACAGGAGGTGACATCACCGCTCTCCAGATATCAGGTATATTATACAGGAGGTGACATCACCGCTCAGCAGATATCAGTTATATTATACAGGAGGTGACATCACCGCTCTCCAGATATCAGTTATATTATACAGGAGGTGACATCACCGCTCTCCAGATATCAGTTATATTATACAGGAGGTGACATCACCGCTCTCCAGATATCGGTTATATTATACAGGAGGTGACATCACCGCTCTCCAGATATCAGTTATATTATACAGGAGGTGACATCACCGCTCTCCAGATATCAGTTATATTATACAGGAGGTGACATCACCGCTCTCCAGATATCAGTTATATTATACAGGAGGTGACATCACCGCTCTCCAGATATCAGTTATATTATACAGGAGGTGACATCACCGCTCCCCAGATATCAGTTATATTATACAGGGGTGACATCACCGCTCTCCAGATATCAGTTATATTATACAGGAGGTGACATCACCGCTCTCCAGATATCAGTTATATTATACAGGAGGTGACATCACCGCTCTCCAGATATCAGTTATATTATACAGGAGGTGACATCACCGCTCTCCAGATATCAGTTATATTATACAGGAGGTGACATCACCGCCCTCCAGATATCAGTTATATTATACAGGAGGTGACATCACCGCTCTCCAGATATCAGTTATATTATACAGGAGGTGACATCGCCGCTCTCCAGATATCAGTTATATTATACAGAAGGTGACATCGCCGCTCTCCAGATATCAGTTATATTATACAGGAGGTGACATCACCGCTCTGCAGATATCAGTTATATTATACAGGAGGTGACATCACCGCTCTCCAGATATCAGTTATATTATACAGGAGGTGACATCACCGCTCTGCAGATATCAGTTATATTATACAGGAGGTGTCATCACCGCTCTCCAGATATCAGTTATATTATACAGGAGGTGACATCACCGCTCTCCAGATATCAGATATATTATACAGGAGGTGACATCACCGCTCTCCAGATATCAGTTATATTATACAGGAGGTGACATCACCGCCCTTCAGATATCAGTTATATTATACAGGAGGTGACATCACCGCTCTGCAGATATCAGTTATATTATACAGGAGGTGACATCACCGCTCTCCAGATATCAGTTATATTATACAGGAGGTGACATCACCGCTCTCCAGATATCAGTTATATTATACAGGAGGTGACATCACCGCCCTTCAGATATCAGTTATATTATACAGGAGGTGACATCACCGCTCTCCAGATATCAGTTATATTATACAGGAGGTGACATCACCGCTCTCCAGATATCAGTTATATTATACAGGAGGTGACATCACCGCTCTCCAGATATCAGTTATATTATACAGGAGGTGACATCACTGCTCTCCAGATATCAGTTATATTATACAGGAGGTGACATCACCGCCCTTCAGATATCAGTTATATTATACAGGAGGTGACATCACCGCTCTCCAGATATCAGTTATATTATACAGGAGGTGACATCACCGCTCTCCAGATATCAGTTATATTATACAGGAGGTGACATCACCGCCCTTCAGATATCAGTTATATTATACAGGAGGTGACATCACCGCTCTCCAGATATCAGTTATATTATACAGGAGGTGACATCACCGCTCTCCAGATATCAGTTATATTATACAGGAGGTGACATCACCGCTCTACAGGTATCAGTTATATTATACAGGAGGTGACATCACCGCTCTGCAGATATCAGTTATATCATACAGGAGGTGACATCACCGCTCTCCAGATATCAGTTATATTATACAGGAGGTGACATCACAGCTCTCCAGATATCAGTTATATTATACAGGAGGTGACATCACCGCCCTCCAGATATCAGTTATATTATACCGGAGGTGACATCACCGCTCTCCAGATATCAGTTATATTATACAGGAGGTGACATCACCGCTCTCCAGATATCAGTTATATTATACAGGAGGTGACATCACCGCTCTCCGGATATCAGTTATATTATACAGGAGGTGACATCACCGCTCTCCAGATATCAGTTATATTATACAGGAGGTGACATTACCGCTCTCCAGATATCAGTTATATTATACAGGAGGTGACATCACCGCTCTCCAGATATCAGTTATATTATACAGGAGGTGACATCACCGCTCCCCAGATATCAGTTATATTATACAGGAGGTGACATCACCGCTCTGCAGATATCAGTTATATTATACAGGAGGTGACATCACCGCTCTCCAGATATCAGTTATATTATACAGGAGGTGATATCACCGCTCTCCAGATATCAGTTATATTATACAGGAGGTGACATCACCGCTCTCCAGATATCAGTTATATTATACAGGAGGTGACATCACCGCTCTCCAGATATCAGTTATATTATACAGGAGGTGACATCACCGCTCTCCAGATATCAGTTATATTATACAGGAGGTGACATCACCGCTCTGCAGATATCAGTTATATTATACAGGAGGTGACATCACCGCTCTCCAGATATCAGTTATATTATACAGGAGGTGACATCACCGCTCTCCAGATATCAGGTATATTATACAGGAGGTGACATCACCGCTCTCCAGATATCAGTTATATTATACAGGAGGTGACATCACCGCTCCCCAGATATCAGTTATATTATACAGGAGGTGACATCACCGCTCTCCAGATATCAGTTATATTATACAGGAGGTGACATCACCGCTCTCCAGATATCAGGTATATTATACAGGAGGTGACATCACCGCTCTCCAGATATCAGTTATATTATACAGGAGGTGACATCACCGCTCTCCAGATATCAGGTATATTATACAGGAGGTGACATCACCGCTCAGCAGATATCAGTTATATTATACAGGAGGTGACATCACCGCTCTCCAGATATCAGTTATATTATACAGGAGGTGACATCACCGCTCTCCAGATATCAGTTATATTATACAGGAGGTGACATCACCGCTCTCCAGATATCGGTTATATTATACAGGAGGTGACATCACCGCTCTCCAGATATCAGTTATATTATACAGGAGGTGACATCACCGCTCTCCAGATATCAGTTATATTATACAGGAGGTGACATCACCGCTCTCCAGATATCAGTTATATTATACAGGAGGTGACATCACCGCTCCCCAGATATCGGTTATATTATACAGGAGGTGACATCACCGCTCTCCAGATATCAGTTATATTATACAGGAGGTGATATCACCGCTCTCCAGATATCAGTTATATTATACAGGAGGTGACATCACCGCTCTCCAGATATCAGTTATATTATACAGGAGGTGACATCACCGCTCTCCAGATATCAGTTATATTATACAGGAGGTGACATCACCGCTCTCCAGATATCAGTTATATTATACAGGAGGTGACATCACCGCTCTCCAGATATCAGTTATATTATATAGGAGGTGACATCACCGCTCTGCAGATATCAGTTATATTATACAGGAGGTGACATCACCGCTCCCCAGATATCAGTTATATTATACTGGAGGTGACATCACCGCTCTCCAGATATCAGTTATATTATACAGGAGGTGACATCACCGCTCTCCAGATATCAGTTATATTAGACAGGAGGTGACATCACCGCTCTCCAGATATCAGTTATATTATACAGGAGGTGACATCACCGCTCTCCAGATATCAGTTATATTATACAGGAGGTGACATCACCGCTCTCCAGATATCAGTTATATTATACAGGAGGTGACATCACCGCTCTCCAGATATCAGTTATATTATACAGGAGGTGACATCACCGCTCCCCACATATCAGTTATATTATACAGGAGGTGACATCACCGCTCTCCAGATATCAGTTATATTATACAGGAGGTGACATCACCGCTCCCCGGATATCAGTTATATTATACAGGAGGTGACATCACCGCTCTCCGGATATCAGATATATTATACAGGAGGTGACATCACTGCTCTCCAGATATCAGTTATATTATACAGGAGGTGACATCACCGCCCTCCAGATATCAGTTATATTATACAGGAGGTGACATCACCGCCCTCCAGATATCAGTTATATTATACAGGAGGTGACATCACCGCTCTCCAGATATCAGTTATATTATACAGGAGGTGACATCACCGCTCTCCATATATCAGTTATATTATACAGGAGGTGACATCACCGCTCTCCAGATATCAGTTATATTATACAGGAGGTGACATCACCGCTCTCCATATATCAGTTATATTATACAGGAGGTGACATCACCGCTCTCCAGATATCAGATATATTATACAGAAGGTGACATCACCGCTCTCCAGATATCAGTTATATTATACAGGAGGTGACATCACTGCTCTCCAGATATCAGTTATATTATACAGGAGGTGACATCACTGCTCTCCAGATATCAGTTATATTATACAGGAGGTGACATCACCGCTCTCCAGATATCAGTTATATTATATAGGAGGTGACATCACCGCTCTCCAGATATCAGTTATATTATACAGGAGGTGACATCACCGCTCTCCAGATATCAGATATATTATACAGGAGGTGACATCACCGCTCTCCAGATATCAGTTATATTATACAGGAGGTGACATCACCGCTCTCCAGATATCAGATATATTATACAGGAGGTGACATCACTGCTCTCCAGATATCAGTTATATTATACAGGAGGTGACATCACTGCTCTCCAGATATCAGTTATATTATACAGGAGGTGACATCACCGCTCTCCAGATATCAGTTATATTATACAGGAGGTGACATCACCGCTCTCCAGATATCAGTTATATTATACAGGAGGTGACATCACCGCTCTCAGATATCAGTTATATTATACAGGAGGTGACATCACCGCTCTCCAGATATCAGTTATATTATACAGGAGGTGACATCACCGCTCTCCAGATATCAGATATATTATACAGAAGGTGACATCACCGCTCTCCAGATATCAGTTATATTATACAGGAGGTGACATCACTGCTCTCCAGATATCAGTTATATTATACAGGAGGTGACATCACCGCTCTCCAGATATCAGTTATATTATATAGGAGGTGACATCACCGCTCTCCAGATATCAGTTATATTATACAGGAGGTGACATCACCGCTCTCCAGATATCAGATATATTATACAGGAGGTGACATCACCGCCCTCCAGATATCAGTTATATTATACAGGAGGTGACATCACCACCCTCCAGATATCAGATATATTATATAGGAGGTGACATCACTGCTCTCCAGATATCAGTTATATTATACAGGAGGTGACATCACCGCTCCCCAGATATCAGTTATATTATACAGGAGGTGACATCACTGCTCTCCAGATATAGTATAATTTTGACAGCTATTAGTTTTTCCAGTAATTTTCTCTTCCCTTCCTTCTCAGGCGCCTTCATGTTCCCGTATTTCATCATGCTGGTGTTTTGTGGGATCCCGCTCTTCTTTATGGAATTGTCTTTTGGGCAGTTTGCCAGTCAGGGATGTCTTGGGGTGTGGAGGGTCAGCCCCCTGTTTAAAGGTACAGTAATGTGGGGCAGTTGTTTTACTGCGCACGGGTGACTTCCTGTGTGTGGTTTGTTCTGTATGTGTACATGTTGTGTCTGTGCAGGGACTGCGGCTTTTTTCAGTGCCTTGAAAAAGTATCCACACCCTTTAAACTTTTCCACGTTTTTTCACGTTACACCCACAAACTTAAATGTATTTTGTTGGGATTTTATGTGATCGACCAACACAAAGTCCAAGTCTTTGTAAAGTGAAGAGAAAATGATACAAGGTTTTCACAGTGTTTCATAAATAAAGATCTGGAAAGTGCAGCGTGCATTAGTATTCAGCCCCCTGTACTCTGTTCTGCCGCAGCAGAGGTTCTGAATCTTTTCTAATTCATTCTGCTAGAATTCTTCTATTTCTGTAGTTATTGGTGATGTTACAGCACCATCTAGCGGTGTTAAACTGTATTGCACCTTGTTTTTCTGTTAATAAAGATTATTGTATTGTGGGAGGTGCAAAGCATTGTGGGACTGTAATGCATCCTCGGAAAGAGAAGCCCAGTCTCCAGTCATCAAGGACACCCCAGCAGAGCCATCCTTCTGCATATCTTTCTCTTAAACTCCACCATGCTTTGGCAACCATATCTAGTGAGACATCTATTGTGTTATGCAGAGCTGTTCAGCTCGTTATCATTGTCTCAGGGAAGTTGTTATACTGTTAGATGTTAGACACGCAATCTTATGTTAGGCGGCCATTTTACCATGTGCTTCAGTGTTATGCAAATGTTACAGTACATGCTATGCCTTATACTTATACAAGTTCTTATATTCTTGTAGATTTACCACTCAAATACTCTAGTTTTGCTAATAAACAAGTTAGACTACAGAGAACAGTCCTCTTATTTAGAAGACAGGAGAGGTTTATGCAGAATGTCAGACTGCACACTGTGTGAACGTGCATGAAGACAGAACATACTCTGTTACCCCTAAATAAAATCCGGTGTGACCAATCGCCCACCGAAGTAATTTCAATATTAGAACTGTGCTGCTCACCAAAAGCTCCATTTAGACCACTTCAGTTTGTGCTGAGATTTACCAATACGCCAATCACTGGCTTCTTGCCACACATCATACTTCAGAAGTCACCTCATTAGTAAATCGAGTCCTCCCTGTGTGTAATGTCTTCTCATTATAACTCCAGCTCTTCTGTGAAGGCTTCAGAGGTTTGTTAGAGAAGATTAGTGATCAAATAGCATCAGGAAAACCAAGGAACACACCAGACAGGTCAGGGATAAAGTGGTGGAAAAGTGTAAAGCATCTCACAGAGCACTGCTCAATCCATCATCTAAAAAAGTAAGGAGTATGGCACAACTGCAAACGTACCAAGACACAGCCGTCCACCTAAGCTGACAGCCCAGGCAAGAAGAGCACTCATTAGAGAAGCAGCCAAGAGCCCCATGGTCACTGTGGAGGAGCTGCAGAGATCCACAGCTCAGGAGGGGGAATCTGTCCTCAGGACAACTATCAGTCGTGTACTCCACAAATTTGGTCTTTAAGGAAGAGTGGCAAAAAGAAAGCCATTTCTGGGAGCAGCCATAAGAAGTCCTGTCTGCAGTTTACTATAAGCCATGTAGGGGACACGGCAAATATGTGGAAGAAGGTGCTCTGCTCAGAGGAGAATAATGGGGCCTAAATACAAAATGCTATGTGTGGTGGAAAACAGATATCAGTTCTATTATACAGGAGGTGACATCACCGCCCTCCAGATATCAGTTATATTATACAGGAGGTGACATCACCGCTCTCCAGATATCAGTTATATTATACAGGAGGTGACATCACCGCTCTCCAGATATCAGTTATATTATACAGGAGGTGACATCACCGCTCTCCAGATATCAGTTATATTATACAGGAGGTGACATCACCGCTCCCCAGATATCGGTTATATTATACAGGAGGTGACATCACCGCTCTCCAGATATCAGTTATATTATACAGGAGGTGACATCACCGCCCTCCAGATATCAGTTATATTATACAGGAGGTGACATCACCGCTCTCCAGATATCAGTTATATTATACAGGAGGTGACATCACCGCTCCCCAGATATCAGATATATTACACAGGAGGTGACATCACCGCTCTCCAGATATCAGTTATATTATACAGGAGGTGACATCACCGCTCTCCAGATATCAGTTATATTATACAGGAGGTGACATCACCGCTCTCCAGATATCAGGTATATTATACAGGAGGTGACATCACCGCTCTCCAGATATCAGTTATATTATACAGGAGGTGACATCACCGCTCTCCAGATATCAGTTATATTATACAGGAGGTGACATCACCGCTCTCCAGATATCAGTTATATTATACAGGAGGTGACATCACCGCTCTGCAGATATCAGTTATATTATACAGGAGGTGACATCACCGCTCTCCAGATATCAGTTATATTATACAGGAGGTGACATCACCGCTCTCCAGGTATCAGTTATATTATACAGGAGGTGACATCACCGCTCTCCAGATATCAGTTATATTATACAGGAGGAGACATCACCGCCCTCCAGATATCAGTTATATTATACAGGAGGTGACATCACCGCTCTCCAGATATCAGTTATATTATACAGGAGGTGACATCACCGCTCTCCAGATATCAGTTATATTATACAGGAGGTGACATCACCGCTCCCCAGATATCAGTTATATTATACAGGAGGTGACATCACCGCTCTCCAGATATCAGTTATATTATACAGGAGGTGACATCACCGCTCTCCAGGTATCAGTTATATTATACAGGAGGTGACATCACCGCTCTCCAGATATCAGTTATATTATACAGGAGGTGACATCACCACTCTCCAGATATCAGTTATATTATACAGGAGGTGACATCACCGCTCTCCAGATATACGTTTTTTCAGTAGTTTTCTCTTTCCTTTCTTCTCAGGCGCCTCCATGTTCCCTTATTTCGTCATGCTGGTGTTTTGCAGGGGGTGTGAATACTTATGCACGCCGCACTGTCCACTGTACATTGTGAAAGCCTCGTCTTCTTCTCCTCCCTTCACACAGACTTGTACTTTGTGACGGTCGATCACATAAAATCCCAGTAAAATACATTTCAATTTGTGGGTGAAAAATATGGAAAAGTTCAAGGGGTGTGAATACTTATCTCTTCTGTGTCTCCTCCTCCAGGCGTGGGCTACGGGATGATGGTGGTCTCCACGTATATCGGTATTTATTACAACGTGGTGATCTGTATCGCCTTCTATTACTTCTTCATGTCCATGAGCCGCGTCCTGCCCTGGACGTACTGCAATAACCCCTGGAACACGGACAACTGCGTCGGCGTGCTGAGCCCCTCCACCAACAGCAGCTTCAACCTCACCTCCCATCGAGATGCCTTCAACATCTCTGAGCTTCTGAACCAAACCGGGAAGAGGACGAGTCCCAGCGAGGAGTACTGGAGGTAGGTGGCTGGGGGTGGGATATCCAGAAGCAAGGACCAGTCCTGACAGCTGAGGGGTTGTTACAGTGTGTCCAGTGCAGACAGTTCTCCGTGGACTCCAGACTGTTAGGTCAGGACAGAGGAGAGGCTCATGTGCTTAGACTGACACACTGTAGCAAGCCCTCAGCTGTGAGAAGTATTAGATCAAGTCAGATAATCAGCAGCTGAATGTAAACACGGAATGTCCTGATTCGCTGACAGCAAGCAGAGATCTGAAGAGTTGGCACAGAAGGTCTCACCCCACTCTCCTAACATGGCACTGCCCCTGCCTCCTGCTCGGGGGCAGCAGAGGATAGTGACAGCAGGCGTTGATTGTGCGTTATACGCGGCTCGCTTCCTCGTATTGTGACCGGCGTCCTGCCCGAGGCGCAGCAGCTCGGTGGCCATTGTGTCACTGCAGCGATCAGCTGTCACCTCGCCCTGAGACGTAGGAATCCTGAGCCTCATGGGAGTTGTAGTGCTTACCATGCTGGGAGTTATTCTGCTGGCATTGTGCTGAGTCGCCTTCTGCACCGGAAAAGCCGACAATGCCAGTGTTTCCTGGAGGACCGGAGAACATGACGAGACCCCCAGACTGGCAGCCGAGGCACGCAGGAAATGCCTCTAAATGTCTGCGAGGCACGGGGCTCTGGGCACCTCGCATTTAAAGGGGTCCTCTCTCTTCAGTAAATAGAATTTATTATGTAGAGAAAGTTAATACAAGGCCCTTCCTAATGTATTGGGATTCTCCATGTTGCTTCCTTTGCTCGCTGGATACATTTTTCCATCCCATTATACACGGCTCGTTTCCCTGGTTACGACCACCCTGCAATCCAGTAGCCATGGTCGTGCTTGCTCACTGTAGAAAAAGCACCAGCCTATGTGCGCTCCCGAGGTCCCGGCCACCAGAGAGGCCAGAGCTTTTCCCTATAGTGTGCAAGCACGACCACCGCTGAAGGATTGCAGGGTGGTCGTAACCATGGAAACAAGCCGTGTATAATGGGATGGAAAAATGGATCCAGCAAAGGAAGCAACATGGAGAATCCCAATAGATTAGTGCCGTGTATTAACGTCCTCTACATGATAAATAGCCCTTTAATGGACTTTCATTGTCTGCACAGCAGATTAACACTTCCCAATCAGATCCTCCACCCGAGGGCCCCCAAAGTTCAAACAACCCCCCTAAACCTCAGTCCCAGAGAAAAAGCTGGGTGACCACCAATGTCCCTGACACTACAGCTGCTGTAAGGGTTGTCACCCATCCCCCACACAGGTAACATGGCCGCTGGGTTGGTGATGTCTCCGCTTCTCTCGCTGTCTTACAGGCGTTATGTGCTGAAGTTGTCAGACGACATCGGGAATTTCGGGGAGGTGCGGCTCCCGATTCTGGGATGTCTGGGGTTGTCCTGGGTCGTTGTGTTCCTCTGTCTCATTAGAGGTGTTAAATCTTCTGGAAAGGTGAGTCAGCCCGGGCATCATAACTACTCCCATCATCCTCAAAATATCCGCCAATTCTGTGCCTCATACCTTACCTTACGTCTGTGTCTTTTCCTTCTTCCATATTGTGCCCTGTACCTTTCCTCTACTTTCTCCTCACTCCTGTGCCTCATACCTCCTTTCATTCCTTTCTGTGCCTCGTATCTCCCTTCTCTCCTGTGTCTCATATCACTCCTGTGCCTCATACCTCTCTTCACTCCTGTGCCTCATATCATTCCTGTGCCTCGTACCTCCCTTCTCTCCTGTGTCTCATATCACTCCTGTGCCTCGTACCTCCCTTCTCTCCTGTGTCTCATATCACTCCTGTGCCTCGTACCTCCCTTCTCTCCTGTGTCTCATATCACTCCTGTGCCTCGTACCTCCCTTCTCTCCTGTGTCTCATATCACTCCTGTGCCTCGTACCTCCCTTCTCTCCTGTGTCTCATATATCACTCATGTGCCTCGTACCTCCCTTCTCTCCTGTGTCTCATATATCACTCATGTGCCTCGTACCTCCCTTCTCTCCTGTGTCTCATATCACTCCTGTGCCCCATACCTCCCTTCTCTCCTGTGTCTCATATGACTCCTGTGCCCCGTACCTCCCTTCTCTCCTGTTCCTCATATCACTCCTGTGCCCCGTACCTCCCTTCTCTCCTGTTTCTTATATCACTCCTGTGCCCCGTACCTCCTATTCTCCTGTGCCTCACACCTCTTCTATCTCCTCCAGGTGGTTTACTTCACAGCCACGTTCCCCTATGTGGTCCTCACCATCCTTTTTATCCGTGGGATCACCCTGGAGGGGGCCGTGGACGGCATCATGTATTACCTGACCCCGCAGTGGGACAAGATCCTGGATGCCAAGGTGAACATTATATGTTATTACGTCCGGGGGCAGGTATAACATGGAGGTGACCACAGTGCTCCTCACCTGCGCAGGCCAGCTTTACAGGTGGAGGCTGATGGGGGTTATTGTGAATCTGACTGGATGTGTTAGTGACACCACAGCACCACCTGGTGGCTACAATACAGCTCTGCTCAGAGGCAGCTCATCAGACGCTGCAGGGACTCCTGTGTGACGCTCTGCAGGATTCGGGGACACTGGACATCAGACACGATATGAACACCGGACACATCCACCGATACCAGCTCCATGTCACTGTTCGGGGTCAGCAGTTTTCTAATGACTGACCCCTTCTCCTATCCTGCCTTTCTGTAGGTTTGGGGGGATGCAGCTTCCCAGATCTTCTACTCACTAGGATGTGCATGGGGAGGACTCATCACGATGGCGTCTTACAACAAATTCCACAACAACTGTTACAGGTACAACAGCTGCAACGCTGTGTCTGTGAGTCTGCATGAGAGCTGAGGGGGATGCAGCTGCAGCTTCTCTTTCTGTGTCTGTGAGTCTGCATGAGAGCGGAGGGGATGCAGCTGCAGCTTCTCTTTCTGTGTCTGTGAGTCTGCATGAGAGCTGAGGGGAAGCGGCTGCAGCTTCTCTTTCTGTGTCTGTGAGTCTGCATGAGAGCTGAGGGGATGCGGCTGCAGCTTCTCTTTCTGTGTCTGTGAGTCTGCATGAGAGCTGAGGGGATGCGGCTGCAGCTTCTCTTTCTGTGTCTGTGAGTCTGCATGAGAACGGAGGGGGATGCTGCTGCAGCTTCTCTTTCTGTGTCTGTGAGTCTGCATGAGAGCTGAGGGAGCGGCTGCAGCTTCTCTTTCTGTGTCTGTGAGTCTGCATGAGAGCTGGGGAGCGGCTGCAGCTTTTCTGTGTCTGTGAGTCTGCATGAGAGCTAGGGCGCTGCAGCTTCTCTTTCTGTGTCTGTGAGTCTGCATGAGAGCTGAGGGTGCAGCTGCAGCTTCTCTTTCTGTGTCTGTGAGTCTGCATGAGAACGGAGGGGGATGCTGCTGCAGCTTCTCTTTCTGTGTCTGTGAGTCTGCATGAGAGCTGAGGGGAAGCGGCTGCAGCTTCTCTTTCTGTGTCTGTGAGTCTGCATGAGAGCTGAGGGGATGCGGCTGCAGCTTCTCTTTCTGTGTCTGTGAGTCTGCATGAGAGCTGAGGGATGCTGCTGCAGCTTTCTTTCTGTGTCTGTGAGTCTGCATGAGAGCTGAGGGGATGCGGCTGCAGCTTCTCTTCTGTGTCTGTGAGTCTGCATGAGAGCTGAGGGGATGCGGCTGCAGCTTCTCTTTCTGTGTCTGTGAGTCTTCATGAGAGCGGAGGGGATGCGGCTGCAGCTTCTCTTTCTGTGTCTGTGAGTCTGCATGAGAGCGGAGGGGAAGCGGCTGCAGCTTCTCTTTCTGTGTCTGTGAGTCTGCATGAGAGCGGAGGGGATGCAGCTGCAGCTTCTCTCTCTCTGTCTGTGAGTCTGCATGAGAGCTGAGGGGATGCGGCTGCAGCTTCTCTTTCTGTGTCTGTGAGTCTGCATGAGAGCTGAGGGGGTGCAGCTGCAGCTTCTCTTTCTGTGTCTGTGAGTCTGCATGAGAGCTGAGGGGGTGCAGTTGCTTCTTCTCTTTCTGTGTCTGTGAGTCTGCATGAGAGCTGAGGGGGATGCGGCTGCAGCTTCTCTTTCTGTGTCTGTGAGTCTGCATGAGAGCTGAGGGGGATGCAGCTGCAGCTTCTCTTTCTGTGTCTGTGAGTCTGCATGAGAGCTGAGGGGAAGCGGCTGCAGCTTCTCTTTCTGTGTCTGTGAGTCTGCATGAGAGCTGAGGAGGATGCGGCTGCAGCTTCTCTTTCTGTGTCTGTGAGTCTGCATGAATGGAGGGGATGCGGCTGCAGCTTCTCTTTCTGTGTCTGTGAGTATTCATGAGAGCTGAGGGGAAGCGGCTGCAGCTTCTCTTTCTGTGTCTGTGAGTCTGCATGAGAACGGAGGGGGATGCTGCTGCAGCTTCTCTTTCTGTGTCTGTGAGTCTGCATGAGAGCTGAGGGGGTGCAGTTGCTTCTTCTCTTTCTGTGTCTGTGAGTCTGCATGAGAACGGAGGGGGATGCTGCTGCAGCTTCTCTTTCTGTGTCTGTGAGTCTGCATGAGAGCTGAGGGGATGCTGCTGCAGCTTCTCTTTCTGTGTCTGTGAGTCTGCATGAGAGCTGAGGGGAAGCGGCTGCAGCTTCTCTTTCTGTGTCTGTGAGTCTGCATGAGAGCTGAGGGGATGCGGCTGCAGCTTCTCTTTCTGTGTCTGTGAGTCTTCATGAGAGCGGAGGGGATGCGGCTGCAGCTTCTCTTTCTGTGTCTGTGAGTCTGCATGAGAGCGGAGGGGATGCAGCTGCAGCTTCTCTTTCTGTGTCTGTGAGTCTGCATGAGAGCGGAGGGGATGCAGCTGCAGCTTCTCTCTGTCTGTGAGTCTGCATGAGAGCTGAGCGGATGCGGCTGCAGCTTCTCTTTCTGTGTCTGTGAGTCTGCATGAGAGCTGAGGGGGTGCAGCTGCAGCTTCTCTTTCTGTGTCTGTGAGTCTGCATGAGAACGGAGGGGGATGCTGCTGCAGCTTCTCTTTCTGTGTCTGTGAGTCTGCATGAGAGCTGAGGGGATGCTGCTGCAGCTTCTCTTTCTGTGTCTGTGAGTCTTCATGAGAGCTGAGGGGAAGCGGCTGCAGCTTCTCTTTCTGTGTCTGTGAGTCTGCATGAGAGCGGAGGGGATGCAGCTGCAGCTTCTCTTTCTGTGTCTGTGAGTCTGCATGAGAACGGAGGGGGATGCTGCTGCAGCTTCTCTTTCTGTGTCTGTGAGTCTGCATGAGAGCTGAGGGGATGCTGCTGCAGCTTCTCTTTCTGTGTCTGTGAGTCTGCATGAGAGCTGAGGGAAGCGGCTGCAGCTTCTCTTTCTGTGTCTGTGAGTCTGCATGAGAGCTGAGGGGATGCGGCTGCAGCTTCTCTTTCTGTGTCTGTGAGTCTGCATGAGAACGGAGGGGATGCGGCTGCAGCTTCTCTTTCTGTGTCTGTGAGTCTGCATGAGAACGGAGGGGAAGCGGCTGCAGCTTCTCTTTCTGTGTCTGTGAGTCTGCATGAGAGCGGAGGGGATGCAGCTGCAGCTTCTCTTTCTGTGTCTGTGAGTCTGCATGAGAGCTGAGGGGATGCAGCTGCAGCTTCTCTCTCTCTGTCTGTGAGTCTGCATGAGAGCTGAGGGGATGCGGCTGCAGCTTCTCTTTCTGTGTCTGTGAGTCTGCATGAGAACGGGGGGGATGCTGCTGCAGCTTCTCTTTCTGTGTCTGTGAGTCTGCATGAGAGCTGAGGGGATGCTGCTGCAGCTTCTCTTTCTGTGTCTGTGAGTCTTCATGAGAGCTGAGGGGAAGCGGCTGCAGCTTCTCTTTCTGTGTCTGTGAGTCTGCATGAGAGCTGAGGGGAAGCGGCTGCAGCTTCTCTTTCTGTGTCTGTGAGTCTGCATGAGAGCGGAGGGGATGCGGCTGCAGCTTCTCTTTCTGTGTCTGTGAGTCTGCATGAGAGCTGAGGGGAAGCGGCTGCAGCTTCTCTTTCTGTGAGTCTGCATGAGAGCTGAGGGGGATGCGGCTGCAGCTTCTCTTTCTGTGTCTGTGAGTCTGCATGAGAGCTGAGGGGGATGCGGCTGCAGCTTCTCTTTCTGTGTCTGTGAGTCTGCATGAGAGCTGAGGGGAAGCGGCTGCAGCTTCTCTTTCTGTGTCTGTGAGTCTGCATGAGAGCGGAGGGGAAGCAGCTGCAGCTTCTCTTTCTGTGTCTGTGAGTCTGCATGAATGGAGGGGCCTGTGTCTGTGTCTCAGCCTGCATGGTGCTGATGCTGTGGCTCTTCTTTCTGCGCCTGTGAGGCTGCATGCTGTGAGAAGGGAGGAGATGCAGCTGGAGTTTCTCTTTCTGAGTCTTTTAGGCTGCATGCTGTGCAGCTGCAGTTTCCTGTTGTGTCTGTGATGCTGCATGAAGGAAGGGATGCAGCTGCAGCTTCTTTCCCTGTGTCTGCAAGGCTGCATGCTGTGAGGGGGAGAGGGTGCAGCTGCAGCTTCTCTTTCTGTGTCTGCGAGGCTGCATGCTGTGAGGTGGAGAGGGTGCAGCTGCAGCTTCTTTTCCTGTGGTTGCGAGGCTGCATGCTGTGAGGGGGAGAGGGTGCAACTGCAGCTTCAATTTCTGTGTCTGCGAGGCTGTATGCTGTGAAAGGGGAGAGGGAGCAGCTGCAGCTTTTCTGTCTCTGCGAGGCTGCATGCTGTGAGGGGGAGAGGGAGCAGCTGCAGCTTCTTTTCCATTGTCTGCGAGGCTGCATGCTGTGAGAGAGGAGAGGGAGCAGCTGCAGCTTCTCTGTCTCTGCGAGGCTGCATGCTGTGAGGGGGAGCAGCTGACTTGCACTGCTTGTAAGAGCTCATGCACACAGTGATACGGGTGACGAATACGTTGACACCAGTGACCAGACGCATTGCGTTTCAGTGTGTGATGTCCCCGACCCTGCACCTCGTTGAAGTTCTCATTTTCTGCCTCCAGGGACAGCATCATTATCAGCATCACCAACTGCGCCACCAGCGTCTATGCCGGATTCGTCATCTTCTCTATCCTGGGCTTCATGGCGAATCACCTGGGGGTAGACGTGTCCAAGGTGGCCGACCACGGTCCTGGCTTGGCCTTTGTGGCGTATCCGGAGGCGCTGACACTGCTGCCGATCTCTCCGCTGTGGTCCATACTCTTCTTCTTCATGCTCATCCTCCTGGGGCTTGGGACGCAGGTAATCGCCATTTTGACGGTAACTGAGAATTTCATTATTGGCCGCTTGTCGTGGCTCGGTCAGTCGGTGCATGTATTAACCCTCGCCTCACTTCTGTCGGTCACAGTTCTGTCTCCTGGAAACTCTGGTCACCGCCGTCGTGGACGAGATTGGAAACGACTGGATCATTCGCTGGAAGACGCTTGTGACGCTGGGCGTGGCCGTTGTGGGTTTCCTACTGGGAATCCCGCTGACCACTCAGGTGAGGCGCCGGCGCAGACGCGACTCTTCTGTGTATTATACTTTTATAATGTGCCTGCAGATAGTAAGCGGTTTTAAGCAATTGTTATGTAAGCCGCTGACAGGGGATGATGAGAGTATTCCAGTAACCGCTGCCTCCCCTCCCCCTCTAGGCCGGCATCTACTGGCTGCTGCTGATGGATAATTACGCTGCGAGCTTCTCCCTGGTCATCATCTCCTGCATCATGTGTGTGACCATTATGTACATTTACGGTAAGTGCCTGCAGTTATGTACTCACCTGGTGATACTGCTCTTAAAGGGCCGGTGCAGCCTCTGTGTGTAAACTGTTCTGCAACGTTCTAACAGACTTTGTATTTCCACTCGTACCATGTTCAAGATCCTGGATTTCTATCAGTGAATAAGAACACTTTTATGTAACCCCGTCCATAGCTAGTCCTACTCTCAGCTGAGGGTTTGTTACAATAGTATCAGTCTGAACAGTGAGAGCAGAGAATTGTCTGCACTGGATACAATGTCTCGGTCTGGAGATTACAGAGCATTGGCTGCACTGGATACAATGTATCAGTCTGGAGCTCACAGAGCATTGTCTGCACTGGATACAATGTATCGGTCTGGAGCTCACAGAGCATTGTCTGCACTGGATACAATGTATCGGTCTAGAGCTCACAGAACATTGTCTGCACTGGATACAATGCATCGTCTGGAGCTCACAGAGCATTGTCTGCACTGGATACAATGTATCGGTCTGGAGCTCACAGAGCATTGTCAGCACTGGATACAATGTATCGGTCTGGAGCTCACAGAGCATTGTCTGCACTGGATACAATGTATCGGTCTGGAGCTCACAGAGCATTGTCAGCACTGGATACATGGTGAGTGATTGGATGAAAAGGTTAATATTTATAAATGCAAAACCAGAAGCTGTAGAGTGATTTTCAAGATCTCTGCTTGCTGTCATTGCCGGGAAACATCCAGAGAATCGAAAGTCATTCAGATACTGTTACAATCAATTGCGGTGTTATATATGATTCATGTGATGGATTGCGGTGGTATGTATCAGCCGTGATGTTATATATCGGTGGTGATGGATTGCGGTGGTATGTATCAGCCGTGATGTTATATATCGGTGGTGATGGATTGCGGTGGTATGTATCAGCCGTGATGTTATATATCGTGGTGATGGATTGCGGTGGTATGTATCAGCCGTGATGTTATATATCGGTGGTGATGGATTGCGGTGGTATGTATCAGCCGTGATGTTATATATCGGTGGTGATGGATTGCGGTGGTATGTATCAGCCGTGATGTTATATATCGGTGGTGATGGATTGCGGTGGTATGTATCAGCCGTGATGTTATATATTGCTGGTGATGGATTGCGGTGGTATGTATCAGCCGTGATGTTATATATTGCTGGTGATGGATTGCGGTGGTATGTATCAGCCGTGATGTTATATATCGGTGGTGATGGATTGCGGTGGTATGTATCAGCCGTGATGTTATATATCGGTGGTGATGGATTGCGGTGGTATGTATCAGCCGTGATGTTATATATCGGTGGTGATGGATTGCGGTGGTATGTATCAGCCGTGATGTTATATATCGGTGGTATGTATCAGCCGTGATGTTATATATCGGTGGTGATGGATTACGGTGGTATGTATCAGCCGTGATGTTATATATCGGTGGTGATGGATTGCGGTGGTATGTATCAGCCGTGATGTTATATATCGGTGGTGATGGATTGCGGTAATATGTATCAGCCGTGATGTTATATATCGGTGGTGATGGATTGCGGTAATATGTATCAGCCGTGATGTTATATATCGGTGGTGATGGATTGCGGTGGTATGTATCAGCCGTGATGTTATATATCGTGGTGATGGATTGCGGTGGTATGTATCAGCCGTGATGTTATATATCGGTGGTGATGGATTGCGGTGGTATGTATCAGCCGTGATGTTATATATCGGTGGTGATGGATTGCGGTGGTATGTATCAGCCGTGATGTTATATATCGGTGGTGATGGATTGCGGTGGTATGTATCAGCCGTGATGTTATATATCGGTGGTGATGGATTGCGGTGGTATGTATCAGCCGTGATGTTATATATCGGTGGTGATGGATTGCGGTGGTATGTATCAGCCGTGATGTTATATATCGGTGGTGATGGATTGCGGTGGTATGTATCAGCCGTGATGTTATATATCGGTGGTGATGGATTGCGGTGGTATGTATCAGCCGTGATGTTATATATCGGTGGTGATGGATTGCGGTGGTATGTATCAGCCGTGATGTTATATATCGGTGGTGATGGATTGCGGTGGTATGTATCAGCCGTGATGTTATATATCGGTGGTGATGGATTGCGGTGGTATGTATCAGCCGTGATGTTATATATCGGTGGTGATGGATTGCGGTGGTATGTATCAGCCGTGATGTTATATATCGGTGGTGATGGATTGCGGTGGTATGTATCAGCCGTGATGTTATATATCGGTGGTGATGGATTGCGGTGGTATGTATCAGCCGTGATGTTATATATCGGTGGTGATGGATTGCGGTGGTATGTATCAGCCGTGATGTTATATATCGGTGGTGATGGATTGCGGTGGTATGTATCAGCCGTGATGTTATATATCGGTGGTGATGGATTGCGGTGGTATGTATCAGCCGTGATGTTATATATCGGTGGTGATGGATTGCGGTGGTATGTATCAGCCGTGATGTTATATATCGGTGGTGATGGATTGCGGTGGTATGTATCAGCCGTGATGTTATATATCGTGGTGATGGATTGCGGTGGTATGTATCAGCCGTGATGTTATATATCGTGGTGATGGATTGCGGTGGTATGTATCAGCCGTGATGTTATATATCGTGGTGATGGACTGCGGTGGTATGTATCAGCCGTGATGTTATATATCGGTGGTGATGGATTGCGGTGGTATGTATCAGCCGTGATGTTATATATCGTGGTGATGGATTGCGGTGGTATGTATCAGCCGTGATGTTATATATTGGTGGTGATGGACTGCGGTGGTATGTATCAGCCGTGATGTTATATATCGTGGTGATGGATTGCGGTGGTATGTATCAGCCGTGATGTTATATATTGGTGGTGATGGACTGCGGTGGTATGTATCGGTCATGTGATGGGTTACGGTTCATGCATTATAAACTGATAATTGACAGACTTGTCTTCTCTGTTTGACCAGGACACCAGAACTATTTTAAGGACATTGAGATGATGTTGGGGTTCCCCCCTCCCCTCTTCTTCCGGATCTGCTGGCGTTTCTTCTCTCCGGCCATCATATTTGTAAGTCCACGGTGCGGTGGGGGTCAATAGCATTAATATGTCCGTACATCAGAAGAGCATGCGTGTATAGCAGCACACTACAGCCGATGGATGGCATCGACAGATACAGCGCAGGGGTGGGGGCTTCAAGCGGGTGTCGTCTTCACATGTTGTGGCAATATTATGTGAGCACTGTATGGCAGCATTATATGGGAACTGTATGGCAGCATTATGTGAGCACTGTATGGCAGTAATATATGGGAACTGTATGGCAGTAGTATCTGGGCACTGTATGGGAAGCATTATGTGGGCACTGTATGGCAGTAATATCTGGGCACTGTATGGCAGCATTATGTGGGCACTGTATGGCAGTAATATCTTGGCACTGTAATGCAGTAATATCTGGGCACTGTATGGCAGTAATATCTGGGCACTGTATGGCAGTAATATCTGGGCACTGTATGGCAGCAATATCTGGGCACTGTATGGCAGCAATATCTGGGCACTGTATGGCAGCAATATCTGGGCACTGTATGGCAGCAATATCTGGGCACTGTATGGCAGTAATATCTGGGCACTGTATGGCAGCAATATCTGGGCACTGTATGGCAGCAATATCTGGGCACTGTATGGCAGCAATATCTGGGCACTGTATGGCAGCAATATCTTGGCACTGTATGGCAGTAATATCGGTGCACTGTATGGCAGTAATATCTGGGCACTGTATGACAGTAATATCTGGGCACTGTATGGCAGCAATATCTGGGCACTGTATGGCAGCAATATCTGGGCACTGTATGGCAGCAATATCTGGGCACTGTATGGCAGCAATATCTTGGCACTGTATGGCAGTAATATCGGTGCACTGTATGGCAGTAATATCTGGGCACTGTATGGCAGCAATATCTGGGCACTGTATGGCAGCAATATCTGGGCACTGTATGGCAGCAATATCTGGGCACTGTATGGCAGTAATATCTGGGCACTGTATGGCAGTAATATCGGTGCACTGTATGGCAGTAATATCTGGGCACTGTATGGCAGCAATATCTGGGCACTGTATGGCAGCAATATCTGGGCACTGTATGGCAGCAATATCTGGGCACTGTATGGCAGCAATATCTGGGCACTGTATGGCAGCATTATATGGGTACTGTATGGCAGCATTATGTGGGCACTGTATGGCAGTAATATCTGGGCACTGTATGGCAGTAATATCTGGGCACTGTATTGCAGCATTATGTGGGCACTGTATGGCAGTAATATCTGGGCACTGTATGGCAGCATTATGTGGGCACTGTATGGCAGTAATATCTGGGCACTCTATGGCAGTAATATCTGGGCACTGTATGGCAGTAATATCTGGGCACTGTATGGCAGTAATATCTGGGCACTGTATGGCAGCATTGTCTGTGCACTTTTCTACTCAACATCTCTTCTATAAAATGGCAGGGGCCCCTCAGAGGATTTGGTTAGGGGCCTCCTTAGATCGTGGTTTGACGGGTTAACCCTTCCCTCTCCTCTGCAGTTCATCCTGGTTTTCACGGTCATCCAGTACCGGCCGATCTCGTACAATGACTACGTGTACCCGGGCTGGGCCATCTCTCTGGGCTTCCTGATGGCACTGTCATCCGTCATCTGCATCCCGCTATATGCTGCTTTCAAGATCTGGCGCTCAGAGGGCGACACCTTCCTGCAGGTACTGCAAGGTTCACCCCAGCCCCGCAGATGATGGGGGTTCTCTTTCCAGTTCTGACTTCTGTCTTCTCTTTCAGCGGTTAAAGAACGCTGTGAAACCCAACAAGGACTGGGGCCCCGCACTGTCGGAGCATCGGACGGGCCGCTACGCCCAGAGCGACAGCAGCCCCGAGGCCCAACCCCTGAACCCCGAGAAGCACAAGAAGGAAGAGATCGGCCTGACAATACAGGGTAGCAACGGGCAGCCCCACAGCCAGGACTCCAAGGTGTAGCCGGCGGGGCGGAGGGGAATGGAGAGGCGCTGCTGTGTGGATGACCCCCGTTACCCTCTACCCCTCTCCCTCCTGTTTACATCCAGACCAGTCGTTCCCTCCGTCGCCCTGTATCCGTCACCTCAGAATCACTACCGGACTCTCGGGGAGATAAGAACCAGCTGCTGCGGATGCGGGGGCCGCCCCGTTCCTGCTCCCCTGCACTCGGGACCCTCCGGAGGACACTGCTCATGAGTGGGCTCGTCACGCGGGGGAGGAGTAGTTCTTCTAACCCGTCTAATGCTAGTTTACAGAGGATTGTTTTTAGAGTTTCTTAACCTGGGGTGCTCAGGGGCATCGCCCCCACTTCTCTCTTCCTTGGCCGGGCGCCATCGCCATGACCCGCTCGGACATTTCACTGCACCTGAGGAGCACGGCGGACCCCCGTATGCCCCCCGCTGTGCCCGTCTGCACGCCAGCCCCTTGGTGCCATGGGGGGTTGCCACAGCTGTGCCCACCAGGACGGAGCCGTTCCTCGTAGCCTTCTACAGATGGCGCCCGCGTCCCGTAGGTCTCGGCACAGGACGGACTCTTTAGCTCCTTCACTAATATGGCATCGCCACCTATCCGTGTGCGCCGTTTATCATGGCTGACATTGTGTAGCAGTGATGTAGTGACACGTACAGGACTGACCGACAAGGACCCAGTGTGGCCCCTGAACACATCACTATGGTTGATAGATTCTGGAGCCGCGGTAGAGCTCCTGCTGACTGCTCGTCCGATGATCGCCCGTGTGGCCCCATGTGACCTGGCGGCGCATCGTCTTTTGGCATCACCAGGAGCGATCGGTCGCCTTTTCTACGAGCAGATATAGACGGGCTCCTTTAATCTTGGCGTATTCTGTCCTAGAAAAGGCGACGCAGGCTACCTGTCCAGTCTCACAGCATGCGGTAAAGCGTGATGTGCTGCAGCATCTCCTCACTAGGTGGCGGTAATAACCTGCAATAGAATTCATATCCGATAGGAGGCAGTAAATCCGGCGCTGCGCTCGGGCAGGGACCACATGTGACCCGGGCGAGGCGCCAGCCGACTGTGGCTGCTGTAAAACAAGGGGTTAATATGGAGAGTCAGGAAATGGCGGTATTAGTTGAAGTGATGTCTATGGAGCGTTGGGGGAGGAGTCACGGTTGCGGAGTCCTGCGTACAGACATTGCATTATTACAATGTTTGATGGTGAATCCGTTTTTTCCTTTGACGTCCCTTAGGCTGAAGCGCTAAGGCAATGTCATGAGCCGCGCCATCCAAAACCTGCGCCACACAACGGACGGTTGACGTTTTACGGTTTTCACTCATCGTGCCAGGACATGTCACATGACTGTGCCCCCCGTAGACAGTGTTTACAGAGGGTCCGGCCTGTGCCGCCATCATCCTGGGGTCATAGAGAAGGTCAAAGGTCAGAGAGCGCCCGGGGCAGGCGAGCTACGTAAACTGTGCGCAACACAGGGCGCGGCCCTGAAATACACCACAGCCAATCACCAGCAAGAAGAGCGTCACCTCCTGCGCTGTGGGCGGGGCCAGTAACATGTGGAGCACAATGCAAAATCACTGCCAAAAAGCGCAATAACGGGAAGGCAAGGAGTTACACCAGCAGCACAAGGCACTTAGACACAAAGGAGCAGGCTCCGGGCCCCTGAGCTGGGGGCCCCAGAGTCTCTGCATTAGAAATACCTCAATGTCATACACACAGAATACGGCACCGGGTGCAGGTCACGTACTGTACGTTACAAGCATCTTACAGGCACCCCATCATACACTGAACGCACCGCCCCCGCGGTGATACCCACGGCCCCTGGTGCCGACATGCTCTGTGTGGCCCTTAATGTTCGGGCCATTGTTTGAATTGTCATTTAATGGCATTTTGTAGTTCCGGATATCTTTTCTGTATCAATTCCTTGCAAAATCTCTGCTTGCTGTCTTGTCACGGCTGCAGCCGCGCGTCCAGCACATGACAGGATGGATAATGTTACCCTGAAGGTCCCTATTGACTGACAGCAAGCAGAGATCTTGAAAACCATGAGGCATCGATATTCAGAAAGGATATTGGAGCTTTCACTGCACAAAGTATAACACTTATTTGCTGAAACTGGAAAATCCCTTTAAGGGGACCCTCGGTCCAGGTTTACAAGCAGAAAATCTGCGCAGACTTTCCGTGCATTTCTGCACCAAATCCACGCGTTACTCACGGTTTTTGGTGTGGGTTTGCCGCCGACCTCGCTCTTGCATTGCAAAGAGTGAAATCCGCACAAAGACTTGAGAGAAAGCTTTTCAGTATTTTATGTAAAGTTCTGGAACGTCCTGAGAGCCTCTAAAGGGCGTCTGTCAGCAGTGCTGTCCGTCTGACCCCGCATGACCTGTCACATGTGCGCTCGGCAGTGGAAGGCGTCTGTGTTGGTCCCTGTTCACATGTGCCGCATTGCTGAGAAAAATGAGGTTTTACTACATACAAATGAGCCCTTCAGAGCAACGGGGGCGTTACCATTACACCTAGAGGCTCTGCTCTCTCTGCCGCCCCTCTGACAGGCTCAGGTGTGAGGAGGTTTTCACTGCCCTGTCAATCAAAGTGCAGAGGACGCTGCAGATGCAGAGAGAGCAGAGCTTCTAGGTGTAATGGTAACGCCCACGTTGCTCCTAGAGGCTCATTTGCATATAGTAAACCAACAATTATCTCAGTAATGCGGGCACATGTGAACAGGGCCCAACACCGATGTCTTCAGCTGCCCGTGTAACAGGTCAACTGGTGTCAGAGGGACAAATCTGCTGACAAATGCCCTTTAATTCCTCCCTGTCAAGATCTCTGCTTTCTGTCAGTGAATGTGAACCATACACAGCTGTGTCCGTCTAGATACAATCCTCTGTGGGGTGAGCTCATCAGCAGCACAAATCCCTCTCCTGTCTTGGTAGCTTGTTACAATGTATCAGTGCAGGTAATATGTATCAGTCATAGGCTCGAAAAGATTGATACATTGTAACAAACCTTCAGCTGTGTGAAACCATGAGTTTTCAGGTTCTGGCTGTAAACATGAATGTTCCCAGTCACTGACAGAAAGCAGAGATCTTCAGAGCAGTGAGGAAGTGAAGCCTAACACTGCAGAAGGTTCATCATCCTGTGATTAAGGAACACCGGCCCTTTAATTAATGGCTAGGGCAAGTTCTGCTGCAAAAGTCCACTGGAGAGTTATTCACAATGCACAGAGCGTGCTCCGTGTGGGTGGGGCTAATGCTCTGGGCGTGGCTGTCACCAGCCAATCATTGCACGAGATCCATTCTATTCAATGTGTTTGTGTTCCTTTTCCTCACCTTTGCAGCGGAGCTGGAGTAGTCCTGAGCGGTCAGCTCTGCTGCATGCGGATATAGCGGCAGTGTTCAGTCACACCGCGTCCTGCATCTTCATTCCTTTACGCTTTTTTCCTCTGCGCTGTAAATTATTGTGGCTGCCCTGCACCCCATAGCTGATGATATATGTGACTGTACGTCTTTGGGGGGGAGTATCTGATGGGAGTTGTGCTCTGTTATACTCATTGATGTTCCTCATCTGCACCTACAAGTATTACTCTTTCCCAGGTCGTAGCGGTGCGCGTTTTATCCTTTTCACTTCCTGTGGCCAAGACTGGAATTCGACCATTGCCTGTGTCCTGGGGCAGTGTCCCCCACGTAGTTTATAGGACTTAGTATCACTAGAGAAATGTAGAACGCTCGTTTTATTTGGTCTTGACAGAAATAAAGTCATTGACTCCGATGTGACCCCCATGATTATTCGGGCGGGGGGGGGGGGGGTTGGGGTCAGGGCGCTGTGGCCACATAAAGGCTATTACTCTCTGCTATCAGCCACATCAGGCCGTGGAGATACAGGGGCTGCGGCACGCCCCCTGTATTCTCCCTCCTGTCTGGCTTTTTAGCTTCCGCTTTGGACTTTTAGTAAACCGTCTCTTAACTCTCTCAGTCAGGCCATCCCTACGGCCAGAGACGCCTCTATTAGAGGATCACACACTCATGGTCTGCTGTGGACATCTGGATCTATGCCTCCTGAGTAGAGTTGAGCAGACTTGTGTTTTAAGTTCGGCGTCCAAAGTTCGAGTTCAGGGTTATTGAAGCATCCCGTTATAGATTCCGCTACCACGGACCGTAACGGCATTTGGAACACAGGGTGAAGGACCTGAGGTGACGTCACCGTCATGTGATCAGTGCAGGGGGCGTGGCTCAGTACTGGATTGGATAAGAGGTCGTAGGCTGAGCCACGCCCCCTGCACTGATCACATGACGGTGACGTCACCCCAGGTCCTTAGTGTTCTCCAAGGTTCGGGTTCATTGAAGAATCCCCTTATGGATTCCAAATGCCGTTATGGTCCGTGGTAGCGGAATCCATAACGGGATGTTTCGATATCCCGAACCCGAACTTTGGACGCCGAACTTAAAACACAAGTTCGCTCAACTCTACTCAAGAGATGAAACATAACGGTCATACTGTCATCCCAATTCTACATCTACTATTACCATGAGGATTACCCTGCAGATAACATCATTCCCCTAAACAGCAGTGACCTGACGTAGGAGTCCCACCATCAGTGCTGACTCCTCCAGGAGGACGAGGTTCTGTACTTCTCAATGGCCGCCATGAAAAAGAAAAAACAGACAAAAGTTCTTAAAAAAGATCCATAAATATTAATTATAAAGAATCCCCCTTCTGACGGGGGCGTCCCTTCAAACAACTATACAGGGCGTATTTACTGGTCCTTTAGGTTGTCAGGCCGTTATACGTCACGGTAGCTTATTAGCAGCAGCCTGCAGTTCACACGCCGCGCAGTACACGATTTTTGGTCTACAGTGGTGTACACGTCAGGAGACCTCGCTGCCATACACCAGCGGAGAAGGCCCAGCACACAGTGCGCACCACGGTCCAGAGCTGTACTCGTAATATCAATTTTAATAATCGGACGTACCCGGATTGAGATTTCCTGCGCTGTGACACTGTCTGCACTGTCATACACTTTCTGTGCTGTCGTGTCCGTGCTGTGCCGCTCTTTCTGTGCCGTCGTGTCCGTGCTGTGCCGCTCTTTCTGTGCCGTCGTGTCCGTGCTGTGCCGCTCTTTCTGTGCCGTCGTGTCCGTGCTGTGCCGCTCTTTCTGTGCCGTCGTGTCCGTGCTGTGCCGCTCTTTCTGTGCTGTCGTGTCCGTGCCGTGTTGCTCTTTCTGTGCCGTCATGTCCGTGCCGTGTTGCTCTTTCTGTGCTATCGTGTCCGAGCCGCGACGCCCTTTCTGTGCCACGACGCCCTTTCTGTGCCGTCGTGTCCGTGCCGCGACGCCCTTTCTGTGCCGTCGTGTCCGTGCCTTGACGCTCTTTCTGTGCTGTCGTGTCCGTGCCGAGACGCTCTTTCTGTGCCGTCGTGTCTGTGCCGTGTTGCTCTTTCTGTGCCATCGTGTCCGAGCCGCGACGCCCTTTCTGTGCCGTCGTGTCCGTGCCGCGACACTCTTTCTGTGCCGTCGTGTCCGTGCCTTGACGCTCTTTCTGTGCCGTCGTTTCCGTGCCATGTTCTGATCCTCCGCAGGGGACTATGACTTCAGCTGTTTCTAGCCCTGTTCGGCACTCCCCCTTCCATGGTCTCCTCTCATGGGGGCAGATTCATCACGTGAGCCCTCACTCTGCGGAAAGCTGGAGCTGGGCCAGAGCTGCCGGCTGGTCTTTGTACTTTGGGAGGTAACGGGACAAGCAGAGTATTCCCAGGGGTGGCTGGTGCTGCAGCAGGACTCGCCTCGTAAGTGAAAGGTGCTGTTCCATTGGCCGGGAGGCTTGGAGGTCGCACCGTGCCCCTCCCTCGCGGGTCTCTGCACAGAGGAGAGTAGACCCTGGATGTCCGCTCCTGTATGGATCGATGAGGTACAGATCCTGGCTCCTCAGGGCCCTTCACTGGATATGCAGCAAACCCTGTGAGGTCTTTTCTCACGATCCTCCCCTGAGGATTCTTCAGCTTTGGATCTGGAGGGCATGGAGTCAGGGGGCGGTCATACTGTAAATCCGGGGTACTTGACATTTTCAGGGACAATATACAGCCAGCGTTTCGCCCTCTTCTTCCCATATCCAACAACCTGCAGCTGAGAGAGGAATGGAGAGAGGTGAGGAAGACGAGGAGGGGCAATATGCATGAAGAAGGCGGCTGGGCGCGCTCACCCTTACCTCACAGTGTTGGGTATTCCACTAGACGCCATCTTGGGGGTGGGTAGGGATGTGGCGGGTAACTGGTCGAGCTGCAGGTCTCTCTCCAGGATTCTTCTCTCCTCCTTCAGCTCTAAAACAGATCAGATCTCAGCATTCAACCAACTTATTAGGACACTCTACTCCAGCTACATCCAGAGCTGCGTGCACAATTCTGCTGCCTGCCACTGACACATGCTAACAGTAAAACTGAAGAATAGTGATGGCAGCAATGCCTGGAGCATAAAATGTGATTGCAGCTCTGAATGTGACTGGAGTGAAAGACATAAGGTAGCTCAGGATCAGTAAAGCAGAGGATTTACCCCTGAAGCTCTTGTCATTGAATGGACCACTGTGTGCTGGGGCCACAGGTCGCCCTGCGAGCATTTAGGAGAACACAAGGATATTGCCCCTGATACTAGAGATTATTATAAGGTGGGTTCTGAGGTCACCTGTGAGCGATGGCTCCGCCTGCAGCGCCTCCGCGCCCTGCCACTCTTCCTCCAGACGCTGCTGTAAGGACACAAAAAATAAACACATCAGTTCAGGTCTCCACCCGAGATTCCAGGATGGACTACTGAAGGAGAACCGATCCCAAAGACCCCCCAAAGGAGAACCGATCCCAAAGACCCCCAAGAAGGAGAACCGATCCCAAAGACCCCCAAAGGAAAACCGATCCCAAAGACCCCCAAGAAGGAGAACCGATCCCAAAGACCCCCAAGAAGGAGAACCGATCCCAAAGACCCCCAAGAAGGAGAACCGATCCCAAAGACCCCCAAGAAGGAGAACCGATCCCAAAGACCCCCAAGAAGAAGAACCGATCCAAAAGACCCCCAAGAAGGAGAACCGATCCCAAAGACCCCCAAGAAGAAGAACCGATCCAAAAGACCCCCAAAGGAGAACCGATCCCAAAGACCCCCAAGAAGAAGAACCGATCCAAAAGACCCCCAGAAGGAGAACCGATCCCAAAGACCCCCAGAAGGAGAACCGATCCCAAAGACCCCCAAGAAGGAGAACTGATCCCAAAGACCCCCAAGAAGGAGAACCGATCCCAAAGACCCCCAGAAGGGGAACCGATCCCAAAGACCCCAAGAAGGAGAACCGATCCCAAAGACCCCCAAGAAGGAGAACCGATCCCAAAGACCCCCAGAAGGAGAACCGATCCCAAAGACCCCCAAGAAGGAGAACCGATACCAAAGACCCCCAAAGGAGAACCGATTCCAAAGACCCCCAAGAAGGAGAACCGATCCCAAAGACCCCAAGAAGGAGAACCGATCCCAAAGACCCCCAAGAAGGAGAACCGATCCCAAAGACCCCCAAGAAGGAGAACCGATCCCAAAGACCCCCAAGAAGGAGAACCGATCCCAAAGACCCCCAAGAAGGAGAACCGATCCCAAAGACCCCCAAGAAGGAGAACCGATCCCAAAGACCCCCAAGAAGAAGAACCGATCCCAAAGACCCCCAGAAGGAGAACCGATCCCAAAGACCCCCAAGAAGGAGAACCGATCCCAAAGACCCTCAAGAAGGAGAACCGATCCCAAAGACCCCCAGAAGGAGAACCGATCCCAAAGACCCCCCAAAAAGGGGATTGGTTCTCCTTCTGGGGTTCCAGGGGATTGGTTCTCCAAGACCCCCAGAAGGAGAACCAATCCCCAAGACACCATTAGGCATAACCGACCCCAAGAAAAAGAACTGATCATAAAAAGGTATAAGGTCCGAATTTTATTTTACTTTGTCCTAATAAAAGTTAAACGAGCGCCCCTCGATCTGCCCCTTTTTTCTTTTCTAGTTAACTTTTGGGGTCTCGGTTGTCCCCTTTTTTTTCTTTAACACCCCTCCCCCCTCCCGGAAGCAGTGCAATTAAGAGATTTTATGTAAATGAAGCTTTATTCAGATCCGACGAGATGCGGAGTGTAGTTTTCCAATGCAGTCAGCAGGGGGCGAAGTCATCATAGGAAAGAGTCCAAACTCTCAGACACGAGACCGAAATACAAGAAATAACATCACAAACCCGAGGTCTGCCCCTCATCACCCCCAAATCTGCAGGATGGGGGGGGTCCTTCTTTGTATTTCGGTCATTATAAAGTATCTGCGGTTCTGAGATCTATAGTCACAGGAAAGTGGAGCAGGGATCAGGACACTAAACACTCAGGACACTAAACACAGGTGGTCACAAACTTAGGGGTGCGGGGCAATAAGTGACCCTCGGAGTCCGGGACAGTGACACAGACCCTTGGGGGGCGGGACAATAACGGACCCTCGGGGTGCAGGACAATAACAGACCCTCAGAGTGCAGGACAATAACAGATCCTCAGGGTGCAGGGTGCAGGACAATAACACACTCGGGGGTGCAGGACAATAACAGACACTCGGGGGTGAAGGGCAGTGACCCTCGGGGTGCAGGACAATAACAGAGACTCGGGGGTGCAGGACAATAACAGAGACTCGGGGGTGCAGGAGAGTGACCCTCGGGGTGCAGAACAATAACAGACACTCGGGGGTGCAGGACAATAACAGACCCTCAGTGGTGCAGGGCAGTGACCCTCGGGATGCAGGACAATAACAGAGACTCGGGGGTGCAGGACAATAACAGACCCTCGGGGGTGCAGGGCAGTGACCCTCGGGGTGCAGGACAATAACAGAGACTCGGGGGTGCAGGACAATAACAGAGACTCGGGGGTGAAGGGCAGTAACCCTCGGGGTGCAGGACAATAACAGACACTCGGGGATGCAGGACAATAACAGAGACTCAGGGGTGCAGGGCAGTGACCCTCGGGGTGCAGGACAATAACAGAGACTCGGGGGTGAAGGGCAGTGACCCTCGAGGTGCAGGACAATAACAGACACTCAGGGAAGTAGGACAATAACAGAGATTTAGGGGTGAATGGCAGAGACCCTCGGGGTGCAGGGAAATCACAGACACTCGGGGATGCAGGACAATAACAGACACTCGGGGGTGCAGGACAATAACAGACCCTCGGGGGTGCAGAACAATAACAGACACTCGGGGGTGCAGAACAATAACAGACACTCGGGGGTGCAGGACAATAACAGACACTCGGGGGTGCAGGACAATAACAGACCCTCAGGGTTGCAGGGCAGTGACCCTCGGGGTGCAGGACAATAACAGAGACTCGGGGGTGCAGGACAATAACAGAGACTCGGGGGTGAAGGGCAGTGACCCTCGGGGTGCAGGACAATAACAGACACTCGGGGTTGCAGGACAATAACAGACACTCGGGGGTGCAAGGGCAGATGACCCTCGGGGTGCAGGGCAATAACAGAGACTCGGGGGTGAAGGGCAGTGACCCTCGGGGTGCAGGACAATAACAGACACTCGGGGGTGCAGAACAATAACAGACACTCGGGGGTGCAGAACAATAACAGACACTCGGGGGTGCAGAACAATAACAGACCCTCGGGGGTGCAGGGCAGTGACCCTCGGGGTGCAGGACAATAACAGAGACTCAGGGGTGCAGGACAATAACAGACCCTCGGGGGTGCAGGGCAGTGACCCTCGGGGTGCAGGACAATAGCAGAGACTCGGGGTGCAGGACAATAACAGAGACTCGGGGGTAAAGGGCAGTAACCCTCGGGGTGCAGGACAATAACAGACACTCGGGGATGCAGGCTAATAACAGAGACTCAGGGGTGCAGGGCAGTGACCCTCGGGGTGCAGGACAATAACAGAGACTCAGGGGTGCAGGGCAGTGACCCTCGGGGTGCAGGACAATAACAGAGACTCGGGGGTGCAGGACAATAACAGACCCTCAGTGGTGCAGGGCAGTGACCCTCGGGGTGCAGGACAATAACAGAGACTCGGGGGTGCAGGACAATAACAGATCCTCGGGTGTGCAGGGCAGTGACCCTCGGGGTGCAGGACAATAACAGACACTCGGGGATGCAGGACAATAACAGAGACTCAGGGGTGAAGGGCAGTGACCCTCGGGGTGCAGGGAAATCACAGGCACTCGGGGGTGCAGGGCAATAGCAGGCACTCGGGGGTGCAGGGCAATAGCAGGCACTCGGGGGTGCAGGGCAATAGCAGGCACTCGGGGGTGCAGGGCAATAGCAGGCACTCGGGGGTGCAGGGCAATAGCAGGCACTCGGGGGTGCAGGGCAATAGCAGGCACTCGGGGTGCAGGGCAATAGCAGGCACTCGGGGTGCAGGGCAATAGCAGGCACTCGGGGTGCAGGGCAATAGCAGGCACTCGGGGTGCAGGGCAATAGCAGGCACTCGGGGTGCAGGGCAATAGCAGGCACTCGGGGGTGCAGGGCAATAGCAGGCACTCGGGGTGCAGGGCAATAGCAGGCACTCGGGGTGCAGGGCAATAGCAGGCACTCGGGGTGCAGGGCAATAGCAGGCACTCGGGGTGCAGGGCAATAGCAGGCACTCGGGGGTGCAGGGCAATAGCAGGCACTCGGGGGTGCAGGGCAATAGCAGGCACTCGGGGGTGCAGGGCAATAACAGGCACTCGGGGGTGCAGGGCAATAACAGGCACTCGGGGGTGCAGGGCAATAACAGGCACTCGGGGGTGCAGGGCAATAACAGGCACTCGGGGTGCAGGGCAATAACAGGCACTCGGGGTGCAGGGCAATAACAGGCACTCGGGGTGCAGGGCAATAACAGGCACTCGGGGTGCAGGGCAATAACAGGCACTCGGGGGTGCAGGGCAATAACAGGCACTCGGGGGTGCAGGGCAATAACAGGCACTCGGGGGTGCAGGGCTATAACAGGCACTCGGGGGTGCAGGGCAATAACAGGCACTCGGGGGTGCAGGGCAATAACAGGCACTCGGGGTGCAGGACAATAACAGGCACTCGGGGGTGCAGGACAATAACAGGCACTCGGGGGTGCAGGGCAATAACAGGCACTCGGGGGTGCAGGGAGTGACCCTCGGGGTGCAGGGCAATAACAGACACTCGGGGGTGCAGGGCAGTAACCCTCGGAGTGCTGTCCTTACCTGCAGGGTGATCACGTCTGCTTCTAGGGTCCGGCACTCGTCTTCCAGAAGTGACCTGTAATATAATTGATATAAAGGATGTATTTCCTCAGAGCTGAAATCTCCCAGCATCCCCATCTGGTTCAGGTTCTGCACTTGCTCTGGAGATCTGCATTGTGGGTAATGTGGTCGGATCGTTATAAACTGGATTCTGCGCAGAATGTAGAACTGGGATTTATAATGGAGACATTCGGGGATTGCGTATGTATTAGTGGCCGTGGTTTTGCTCTGCACACCTCTGTCCCTTTGTTCTGATCTGGGGGTGGAAGCCTCTGGGTAATGGCCCCTTCTGGCCCCTGAATACATATATACAGTCCACCCGGCAGAATCGTCAGATGTTAGCAGCGCCCGCCACTTCTGGCGCTACCTACAAGTCGCAGTGAGGTATTCGCTGGAAGCTGCAGCCATTTGGCTCTTCTAAACTGGGCGGCTTCAGTAGAACCCCGGGGCCCGGCTCCACCACTTTTCCCTGCATCAGCACTTTCCTGAACAAACAGCAAACAATGAGCATCCTGCAGAAACCATCAGTGAGAGGCGTGGGGGGAGGGGCGCTGGCCGGAGGGTCTGGAGTGGATTAGGAACTGTTTCCCAGTGTCTGGGAACGTCTCATGCCCAGAATAATAACCCAGCTTTCCCAGACTTCTGAATGTGGCAGGATCCCGCTGCAATAACTAGAGTGCCCCCGCGGCACACAGCAGCCTTATTCCAGGATATAAGCCAGGGCATGGTGCCAGGGATGCCAGGGTGTGCCACTGGGTACGAGGGGCTCCTCTGCACCCCCCCACCTTCCCAGAAGACACTCACCATCCAAAGGCTGGATGACCCTTCTACAACATCAGATATAACTCCCATCATCTCTGCCCAGGGGAGGGCAGTGTGTGCTCCGTGCACAGTAAATGGCGGCGAGACAACAACCGAGAGACCTCGGCCAAGACTTAAGACCCTCCCTACCAGAGCTCCATAGATACTGACGGCCTCAGTGCACAGAATGTACACACACATACAGCGGCAAGAGAAAGTAAGTGAACCCCCGTGGAAATGGTCACTAATACAATGTAACGACACACAAACAATCCTACTGTTCATGTCTGTTACACAGTAATCCACAGGACAGGGAGAAAAAGTAAGTGAACCCCTGTGGAAATGGTCACCGATACAATGTAACGACACACAAACAATCCTACCGTTCATGTCTGTTACACAGCACAAGTAATCCACAGGACAGGGAGAAAAAGTAAGTGAACCCCAGTGTTCATTACTTCTCCAAGAGCTAATTGGCAGAAGGCGTTTCAGTGAAGGAGATTGGAATGGGGGGCTCAGGGGGCTTTATCCACTAAATACAGGCACACAAAGCCTGGTTACTGACAGATCTGATCCCAAGGAACTGGTTAGTGTGAACAGTGCCTCACCGCAAACATCTGCCAGAAGATGCATCAAGGTGTAGAAGGCCACAAAAGCTGGAGAGTCCTGACCTTAACCCTATGGAGATGCTGTGACCTGAAGAGTCCTGACCTTAACCCTATGGAGATGCTGTGACCTGAAGAGTCCTGACCTTAACCCTATGGAGATGCTGTGACCTGAAGAGTCCTGACCTTAACCCTATGGAGATGCTGTGACCTGAAGAGTCCTGACCTTAACCCTATGGAGATGCTGTGACCTGAAGAAGGCTGTGTACACAAGGCACCCCAGAAATATTCATAAACTGAAACTCATATTTGGGGTGGAATGGTCCAAAATTCCTCCTCAGTGTTGTGCAAATCTTATTTGAAGCTACAGGACATATTTGGTGGAGGTGACTGCTGCTAATGGGGGATCTACAGGTTATTAAATTCAAGGGTTCACCTACCTTTACTCCCTGTAGTGTGAATGTTTCTTCAATGTGCTCAATGAAAGACAGAAATGGTACGACTGTTTGTCTACCATTAATTACATTGTGTTTGTCTATAAGAGTTCCAAAGGGGGTCACTTACTTTTTCTTGCAACCTTTTCAGCAAAGGGCTCATATAGTAATGCTGGGGCTGTGAGTACTCACTGAAGGTGAAGTATCACTTCATCAATGTGAGATATTTGCAGCTTGTCCTTCAATTCCTCCAGGTCGTCTTCTAAGCTGGAGCTGGTGGAGAGCGAGGAGAAGGACCTGTGAAGGGAGAACACAGGAATATGAGCCCTGGGAGGACAAAGGGAAGCACCAAAATTCACACAATAGTGAGGTCTGCAGGGAGAAAATGGGCAACAACTCCAGGAATGATCACAAGACCAGATCCCTCATGATCCACCATATTCCCTGGTGGTAGGATCGGAACAGTTCCAGGAATGACCACATGCCCTTAGCTTCTTCATGTTTCCAAGATTCATCATGTCCCATGATCCTAAATATTCCCAGATCCCTCCTTTTCCTAGTATTCTTCGTATTCCAAGGATCCCTTATGTTTCCATCAACCTTTCCTTCCTGGCTCCCTTCTAGTTCCAGGATCTCTCATGTCCTAGGAATGTACTCACCGCTCACTGACAGCTCTGCACCCTGATGGTGGGTGACTCAACCTGCTTTCGCTGGTCCTTGCTCTGCTCTCCGGCCTCCCCGCTGTCCCCATCACAAAGCTCACCACCCTGGGGTTGTATTTAGACACAGCCTGGTCCTCGTCTCTGTGATAAAAAGACAAATGTGACACCCGGTTCCAGACAAACAAATACATGTGCTGGAAAAAAGGTGGCTGAGGGGTGACCTAACGTCAGCGGTCAGTACATCACTCCCATCATCTTATTTACATAGCACCAACATATTGTGCAGCGACTGCAGACTTCATGAAGACCAGCTGTCCCCAGTGGGGCGCACATCCTGCTGTAGATCACCGTCAGTACGTCTTTGGTGTATGGCAGGAAAACACGCAAACATGGGAAGAACATACAAACTTCATGCAGATATTGTCCTTCGTCAGTTTGAAACCAAGACCCCTGAGCGGCAAGGCACCAGTGCTAACCACTGAGCCAGCACGCTGCTCCATCATCCCTTTATACACGGTACTGCCGAGGGGTCTTTACTGGTATGAGCTATTACTGTATGAGCAGATTAGGAAAATTAGCTTCTACCCCATGGAGGGGGGAAAACTGATGTCTTTCTTCAGTCTTACATACTATGTTACCATGTGTTGTACATGTTATATGTGCAGGCGTGTTCTACTTGATATGTGGTGTCCGTGAATATAATCCACCTGGGTTAATTACCAGTAAAGAGGATAAGGAGATCAGGCGGGATCGGCCTCCGCTAATCTATTACTCATAAGATTACAGAGTATCCCTCTGTTAGATGGCTACAAGCTATCCTAGTCCAGAGTGCCCACAGACCCCTTTACTGTGTATGTGATGTGCAGGACTCCTGTGTGCCACCTGCAAGAGTCCTGCGTACTGAAGAATGCTCTGCCTTCTCTATACATGGGGTGGTCCTCCATCTACTGCTTACTGCCATATCTCCTGGGAATACTTCGATATACCATGGAGGAAGGGTGGGGGGGGGGGGTTGGCTCACATCTCTTTGGGGGTGGTCCTCTATATACTTCTGTGCTGAAGATGTGGCCACCTATTTCAAATTAAAAATTAATAAAATCTGGCATGACGTTCGTTGCCAGTCTCCAAGCTTCTCTCCTCTTCTTGACCTAGCATATGCATGACTAACCCTATTCCCTCACACCTCCCCCAGTCCCTCTCCAGCCTTCTCTCCTCATCTCACCATACCACATGCACTACTGACCCTAGTTTCTCACACCTCCCCCAGTCCCTCTCCAGCCTTCTCTCCTCATCTCACCCTACAACATGCACTACTGACCCTAGTGTCTCCCCATAGACTGTAAGCTCTTGTGTCTCCTCCATCTCCTCATAGATTGTAAGCTCTTGTGTCTCCTCCATCTCCTCATAGACTGTAAGCTCTTGTGTCTCCTCCATCTCCTCATAGACTGTAAGCTCTTGTGTCTCCTCCATCTCCTCATAGACTGTAAGCTCTTGTGTCTCCTCCATCTCCTCATAGACTGTAAGCTCTTGTGTCTCCTCCATCTCCTCATAGACTGTAAGCTCTTGTGTCTCCCCCATCTCCTCATAGACTGTAAGCTCTTGTGTCTCCTTCATCTCCTCATAGACTGTAAGCTCTTGTGTCTCCTCCATCTCCTCATAGACTGTAAGCTCGTGTCTCCTCCATCTCCTCATAGACTGTAAGCTCTTGTGTCTCCTCCATCTCCTCATAGACTGTAAGCTCTTGTGTCTCCTCCATCTCCTCATAGACTGTAAGCTCTTGTGTCTCCTCCATCTCCTCATAGACTGTAAGCTCTTGTGTCTCCTCCATCTCCTCATAGACTGTAAGCTCTTGTGTCTCCTCCATCTCCTCATAGACTGTAAGCTCTTGTGTCTCCTCCATCTCCTCATAGACTGTAAGCTCTTGTGTCTCCTCCATCTCCTCATAGACTGTAAGCTCTTGTGTCTCCTCCATCTCCTCATAGACTGTAAGCTCTTGTGTCTCCTCCATCTCCTCATAGACTGTAAGCTCTTGTGTCTCCTCCATCTCCCCATAGACTGTAAGCTCTTGTGTCTCCTCCATCTCCTCATAGACTGTAAGCTCTTGTGTCTCCTCCATCTCCTCATAGACTGTAAGCTCTTGTGTCTCCTCCATCTCCTCATAGACTGTAAGCTCTTGTGTCTCCTCCATCTCCTCATAGACTGTAAGCTCTTGTGTCTCCTCCATCTCCTCATAGACTGTAAGCTCTTGTGTCTCCTCCATCTCCTCATAGATTGTAAGCTCTTGTGTCTCCCCATCTCCTCATAGATTGTAAGCTCTTGTGTCTCCTCCATCTCCTCATAGATTGTAAGCTCTTGTGTCTCCTCCATCTCCTCATAGACTGTAAGCTCTTGTGTCTCCTCCATCTCCTCATAGATTGTAAGCTCTTGTGTCTCCTCCGTCTCCTCATAGACTGTAAGCTCTTGTGTCTCCTCCATCTCCTCATAGATTGTAAGCTCTTGTGTCTCCTCCATCTCCTCATAGATTGTAAGCTCTTGTGTCTCCTCCGTCTCCTCATAGACTGTAAGCTCTTGTGTCTCCTCCATCTCCTCATAGATTGTAAGCTCTTGTGTCTCCTCCATCTCCTCATAGACTGTAAGCTCTTGTGTCTCCTCCATCTCCTCATAGACTGTAAGCTCTTGTGTCTCCTCCATCTCCTCATAGACTGTAAGCTCTTGTGTCTCCTCCATCTCCTCATAGACTGTAAGCTCTTGTGTCTCCTCCATCTCCTCATAGACTGTAAGCTCTTGTGTCTCCTCCATCTCCTCATAGACTGTAAGCTCTTGTGTCTCCTCCATCTCCTCATAGACTGTAAGCTCTTGTGTCTCCTCCATCTCCTCATAGACTGTAAGCTCTTGTGTCTCCTCCATCTCCTCATAGACTGTAAGCTCTTGTGTCTCCTCCATCTCCTCATAGACTGTAAGCTCTTGTGTCTCCTCCATCTCCTCATAGACTGTAAGCTCTTGTGTCTCCTCCATCTCCTCATAGACTGTAAGCTCTTGTGTCTCCTCCATCTCCTCATAGACTGTAAGCTCTTGTGTCTCCTCCATCTCCTCATAGACTGTAAGCTCTTGTGTCTCCCCCATCTCCTCATAGACTGTAAGCTCTTGTGTCTCCTCCATCTCCTCATAGACTGTAAGCTCTTGTGTCTCCCCCATCTCCTCATAGACTGTAAGCTCTTGTGTCTCCTCCATCTCCTCATAGAGTGTAAGCTCTTGTGTCTCCTCCATCTCCTCATAGACTGTAAGCTCTTGTGTCTCCTCCATCTCCTCATAGACTGTAAGCTCTTGTGTCTCCTCCATCTCCTCATAGATTGTAAGCTCTTGTGTCTCCTCCATCTCCTCATAGACTGTAAGCTCTTGTGTCTCCTCCATCTCCTCATAGACTGTAAGCTCTTGTGTCTCCTCCATCTCCTCATAGACTGTAAGCTCTTGTGTCTCCTCCATCTCCTCATAGACTGTAAGCTCTTGTGTCTCCTCTATCTCCACATAGACTGTAAGCTCGTGTCTCCTCCATCTCCTCATAGAGTGTAAGCTCTTGTGTCTCCCTCATCTCCTCATAGACTGTAAGCTCTTGTGTCTCCTCCATCTCCTCATAGACTGTAAGCTCTTGTGTCTCCTCCATCTCCTCATAGACTGTAAGCTCTTGTGTCTCCTCCATCTCCTCATAGACTGTAAGCTCTTGTGTCTCCTCCATCTCCTCATAGACTGTAAGCTCTTGTGTCTCCTCCATCTCCTCATAGACTGTAAGCTCTTGTGTCTCCTCTATCTCCCCATAGACTGTAAGCTCTTGTGTCTCCTCCATCTCCTCATAGACTGTAAGCTCTTGTGTCTCCTCTATCTCCTCATAGACTGTAAGCTCTTGTGTCTCCTCCATCTCCTCATAGATTGTAAGCTCTTGTGTCTCCTCCATCTCCTCATAGACTGTAAGCTCTTGTGTCTCCTCCATCTCCTCATAGACTGTAAGCTCTTGTGTCTCCTCCATCTCCTCATAGACTGTAAGCTCTTGTGTCTCCTCTATCTCCTCATAGACTGTAAGCTCTTGTGTCTCCTCTATCTCCTCATAGACTGTAAGCTCTTGTGTCTCCTCCATCTCCTCATAGACTGTAAGCTCTTGTGTCTCCTCCATCTCCTCATAGACTGTAAGCTCTTGTGTCTCCTCCATCTCCTCATAGACTGTAAGCTCTTGTGTCTCCTCCATCTCCTCATAGACTGTAAGCTCTTGTGTCTCCTCCATCTCCTCATAGACTGTAAGCTCTTGTGTCTCCTCTATCTCCTCATAGATTGTAAGCTCTTGTGTCTCCTCCATCTCCTCATAGACTGTAAGCTCTTGTGTCTCCTCCATCTCCTCATAGATTGTAAGCTCTTGTGTCTCCTCCATCTCCTCATAGACTGTAAGCTCTTGTGTCTCCTCCATCTCCTCATAGACTGTAAGCTCTTGTGTCTCCTCCATCTCCTCATAGACTGTAAGCTCTTGTGTCTCCCCTATCTCCTCATAGATTGTAAGCTCTTGTGTCTCCTCCATCTCCTCATAGATTGTAAGCTCTTGTGTCTCCTCCATCTCCTCATAGATTGTAAGCTCTTGTGTCTCCTCCATCTCCTCATAGATTGTAAGCTCTTGTGTCTCCCCCATCTCCTCATAGACTGTAAGCTCTTGTGTCTCCTCCATCTCCTCATAGACTGTAAGCTCTTGTGTCTCCTCCATCTCCTCATAGACTGTAAGCTCTTGTGTCTCCTCCATCTCCTCATAGATTGTAAGCTCTTGTGTCTTCTCCATCTCCTCATAGATTGTAAGCTCTTGTGTCTCCTCCATCTCCTCATAGATTGTAAGCTCTTGTGTCTCCTCTATCTCCTCATAGACTGTAAGCTCTTGTGTCTCCTCCATCTCCTCATAGACTGTAAGCTCTTGTGTCTCCCCCATCTCCTCATAGACTGTAAGCTCTTGTGTCTCCTCCATCTCCTCATAGATTGTAAGCTCTTGTGTCTCCTCCATCTCCTCATAGACTGTAAGCTCTTGTGTCTCCTCCATCTCCTCATAGACTGTAAGCTCTTGTGTCTCCTCCATCTCCTCATAGATTGTAAGCTCTTGTGTCTCCTCCATCTCCTCATAGACTGTAAGCTCTTGTGTCTCCTCCATCTCCTCATAGACTGTAAGCTCTTGTGTCTCCTCCATCATAGACTGTAAGCTCTTGTTTCTCCTCCATCTCCTCATAGACTGTAAGCTCTTGTGTCTCCTCCATCATAGACTGTAAGCTCTTGTTTCTCCTCCATCTCCTCATAGACTGTAAGCTCTTGTGTCTCCTCCATCTCCTCATAGACTGTAAGCTCTTGTGTCTCCTCCATCTCCCCATAGACTGTAAGCTCTTGTGTCTCCTCTATCTCCTCATAGACTGTAAGCTCTTGTGTCTCCTCCATCTCCTCATAGATTGTGAGCTCTTGTGATCAGGTGCTCACTCCTCGTTTTAATTGTTGACTTGTTTGTTGCTATGTAAAGTATGATTCGGTTTTTACATAAACCCCCTGCAGAATATGTTTGTGATCACTGGGGTAGCTATAGGGGTCGTAGCGGTCGCAGTTGCGACCGGGCTCCTAAGCCAAGGGGGCCCACAGGGCCCCCCTTGCCAGTGGCGCTGTACATTTCCCTTTATAAGATGCAGTGCACCATTATGGGAGTGGTCAATAGTCTGCAGGAGGTTGAGGAGTAAAGTGCTGTACTTACCCCTCCTCCCTGCTCGCTGTTCTCGGGTCCCGCGCTGTGGTGCCCTGGCTGCCTGCAGCGTCAGGACATGCAGAGCATACTCTGACCTGATGCTGCAGGCAGTAAGGTAACTGTGCAGCGCGGGACCCAATAACAGCAAGAGGGCTGGGAAGACCGCCAGACATGGAGAGCAGCGGTGGAGCAGGAGAAAAGTCTAATCTGACGTCTGATAAGGGGGGTCTGGAGGTCTGGTCTGAGATCTAATATGGGGATCAGGATGTCTAATGGGGTCTAGCCTGAGGTCTAATATGGGGGTCTGGAAATCTAATGGTGGTCTGATACGGGGGTCTGGAGGTCTGGTCATAGGTCTAATATAGGGGTCTGGAGGTTTGGTCTGAGGTCTAATGGGGGTCTGAGGTCTGATGGGGGTATGATATGGGCATCTCTCTGGAGGTCTAATAGGGGTCTGTGACGTCTGATATAAGGGTCTGGTCTGAAGGCTGAGATTGAAGGTCTTAGAGGTCTAATGGGGGTCTGGTCTGAGGTCTAATATAGGGTTTCTGACATGGAGGTCTGAGATGGGGGGTGGTATCTCATTAGAGGATTAATATGGGTGTCTGATCTGAAAACTAAGGGGGTAGTTTTTGTACTGGCACACATTATAAGGAGGTAGTTTTTGTACTGGCACACATTATAAGGAGGTATTTTTTGTACTGGCACACATTATAAGGAGGTAGTTTTTGTACTGGCACACATTATAAGGAGGTATTTTTTGTACTGGCACACATTATAAGGGGGTAGTTTTTGTACTGGCACACATTATAAGGGGGTATTTTTTGTACTGGCACACATTATAAGGGGGTATTTTTTGTACTGGCACACATTATAAGGAGGTAGTTTTTGTACTGGCACACATTATAAGGAGGTAGTTTTTGTACTGGCACACATTATAAGGAGGTAGTTTTTGTACTGATACACATTATAAGGGGGTAGTTTTTGTACTGGCAGACATTATAAGGAGGTAGTTTTTGTACTGATACACATTATAAGGGGGTAGTTTTTGTACTGGCACACATTATAAGGGGGTATTTTTTGTACTGGCACACATTATAAGGGGGTATTTTTTGTACTGGCACACATTATAAGGGGGTATTTTTTGTACTGGCACACATTATAAGGGGGTATTTTTTGTACTGGCACACATTATAAGGGGGTATTTTTTGTACTGGCACACATTATAAGGGGGTATTTTTTGTACTGGCACACATTATAAGGAGGTAGTTTTTGTACTGGCACACATTATAAGGAGGTAGTTTTTGTACTGGCAGACATTATAAGGAGGTAGTTTTTGTACTGGCACACATTATAAGGTGGTAGTTTTTGTACTGGCACACATTATAAGGTGGTAGTTTTTGTACTGGCACACATTATGAGGAGGTAGTTTTTGTACTGGCACATTTTAAGGGGGTATTTTTTGTACTGGCAGACATTATAAGGAGGTATTTTTTGTACTGGCACACATTATAAGGGGGTATTTTTTGTACTGGCACACATTATAAGGGGGTATTTTTTGTACTGGCACACATTATAAGGGGGTATTTTTTGTACTGGCAGACATTATAAGGAGGTATTTTTTGTACTGGCACACATTATAAGGGGGTATTTTTTGTACTGGCACACATTATAAGGAGGTATTTTTTGTACTGGCACACATTATAAGGGGGTATTTTTTGTACTGGCACACATTATAAGGGGGTATTTTTTGTACTACTGGCACACATTATAAGGAGGTAGTTTTTGTACTGGCACACATTATAAGGTGGTAGTTTTTGTACTGATACACATTATAAGGGGGTAGTTTTTGTACTGGCACACATTATAAGGAGGTCGTTTTTGTACTGGCACACATTATAAGGAGGTAGTTTTTGTACTGGCACACATTATAAGGGGGTAGTTTTTGTACTGGCACCATTATAAGGAGGTAGTTTTTGTACTGGCACACATTATAAGGAGGTAGTTTTTGTACTGGCACACATTATAAGGTGGTATTTTTTGTACTGGCACACATTATAAGGAGGTAGTTTTTGTACTGGCACACATTATAAGGTGGTATTTTTTGTACTGGCACACATTATAAGGAGGTAGTTTTTGTACTGGCACACATTATAAGGAGGTAGTTTTTGTACTGATACACATTATAAGGTGGTAGTTTTTGTACTGGCACACATTATAAGGTGGTATTTTTTGTACTGGCACACATTATAAGGAGGTAGTTTTTGTACTGGCACACATTATAAGGTGGTATTTTTTGTACTGGCACACATTATAAGGAGGTAGTTTTTGTACTGGCACACATTATAAGGAGGTATTTTTTGTACTGGCACACATTATAAGGAGGTAGTTTTTGTACTGGCACACATTATAAGGAGGTAGTTTCTGTACTGGCAGACATTATAAGGAGGTAGTTTTTGTACTGGCACACATTATAAGGAGGTAGTTTTTGTACTGGCAGACATTATAAGGAGGTAGTTTTTGTACTGGCAGACATTATAAGGAGGTAGTTTTTGTACTGGCACACATTATAAGGAGGTAGTTTTTGTACTGGCACACATTATAAGGAGGTAGTTTTTGTACTGGCACACATTATAAGGAGGTAGTTTTTGTACTGGCACACATTATAAGGAGGTAGTTTTTGTACTGGCACACATTATAAGGAGGTAGTTTTTGTACTGGCACACATTATAAGGAGGTAGTTTTTGTACTGGCACACATTATAAGGAGGTAGTTTTTGTACTCGCACACATTATAAGGAGGTAGTTTTTGTACTGGCACACATTATAAGGAGGTAGTTTTTGTACTGGCACACATTATAAGGGGGTATTTTTTGTACTGGCACACATTATAAGGAGGTAGTTTTTGTACTGGCACACATTATAAGGAGGTAGTTTTTGTACTGGCACACATTATAAGGAGGTAGTTTTTGTACTGGCACACATTATATGGAGGTAGTTTTTGTACTGGCAGACATTATAAGGAGGTAGTTTTTGTACTGGCACACATTATAAGGTGGTAGTTTTTGTACTGGCACACATTATAAGGTGGTAGTTTTTGTACTGGCACACATTAGGTGGTATTTTTCGGTTGGCACACAATATAAGGAGAAGTATTACTACTGGAGTATTATGGGGAACATGATTACTAGTTTGGGCACTATGGGGGCATTATTATGATTGGGGGCAGCAGGATGAGGTGTTCTGAATGTAGGATGACGATGGAAAAGTAGGAAACTAAGATGTCTGTCTACCAAACTCTGCAGAGAGAAGAGATTCCTGGAAGAAACAGGGTCCATGAAAACTCCATTATTTGAGGAACACCAGCCTTAAAGCGCGCCCGTCACCCGGATTAACCCTAAACGCCCGCTAGGGTGCAGACGCTGAATAAACCGATACCTGCCTTTTATCTGTAGGCATTAGTTTATGGGACGCCCCCCGTGTCCATGCTGACGCCCCTCTCCCTTTAGGTGGACAGTGTTAGACTTCTGTGCACCCGCTGTCTAGAATGGTGCATGATACATCTTCTGCTTTATCCCGATGGATGAAGACGCATACTGCGCGTGCGCTGTTCAGACTTTTGGTAGCGAGCGTTCATAGGAACGCTGTGTAATACTGCCGCCAATTACCCAATAAACAAACAGGCTTAAAAGTCATGGTGTGTTGGCGGCGGATTGTGGCGTCTAATCATGATCTGCTGCTGGCAAACAACTAGACAGCACAGGGATGAATGATGGCATCGCGATCGATCCTCTCCATACTGTGGAGGAGATTGCTGCCAGCGCACAGGTGATGCTGGGAAGGAATGCTTCACCTGGATGATCTCTTAATGTAATACTAGCCGAAACCTTCAGGAGGCGCCACCATCATCCACCTCCCCAATCGCTGCGCAGCTCTTTCTCCCACAATCCTGTACAGAAGAGCAGAGTTTCTGCCGGCAGACATCCTGCTGCAGCGAGGGCAGGTAGGGCTGTGTTCACACACCAGTTATTTCCATCAGTGATTTTGGGCAGATCCATCCATTATGTCTCGGTGGAGGCTCCGATCACTGATGGAAATCACTGACCAAATAACTGAGGTGTGAACTGGGCCCAAGAAACATTTAAAGTTATCACATTGTTTCCTTGGTTCGGAGACGCAGGTCCGGGCAGCAAAACCACAAAGAGGCGAAAAATACACAGCTAGCGTGCAATAAATAACACATCTCTGGGGGGCACATCTCCAGGGGTCCTCTATACACATCTCTGGGGGCACATCTCCAGGGGGTCCTTTCTACACATCTCTGGAGGGGGCACACATATCCAGGGGGTCCTCTATACACATCTCTGGGGGCACATCTCCAGGGGTCCTCTATACACATCTCTGGGGGCACATTTCCAGGGGGTCCGCTCTACACATCTCTGGGGGCACATTTCCAGGGGGTCCTCTCTACACATCTCTGGGGGCACATCTCCAGGGGGTCCTCTATACACATCTCTGGGGGCACATCTCCAGGGGGTCCTCTCTACACATCTCTGGAGGGGGACACATCTCCAGGGGTCCTCTATACACATCTCTGGGGGCACATCTCCAGGGGGTCCTCTATACACATCTCTGGGGGCACATCTCCAGGGGGTCCTCTATACTCATCTCTGGGGGCACATCTCCAGGGGTCCTCTATACTCATCTCTGGGGGCACATCTCCAGGGGGTCCTCTATACTCATCTCTGGGGGCACATCTCCAGGGGGTCCTCTCTACACATCTCTGGGGGCACATCTCCAGGGGGTCCTCTCTACACATCTCTGGGGGCACATCTCCACGGGGGTCCTCTATACTCATCTCTGGGGGCACATCTCCAGGGGGTCCTCTCTACACATCTCTGGGGGCACATCTCCAGGGGGTCCTCTCTACACATCTCTGGGGGCACATCTCCAGGGGGTCCTCTCTACACATCTCTGGGGGCACATCTCCAGGGGTCCTCTATACTCATCTCTGGGGGCACATCTCCAGGGGGTCCTCTCTACACATCTCTGGGGGCACATCTCCAGGGGTCCTCTATACTCATCTCTGGGGGCACATCTCCAGGGGGTCCTCTCTACACATCTCTGGGGGCACATCTCCAGGGGGTCCTCTATACACATCTCTGGGGGCACATCTCCAGGGGGTCCTCTATACTCATCTCTGGGGGCACATCTCCACGGGGTCCTCTATACTCATCTCTGGGGGCACATCTCCAGGGGTCCTCTATACACATCTCTGAGGGAGCACATCTCCAGGGGGTCCTCTATACTCATCTCTGGGGGCACATCTCCAGGGGTCCTCTCTACACATCTCTGAAGGAGCACATCTCCAGGGGGGTCTTCTATACTCATCTCTGGGGGGCACATCTCCAGGGGGTCCTCTCTACACATCTCTGAGGGGCACATCTCCAGGGGGTCCTCTATACTCATCTCTGGGGGCACATCTCCAGGGGTCCTCTATACTCATCTCTGGGGGCACATCTCCAGGGGGTCCTCTATACTCATCTCTGGGGGGCACATCTCCAGGGAGTCCGCTCTACACATCTCTGAAGGAGCACATCTCCGGGGGTCCTCTATACTCATCTCTGGGGAGCACATATCCAGGGGGTCCTCTATACTCATCTCTGGGGGCACATCTCCAGGGGGTCCTCTATACTCATCTCTGGGGGCACATCTCCAGGGGGTCCTCTATACTCATCTCTGGGGGCACATCTCCAGGGGTCCTCTCTACACATCTCTGAAGGAGCACATCTCAGGGGGTCCTCTATACTCATCTCTGGGGAGCACATCTCCAGGGGGTCCTCTATACTCATCTCTGGGGGCACATCTCCAGGGGTCCTCTATACACATCTCTGGGGGCACATCTCCAGGGGTCCTCTATACTCATCTCTGGGAGGGCACATCTCCAGGGGTCCTCTATACACATCTCTGGGGGCACATCTCCAGGGGTCCTCTATACTCATCTCTGAGGGGGCACATCTCCAGGGGGTCCTCTATACTCATCTCTGGGGGCACATCTCCAGGGGGTCCTCTATACTCATCTCTGGGGGCACATCTCCAGGGGGTCCTCTATACTCATCTCTGGGGGCACATCTCTAGGGGGTCCTCTATACTCATCTCTGGGGGCACATCTCCAGGGGGGTCCGCTCTACACATCTCTGAAGGAGCACATCTCCGGGGGGGTCCTCTATACTCATCTCTGGGGGAGCACATATCCAGGGGGTCCTCTATACTCATCTCTGGGGGGGGCACATCTCCAGGGGGGTCCTCTATACACATCTCTGGGGGGCACATCTCCAGGGGGGTCCTCTATACACATCTCTGGGGGGCACATCTCCAGGGGGTCCTCTATACACATCTCTGGGGGGCACATTTCCAGGGGGGTCCGCTCTACACATCTCTGAAGGAGCACATCTCCGGGGGGGTCCTCTATACTCATCTCTGGGGGGGGGGCACATCTCCAGGGGGGTCCGCTCTACACATGTCCGGGGGTTGGCAGGAGTCCTCTTGTCTTCGTTGGATCAATCACAGACACAATGGGCTCAGTTTATTGATTTACGGCTTTTGCTCCACACAAAAGCAGCGTGGCCCTGGTGCTGCTGCAGGTGACGCCCATTGTCCGGGAATGTCCTGCGGGGGCGACAGTGACTTTCTCAGCCACTAAAAACGCTCATCAAATGGATCCAGAAACCTAGAAGTTCCCTGAAGACATTCCTGCCGTTGTGGCGCCTCGGGGGGCGGGCAGCACGACACATAGAGGCTGTAGCCCGGCATTGTCCCCAGGATGCATGCCTCACGCCGAGGTCTGGTTGCCATGAAATAACCAGTAAGCAGACTATTGTATTGGAAGTGGGTGGGGCTTACAGGCGGCAGACACAGCGAGGAGTCCACATTTACGGTGCATTTTTTCGTGAGCGGACCAGTTGTTCTGGAGACGGATCTGCAGTAAATGTGTGGCGATGACGCAACCACATTCCTACGGACCCCCATGAAACCTCACCAGCTGCACGCGCTCAGACCCGGCACGCGCCATAGATGTATATATGAGGGCGTGTGATTGTGCTCGTCCCACCGTAGCTCTCTGTGTGACCCATTCCCCGGACAGGTGGGGGTCCAGTTTTGGGGTCCCCCCCCAATAAGTCATATGCGGGGGAACAGAGGGGTAACGCTGCCATGGGCAGTTATCATACTAGGGTCTTGTGGTGGAGGTACAACCATGGCTACACCGGGCGCGCTCTATGCTATGGGGGAGGGGTAAGGCTGGACCCAGATACTCACAGTCCCTGGTGCCGAGCCTTCATCCTCACACTGAGGAGCAGCATTCGGATCTCCTGGGTCACCATGTCCTTTATCAGCGGGGGGTCGGCCAGGATGGAGCCGCAGGAGGGGGGTGGACAGGAGGATCGGGCGTCTCTCCACAGCTCCAGGAGAACCTCCACCTACAGACAGAGAGCGAGACATGAGCGCCAGATACCACAGAGGGCATACTGCGGGGCCCGGGGCCACATAAGCACCAGGTACAGCACAGGACACACTGCAGGGAGCGGGGCCACATGAGCACCAGATACCACAGAGGACATACTGCGGGGCCCGGGGCCACAAGGGCACCAGATACAAGACAGGACACACTGCAGGGAGCGGGGCCACATGAGCACCAGATACCACAGAGGACATACTGCAGGGCCACATGAGCACCAGATACCACAGAGGACATACTGCGGGGCCCAGGGCCACATAAGCACCAGGTACAGTACAGGAGACACTGCGGGGCCCGGGGCCACATGAGCACCAGATACCACAGAGGACATACTGCGGGGCCACATGAGCACCAGATACCACAGAGGACATACTGCGGGGCCCAGGGCCACATAAGCACCAGGTACAGCACAGGAGACACTGCAGGGCCCGGGGCCACATGAGCACCAGATACCACAGAGGACATACTGCGGGGCCCAGGGCCACATAAGCACCAGGTACAGCACAGGAGACACTGCGGGGCCAGGGGCCACATGAGCACCAGATACCACAGAGGACATACTGCAGGGCCACATGAGCACCAGATACCACAGAGGGCATACTGCGGGGCCCGGGGCCACATAAGCACCAGGTACAGCACAGGAGACACTGCAGGGCCCGGGGCCACATGAGCACCAGATACAAGACAGGACATACTGCGGGGCCCGGGGCCACATGAGTGCCAGATACCACACAGGACATACTGTGTCCACCTAGTATACAAAACAAACACAATGAAAATACTGCAGACCCAGGGGCCACATGAGGCTCCTGAGGACCTAGGATAGGATGCGAGGGTCTATGGGGGGCTCTAAATCCTTCCAGATGCTGCTGTGTCTTGGTTGCTACATTCTGTCCCACACCAGTAAGCTCAGTGAGCACAGCTATGATCGGGGTTGTGGTCCGCACGTTTTCCACACTGTACAGGAGCAGGCCCCATATACCGGTATACACTGTACAGGAGCAGGTCCCATATACCGGTATACACTGTACAGGAGCAGGCCCCATATACCAGTATACACTGTACAGGAGCAGGCCCCATATACCAGTATACACTGTACAGGAGCAGGCCCCATATACCAGTATACACTGTACAGGAGCAGGCCCCATATACCAGTATACACTGTACAGGAGCAGGCCCCATATACCAGTATACACTGTACAGGAGCAGGCCCCATATACCAGTATACACTGTACAGGAGCAGGCCCCATATACCAGTATACACTGTACAGGAGCAGGCCCCATATACCAGTATACACTGTACAGGAGCAGGCCCCATATACCAGTATACACTGTACAGGAGCAGGCCCCATATACCGGTATACACTGTACAGGAGCAGGCCCCATATACCGGTATACACTGTACAGGAGCAGGCCCCATATACCGGTATACACTGTACAGGAGCAGGCCCCATATACCGGTATACACTGTACAGGAGCAGGCCCCATATACCGGTATACACTGTACAGGAGCAGGTCCTATATACCAGTATACACTGTACAGGAGCAGGCCCCATATACCAGTATACACTGTACAGGAGCAGGTCCTATATACCAGTATACACTGTACAGGAGCAGGCCCCATATACCAGTATACACTGTACAGGAGCAGGCCCTATATACCAGTATACACTGTACAGGAGCAGGCCCCATATACCAGTATACACTGTACAGGAGCAGGCCCCATATACCAGTATACACTGTACAGGAGCAGGCCCCATATACCAGTATACACTGTACAGGAGCAGGCCCCATATACCAGTATACACTGTACAGGAGCAGGCCCCATATACCAGTATACACTGTACAGGAGCAGGCCCCATATACCAGTATACACTGTACAGGAGCAGGCCCCATATACCAGTATACACTGTACAGGAGCAGGCCCCATATACCAGTATACACTGTACAGGAGCAGGTCCCATATACCAGTATACACTGTACAGGAGCAGGTCCCATATACCAGTATACACTGTACAGGAGCAGGTCCCATATACCAGTATACACTGTACAGGAGCAGGTCCCATATACCAGTATACACTGTACAGGAGCAGGTCCCATATACCAGTATACACTGTACAGGAGCAGGTCCCATATACCAGTATACACTGTACAGGAGCAGGTCCCATATACCAGTATACACTGTACAGGAGCAGGTCCCATATACCAGTATACACTGTACAGGAGCAGGTCCTATATACCAGTATACACTGTACAGGAGCAGGTCCCATATACCAGTATACACTGTACAGGAGCAGGCCCCATATACCAGTGTACACTGTACAGGAGCAGGTCCTATATACCAGTATACACTGTACAGGAGCAGGCCCCATATACCAGTGTACACTGTACAGGAGCAGGTCCTATATACCAGTATACACTGTACAGGAGCAGGCCCCATATACCAGTATACACTGTACAGGAGCAGGCCCCATATACCAGTATACACTGTACAGGAGCAGGCCCCATATACCAGTATACACTGTACAGGAGCAGGCCCCATATACCAGTATACACTGTACAGGAGCAGGCCCCATATACCAGTATACACTGTACAGGAGCAGGTCCCATATACCAGTATACACTGTACAGGAGCAGGTCCCATATACCAGTATACACTGTACAGGAGCAGGCCCCATATACCAGTATACACTGTACAGGAGCAGGCCCCATATACCAGTATACACTGTACAGGAGCAGGCCCCATATACCAGTATACACTGTACAGGAGCAGGCCCCATATACCAGTATACACTGTACAGGAGCAGGTCCCATATACCAGTATACACTGTACAGGAGCAGGCCCCATATACCAGTATACACTGTACAGGAGCAGGTCCTATATACCAGTATACACTGTACAGGAGCAGGCCCCATATACCAGTATACACTGTACAGGAGCAGGCCCCATATACCAGTATACACTGTACAGGAGCAGGCCCCATATACCAGTATACACTGTACAGGAGCAGGTCCCATATACCAGTATACACTGTACAGGAGCAGGTCCCATATACCAGTATACACTGTACAGGAGCAGGTCCCATATACCAGTATACACTGTACAGGAGCAGGTCCCATATACCAGTATACACTGTACAGGAGCAGGTCCCATATACCAGTATACACTGTACAGGAGCAGGTCCCATATACCAGTATACACTGTACAGGAGCAGGTCCCATATACCAGTATACACTGTACAGGAGCAGGTCCCATATACCAGTATACACTGTACAGGAGCAGGTCCCATATACCAGTATACACTGTACAGGAGCAGGTCCCATATACCAGTATACACTGTACAGGAGCAGGTCCCATATACCAGTATACACTGTACAGGAGCAGGCCCCATATACCAGTATACACTGTACAGGAGCAGGTCCCATATACCAGTATACACTGTACAGGAGCAGGCCCCATATACCAGTATACACTGTACAGGAGCAGGCCCCATATACCAGTATACACTGTACAGGAGCAGGTCCCATATACCAGTATACACTGTACAGGAGCAGGCCCCATATACCAGTATACACTGTACAGGAGCAGGCCCCATATACCAGTATACACTGTACAGGAGCAGGTCCCATATACCAGTATACACTGTACAGGAGCAGGCCCCATATACCAGTATACACTGTACAGGAGCAGGTCCCATATACCAGTATACACTGTACAGGAGCAGGTCCCATATACCAGTATACACTGTACAGGAGCAGGCCCCATATACCAGTATACACTGTACAGGAGCAGGTCCCATATACCAGTATACACTGTACAGGAGCAGGTCCCATATACCAGTATACACTGTACAGGAGCAGGTCCCATATACCAGTATACACTGTACAGGAGCAGGCCCCATATACCAGTATACACTGTACAGGAGCAGGCCCCATATACCAGTATACACTGTACAGGAGCAGGTCCCATATACCAGTATACACTGTACAGGAGCAGGCCCCATATACCAGTATACACTGTACAGGAGCAGGCCCCATATACCAGTATACACTGTACAGGAGCAGGCCCCATATACCAGTATACACTGTACAGGAGCAGGCCCCATATACCAGTATACACTGTACAGGAGCAGGCCCCATATACCAGTATACACTGTACAGGAGCAGGCCCCATATACCAGTATACACTGTACAGGAGCAGGCCCCATATACCAGTATACACTGTACAGGAGCAGGCCCCATATACCAGTATACACTGTACAGGAGCAGGCCCCATATACCAGTGTACACTGTACAGGAGCAGGCCTCATATACCAGTATACACTGTACAGGAGCAGGTCCCATATACCAGTATACACTGTACAGGAGCAGGCCCTATATACCAGTATACACTGTACAGGAGCAGGCCCCATATACCAGTATACACTGTACAGGAGCAGGCCCCATATACCAGTGTACACTGTACAGGAGCAGGCACTATATACCAGTATACACTGTACAGGAGCAGGCCCCATATACCAGTATACACTGTACAGGAGCAGGTCCCATATACCAGTATACACTGTACAGGAGCAGGCCCCATATACCAGTATACACTGTACAGGAGCAGGCCCCATATACCAGTATACACTGTACAGGAGCAGGCCCCATATACCAGTATACACTGTACAGGAGCAGGCCCCATATACCAGTATACACTGTACAGGAGCAGGTCCCATATACCAGTATACACTGTACAGGAGCAGGCCCCATATACCAGTATACACTGTACAGGAGCAGGCCCCATATACCAGTATACACTGTACAGGAGCAGGCCCCATATACCAGTATACACTGTACAGGAGCAGGTCCCATATACCAGTATACACTGTACAGGAGCAGGCCCCATATACCAGTATACACTGTACAGGAGCAGGTCCCATATACCAGTATACACTGTACAGGAGCAGGCCTCATATACCAGTATACACTGTACAGGAGCAGGTCCTATATACCAGTATACACTGTACAGGAGCAGGCCTCATATACCAGTATACACTGTACAGGAGCAGGTCCCATATACCAGTATACACTGTACAGGAGCAGGCCCCATATACCAGTATACACTGTACAGGAGCAGGCCCCATATACCAGTATACACTGTACAGGAGCAGGCCCCATATACCAGTGTACACTGTACAGGAGCAGGCCCCATATACCAGTATACACTGTACAGGAGCAGGCCCCATATACCGGTATACACGGTACAGGAGCAGGTCCTATATACCAGTATACACTGTACAGGAGCAGGTCCCATATACCAGTATACACTGTACAGGAGCAGGTCCTATATACCAGTATACACTGTACAGGAGCAGGCCCCATATACCAGTATACACTGTACAGGAGCAGGTCCCATATACCAGTATACACTGTACAGGAGCAGGTCCATATACCAGTATACACTGTACAGGAGCAGACTCCGCAGTAGGAGCAGACCACAGTGTCCTTCTCTGTGCTGGGATCAGGTTTCAGGCCAATTCTAGGAAAACTTAAAACATTCTTCCAAGAAAATAGATGTGAATTCTTCCAGCAAATCCTGGCCACTGCAAATGTACACGTCTTAACCCTTCAGTGACTGTGAGAAGGCAGATCCCAGCGTCTGCAGCGGACCTTCAGCTCATCAGACAGAGGGGGCGGCTAATGATACAGGTGGGGGGAGCGGCCCATAGACAGCGGGCTCTGCCAAATATTCATTCTGGGGGAGACACTGGAACCCTGCAGAAACCGTCCCAAAGAGATGGAAGCACAGGAGAGAAGGGCGGCACTACAGCCGCCATCTCAGAGCCGTCACATCCCCAATTACAGATCTCACGATTTCAATTTACAGAACTTGCAGCAAATCTCCCACAGCAGCACAGAGGAACAGCGCTGTCCCCTGCAGCACAATGTATGTGATCGGCGTGAACCTCTCCGCATCTTTCCATACAATTTTAGTGGTTTGCTTTGGTCCGGAGATGATCCCTATGGAATAGGCGTGGACAATTACGTACAGACCGCGACCGCACAGCCGTCGGAGGATTTATGGCGACAATAGAGAAGCAGAGTCCAATCAGTGGTTTGTGGTGTCGAAGACTTCATCATGGAGGATGGCACAGTGACCGCATATAATAATAATGCCAGCGACCGCAGACGGCTCCAGCGCAAAGGGGGACAGAGTATGAGCCACTGTGTGCGCGGTACAGGGGGGTGTGCGAAGCGGTGAGCGCGGTACTACTGGGAGGTGTGCGAGGCGGTGAGCGCGGTACAGGGGGGTGTGCGGGTGGCAGTGAGTGCAGTGTAGGGAGGTGTGCGGCAGAGAGTGCGGTACTGGGGGGTGTGCGGGTGGCAGTGAGTGCAGTGTAGGGAGGTGTGCGGCAGAGAGCGTGGTACTGGGGGGTGTGCGAGGCGGTGAGCGCGGTACTACTGGGAGGTGTGCGGCAGAGAGTGTGGTACTGGGGGGTGTGCGAGGCGGTGAGCGCGGTACTACTGGGAGGTGTGCGGCAGAGAGTGTGGTACTGGGCGGTGTGCGGCAGAGAGTGTGGTACTGGGGGTGTGCGGCAGAGAGTGTGGTACTGGGGGTGTGCGGCAGAGAGTGTGGTACTGGGGGTGTGCGGCAGAGAGTGTGGTACTGGGGGGTGTGCGGCAGAGAGTGTGGTACTGGGGGGTGTGCGGCAGAGAGTGTGGTACTGGGGGGTGTGCGGCAGAGAGTGTGGTACTGGGGGGTGTGCGGCAGAGAGTGTGGTACTGGGGGGTGTGCGGCAGAGAGTGTGGTACTGGGGGGTGTGCGAGGCGGTGAGCGCGGTACAGGGGGGTGTGCGGGTGGCAGTGAGTGCAGTGTAGGGAGGTGTGCGGAAGAGAGCGCGGTACAGGGGGCCCAGCAGTGAGTGCGGTACACAGGGATGTGTGGAGGTGAGTGCGGTACGAGGAAGGTCTACAAGCAGAGCCTTACATAACGGCGCACACTTACCTCTGCATGTAGGTCCAGGCTGAGGTCCACAGCGGCTTCTCCCAGAATCCTCTTGATCTCGGCCCTCTCGCTCCGGGGCACCTGCTCCTCCACCAGGCTCCACAGGGATGGGGGGGACCCAAGAAGTTCACCATAACCGCTGTCCTGATCGCCAGTGGGCTGCAGCATGATGGGCCCCAACATCAGGTTTGAGGTGTAACGCTCTGCAGAATACAGCAGCACATCTCTCAGCACACGGCATAACTGGCGCCCACTGCTGCCGTCACAGGAAACCTGCAGCTTTAGGGGTGAGTGGAGTAGAAGATGTGACCAGAGAATGCGGATCTCAAAGCGACATCTGAGCGCCAGAAAAACCCGCAACGAGGCTCATGTATCGCCAAATGAGTGCCGCTGGGTCATACATGTGCCACGAGGCATGTTACCCCTGGGGCGCTCCTCATACACATGACACAACGTGTGCGCCAGTGCCGCACTGCATGTGAACAGAGGCAGATCAGGTCCTCACAGTAACCACTGCACTCACTGGAAAGGGCCCTTTAAGAGGAGACTCAACTGTTACAACTTATTGACACAATGTAATATTTACAAAACCTACAAAGTATCAATGTTACTGAGGGGGCGGGGTCTGCATCTAAACCCCCGGAGCGCTGACACCCCATCACCCGCACACGGGGCCCTGACAACCAGCAGAATCACCCTCTCTCAAGGCCCTGACACCCCATCACCTGCTCGCGGGTCCCTGACAACCACCAGAATCACCCTCTCTCAAGGCCCTGACACCCCATCACCCGCACACGGGTCCCTGACAACCAGCAGTATCACCCTCTCTCAAGGCCCTGACACCCCATCACCTGCTCGCGGGTCCCTGACAACCAGCAGAATCACGGAGCGCTCACCTTTCAGCTACTTCCGGGTCTGGTATCCAGGAAAACAAACCTGTGGCTATGGAGACTAAGACACGCCCCTAGACTCGGGTATAACCACGCCCATTAAAGCGGCGACAATATGTTGGCCTTAAGACGGCAATGAGACAAATGTCAAATAGAGACTGAGAGAAACCACTGCACAGTACCACTCCTCCTGTATATATATATATATACTGCACAATACCTTTATTCATACATACAGGTGGGGGCTGATCGTCGCGGTGTCGCTGGAGGTCCATGCCCCCCATAATTCATACATACAGGTGGGGGCTGATCGTCGCGGTGTCGCTGGAGGTCCATGCCCCCCATAATTCATACATACAGGTGGGGGCTGATCGTCGCGGTGTCGCTGGAGGTCCATGCCCCCCATAATTCATACATACAGGTGGGGGCTGATCACCGCGGTGTCGCTGGAGGTCCATGCCCTCATAATTCATACATACAGGTGGGGGCTGATTGTCGCGGAGTCGCTGGAGGTCCATGCCCCCATAATTCATACATACAGGTGGGGGCTGATCGTCGCGGTGTCGCTGGAGGTCCATGCCCCCATAATTCATACATACAGGTCAGGACTGATCACTGCGGTGTTGCTGGAGGTCCATGCCCCCCATAATTCATACATACAGGTCGGGGGCTGATCGTCGCGGTGTCGCTGGAGGTCCATGCCCCCCATAATTAATACATACAGGTGGGGGCTGATCACCGCTGTGACGCTGGAGGTCCATGCCCCCCATAATTAACACATACAGGTGGGGTCTGATCGTCGCGGTATTGCTGGAGGTCCATGCCCCTCATAATTCATACATACAGGTGGGGGCTGATCGTCGCAGTGTCGCTGGAGGTCTATGCCCCCCATAATTCATACATACAGGTGGGGGCTGATCGTCGCGGTGTCGCTGGAGGTCCATGCCCCCCATAATACATACATACAGGTGGGGGCTGATCGTCGCGGTGTCGCTGGAGGTCCATGCCCCCCATAATTCATACATACAGGTGGGGGCTGATCACTCTGGTATTGCTGGAGGTCCATGCCCCCCATATTTCATACATACCGGTGGGGGCTGATCGTCGCGGTGTCGCTGGAGGTCCATGCCCCCCATAATTAACACGGACAGGTGGGGGCTGATCGTCGCGGTGTCGCTGGAGGTCCATGCCCCCCATAATTAATACATACAGGTGGGGGCTTATCGTCGCGGTGTCGCTGGAGGTCCATGCCCCCCATATTTAATACATACCGGTGGGGGCTTATCGTCGCGGAGTCGCTGGAGGTCCATGCCCCCCATAATACATACATACAGGTGGGGGCTGATAACCGCGGTGTCGCTGGAGGTCCATGCCCCCCATAATTCATACATACAGGTGGGGGCTGATCACCGCGGTGTCGCTGGAGGTTCATGCCCCCCATAATTCATACATACAGGTGGGGGCTGATCATCGCGGTGTCGCTGGAGGTCCATGCCCCCCATAATTAACACGGACAGGTGGGGGCTGATCGTCGCGGTGTCGCTGGAGGTCCATGCCCCCCATAATTCATACATACAGGTGGGGGCTGATCGTCGCGGTGTCGCTGGAGGTCCATGCCCCCATAATTCATACATACAGGTGGGGGCTGATCGTCGCGGTGTCGCTGGAGGTCCATGCCCCCCATAATTCATACCTACAGGTGGGGGCTGATCGTCGCGGTGTCGCTGGAGGTCCATGCCCCCCATAATTCATACATACAGGTGGGGGCTGATCGTCGCGGTGTCGCTGGAGGTCCATGCCCCCCATAATTCATACATACAGGTGGGGGCTGATTGTCACGGTGTTGCTGGAAGTCCATGCCCCCCATAATTCATACATACAGGTGGGGGCTGATCGTCGCGGTGTCGCTGGAGGGTTTGTCACACAAGAGGTTGGTGAATTCTTTGCAGGACAAGTTGGGGCGCCGGACTTCTCGACTTCTGCCTGCAGCTCTTAAAGGGAAAGTTGCAGTTTTTAAAGAGAATTTCTTCCTGTGATCACCAAATCAAGCAAGCAATAAGGCCGCCATTACAGCCCCCACACTGAATGTCACTCCCAACTTTCGGGTCCTGGAGTGCTGGAGGTTGCTGATCCCTGACAGATGGTAATCATGGGGTTAACTGATACAAACTGGATCATTTGTTTCAAAGTTAAATAAACTTCTGTGCTCAGGGGAGCTGGCCCTTTAAGTTAACCTAGTAATGCCAGGTGCAGGCTGTACTCTAAGGGGTATATTTGCCCCCCTCCTCTGTAGAGCAGGGGGAGGAGGCGGTAGGAGGGGTAGGGGTATCAGATCACATGCTGAAGGCCAGCCCAGGAGACGGAGAAGAATGGGCTTGTAATGGGAGCTCTGCCCACCCTCCTCATAAAGTGCAGCCGGCGGAGGGGGGCACAGCAGACCCCGGACTCTCAGCGCAGACTTGTCATCTGCCAGGAATAGCAGCGTCTAGACTGCAGAGCGGAGGCCACAGGGGCATCTGATGGTCATTTATGTGATGTGCTGCAGGACAGGGGGCAACGTCTGATACCACCCGAATATACCGCTATACCACCGCCCGCCCTGGGCATACACCGAACCTGTGAGACCACCAAGACTGGGCATACACCGAACCTGTGAGACCATCAAGACTGGGCATACACCGAACCTGTCAGACCGCCAAGACTGGGCATACACCGAACCTGTGAGACCACCAAGACTGGGCATACACCGAACCTGTGAGACCGCCAAGACTGGGCATACACCGAACCTGTGAGACCGCCAAGACTGGGCATACACCGAACCTGTCAGACTGCAGAGCGGAGGCCACAGGGGCATCTGATGGTCATTTATGTGATGTGCTGCAGGACAGGGGGCAACGTCTGATACCACCCGAATATACCGCTATACCACCGCCCGCCCTGGGCATACACCGAACCTGTGAGACCACCAAGACTGGGCATACACCGAACCTGTGAGACCATCAAGACTGGGCATACACCGAACCTGTCAGACCGCCAAGACTGGGCATACACCGAACCTGTGAGACCACCAAGACTGGGCATACACCGAACCTGTGAGACCGCCAAGACTGGGCATACACCGAACCTGTGAGACCGCCAAGACTGGGCATACACCGAACCTGTCAGACCGCCAAGACTGGGCATACACCGAACCTGTCAGACCGCCAAGACTGGGCATACGCTGTACCTGTGAGACCGCCCACCCTGGGCATACACAAAACCTGTGAGACCACCAAGACTGGGCATACGCCGAACCTGTGAGACCACCAAGACTGGGCATACACCGAACCTGTGAGACGGCCAAGACTGGGCATACACCGAACCTGTGATACCGCCAAGACTGGGCATACGCCGAACCTGTGATACCACCAAGACTGGGCATACACCGAACCTGTGAGACCACCAAGACTGGGCATACACCGAACCTGTGAGACCCACAAGACTGGGCATACACCGAACCTGTGAGACCGCCAAGACTGGGCATACACCGAACCTGTGAGACCGCAAAGATTGGGCATACACCGAACCTGTGAGACCGCCAAGACTGGGCATACACCGAACCTGTGAGACCGCAAAGATTGGGCATACACCGAACCTGTCAGACCGCCAAGACTGGGCATACACAAAACCTGTGAGACCACCAAGACTGGGCATACACCGAACTTGTGAGACCGCCAAGACTGGGCATACGCCGAACCTGTGAGACCGCCAAGACTAGGCATACACCGAACCTGTCAGACCGCCAAGACTGGGCATACACAAAACCTGTGAGACCCACAAGACTGGGCATACACAAAACCTGTGAGACCACCAAGACTGGGCATACGCTGAACCTGTGAGACCACCAAGACTGGGCATACACCGAACCTGTGAGACCGCCAAGACTGGGCATACACCGAACCTGTGATACCGCCAAGACTGGGCATACGCCGAACCTGTGAGACCACCAAGACTGGGCATACGCTGAACCTGTGATACCACCAAGACTGGGCATACGCCGAACCTGTGATACCACCAAGACTGGGCATATGCCGAACCTGTGAGACCGCCAAGACTGGGCATACACCGAACCTGTGAGACCGCCAAGACTGGGCATACACCAAAACCTGTGAGACCGCCCACCCTGGGCATACTCCGAACCTGTGAGACCCCCAAGACTGGGCATACACCGAACCTGTCAGACCACCAAGACTGGGCATACACCGAACCTGTGAGACCGCCCACCCTGGGCATACTCCGAACCTGTGAGACCCCCAAGACTGGGCATACACCGAACCTGTCAGACCACCAAGACTGGGCATACACCGAACCTGTGAGACCGCCAAGACTGGGCATACATTGCTCCTCTGAGCAGGAGGAAAAAGAAACGTTTCCTTTCTCTGCACTTGTCTGGTGGCAGCTTCCACTGAGGGCACCATGCCAGGCTGGAGGGCACCATCCTCACTGCTCTGCCTGTTGCTCCTTTCTCAGATGGGCCTGTCCCTGAACCCCCAGGTCAACACCTGTGAGGCCAATGGTAGCGTCTACTATGTGGGAGAGTGGTACTTTCTGGACTCAGATCACTGCACCCAGTGTGAGTGCACCCCGGAGGGCCCCGCCTGTACCAGGACCGAGTGCACCGCTCTGCCCCCCGCCTGCATGCACGTCAGCCACTACCCCACCGACTGCTGCCCGCGCTGCGAGAAGATCGGCTGCGAGTACCGAGGGGAAGTGTACGAGCTCGGGGAGAACTTCCAGGTAGGTGTGCCCACCTTGGGTGTATTAGAGGGCGATCATCTGGGTGTCATAACGATCGGCGAGCGTACGGCGAGCGATCAATCCTGCGTTCTCCATTATCGTCCATCGCCACCAGTCTCCTCGTCCAATCAGCAGCGTAAACGAGCAAACCGCAAAATACCCAGCGATTGTCCTAGCCAAAGCGAAAAATGTCACTTACCGCTCGTGAAAGATATCCGCCCCCCGCCTGGCACCTACCTCTACATCATACACACACTGTGTAGCGATGTTACCTCACCTGTGTAGTGATGTCACCGTGTCTGTGTAGTGATGTCACCGTGTCTGTGTAGTGATGTCACCGTGTCTATGTAGTGATCTCACCGTGTCTGTGTAGTGATGTCACCGTGTCTGTGTAGTGATGTCACCGTGTCTATGTAGCGATGTTACCTCACCTGTGTAGTGATCTCACCGCACCTGTAAAGTGAAGTCACCGTGTCTATGTAGTGATGTCACCGTGTCTGTGTAGTGATGTCACCGTGTCTGTGTAGTGATGTCACCGTGTCTGTGTAGTGATGTCACCGCAACTGTTTAGTGATGTCACCGCACCTGTAAAGTGATGTCACCGTGTCTATGTAGTGATGTCACCGCACCTGTAAAGTGATGTCACCGTCTCTGTGTAGTGATGTCACCGTGTCTGTGTAGTCATGTCACCGTGTCTATGTAGTGATGTAACCGCAACTGTGTAGTGATGTCACCGCACCTGTAAAGTGATGTCACCGTGTCTGTGTAGTGATGTCACCGTGTCTGTGTAGTCATGTCACCGTGTCTATGTAGTGATGTAACCGCAACTGTGTAGTGATGTCACCGCACCTGTAAAGTGATGTCACCGTGTCTGTGTAGTGATGTCACCGTGTCTGTGTAGTGATGTCACCGTGTCTATGTAGTGATGTCACCGTGTCTGTGTAGTGATGTCACCGCAACTATGTAGTGATGTCACCGTGTCTGTGTAGTGATGTCACCGTGTCGATGTAGTGATGTCACCGTGTCTGTGTAGTGATGTCACCGTGTCTATGTAGTGATGTCACCGTGTCTATGTAGTGATGTCACAGTGTCTGTGTAGTGATGTCACCGCAACTGTGTAGTGATGTCACCGCACCTGTAAATTGATGTCACCATGTCTATGTAGTGATGTCACCGTGTCTGTGTAGTGATGTAACCGCAACTGTGTAGTGATGACACCGCACCTGTAAAGTGATGTCACCGTGTCTGTGTAGTGATGTCACCGTGTCTGTGTAGTCATGTCACCGTGTCTATGTAGTGATGTAACCGCAACTGTGTAGTGATGTCACCGCACCTGTAAAGTGATGTCACCGTGTCTGTGTAGTGATGTCACCGTGTCTGTGTAGTGATGTCACCGTGTCTATGTAGTGATGTCACCGTGTCTATGTAGTGATGTCACCGTGTCTATGTAGTGATGTCACCGCACCTGTGTAGTGATGTCACCGTGTCTATGTAGTGATGTCACCGTGTCTGTGTAGTGATGTCACCGTGTCTATGTAGTGATGTAACCGCAACTGTGTAGTGATGTCACCGCACCTGTAAAGTGATGTCACCGTGTCTGTGTAGTGATGTCACCGCAACTGTGTAGTGATGTCACCGTGTCTGTGTAGTGATGTCACCATGTCTATGTAATGATGTCACCGTGTCTATGTAGTGATGTCACAGTGTCTGTGTACTGATGTCACCGCAACTGTGTAGTGATGTCACCGCACCTGTAAATTGATGTCACCATGTCTATGTAGTGATGTCACCGTGTCTATGTAGTGATGTCACAGTGTCTGTGTAGTGATGTCACCGCAACGGTGTAGTGATGTCACCGCACCTGTAAATTGATGTCACCATGTCTATGTAGTGATGTCACCGTGTCTGTGTAGTGATGTAACCGCAACTGTGTAGTGATGACACCGCACCTGTAAAGTGATGTCACCGTGTCTGTGTAGTGATGTCACCGTGTCTATGTAGTGATGTCACCGTGTCTGTGTAGTGATGTCACCGTGTCTGTGTAGTGATGTCACCGTGTCTATGTAGTGATGTCACCGCAACTGTGTAGTGATGTCACCGCACCTGTAAAGTGATGTCACCGTGTCTGTGTAGTCATGTCACCGTGTCTATGTAGTGATGTAACCGCAACTGTGTAGTGATGTCACCGCACCTGTAAAGTGATGTCACCGTGTCTGTGTAGTGATGTCACCGCAACTGTGTAGTGATGTCACCGTGTCTGTGTAGTGATGTCACCGTGTCTATGTAGTGATGTCACCGTGTCTATGTAGTGATGTCACAGTGTCTGTGTACTGATGTCACCGCAACTGTGTAGTGATGTCACCGCACCTGTAAATTGATGTCACCATGTCTATGTAGCGATGTCACCGTGTCTGTGTAGTGATGTCACCGTTTCTGTGTAGTGATGTAACCGCAACTGTGTAGTGATGACACCGCACCTGTAAAGTGATGTCACCGTGTCTATGTAGTGATGTCACCGTGTCTATGTAGTGATGTCACCGCACCTGTGTAGTGATGTCACCGTGTCTGTGTAGTGATGTCACCGTGTCTATGTAGTGATGTCACCGCAACTCTGTAGTGATGTCACCACACCTGTAAAGTGATGTCACCGTGTCTATGTAGTGATGTCACCGCAACTGTGTAGTGATGTCACCGCACCTGTAAAGTGATGTCACCGTCTCTGTGTAGTGATGTCACCGTGTCTGTGTAGTGATGTCACCGTGTCTATGTAGTGATGTAACCGCAACTGTGTAGTGATGTCACCGCACCTGTAAAGTGATGTCACCGTGTCTGTGTAGTGATGTCACCGTGTCTGTGTAGTGATGTCATCGTGTCTATGTGGTGATGTCACCGTGTCTGTGTAGTGATGTCACCGCAACTGTGTAGTGATGTCACCGTGTCTGTGTAGTGATGTCACCGTGTCTCTGTAGTGATGTCACAGTGTCTGTGTAGTGATGTCACCGTGTCTGTGTAGTGATGTCACCGTGTCTATGTAGCGATGTCACCGTGTCTATGTAGTGATGTCACCGCACCTGTAAAGAAATGTCACCGTGTCTGTGTAGTGATGTCACCGTGTCTGTGTAATGATGTCACCGCAACTGTGTAGTGATGTCACTGTGTCTGTGTAATGATGTCACCGCACCTGTAAAGTGATGCTACCGTGTCTATGTAGTGATGTCACCGTGTCTATGTAGTGATGTCACCGTGTCTGTGTAGTGATGTCACCGTGTCTGTGTAGTGATGTCACCGTGTCTGTGTAATGATGTCACCGTGTCTATGTAGTGATGTCACCGTGTCTGTGTAGTGATGTCACCGTGTCTATGTAGTGATGTCACCGTGTCTGTGTAGTGATGTCACCGCAACTGTGTAGTGATGTCACCGCACCTGTAAATTGATGTCACCGTGTCTGTGTAGTGATGTCACCGTTTCTGTGTAGTGATGTAACCGCAACTGTGTAGTGATTACACCGCACCTGTGTAGTGATGTCACCGTGTCTGTGTAGTGATGTCACCGTGTCTATGTAGTGGTGTCACCGCAACTGTGTAGTGATGTCACCGTGTCTATGTAGTGATGTCACCGCAACTGTGTAGTGATGTCACCGTGTCTGTGTAGTGATGTCACCGTGTCTGTGTAGTGATGTCACCGTGTCTGTGTAGTGATGTCACCGCACCTGTGTAGTGATGTCACCGTGTCTATGTAGTGATGTCACCGTATCTATGTAGTGATGTCACCGCACCTGTGTAGTGATGTCACCGTGTCTATGTAGTGATCTCACCGTGTCTGTGTAGTGATGTCACCGCACCTGTAAAGTGATGTCACGTGTCTGTGTAGTGATGTCACCGTGTCTGTGTAGTGATGTCACCGCACCTGTAAAGTGATGTCACCATGTCTATGTAGGGATGTCACTGTGTCTAGGTAGTGATGTCACCGTGTCTGTGTAGTGATGTCACCGTGTCTGTGTAGTGATGTCACCGCAACTGTGTAGTGATGTCACCGCACCTGTAAAGTGATGTCACTGTGTCTATGTAGTGATCTCACCGTGTCTGTGTAGTGATGTCACCGCACCTGTAAATTGATGTCACCGTGTCTATGTAGTGATGTCACCGTGTCTGTGTAGTGATGTCACCGCAACTGTGTAGTGATGTCGCCGCAACTGTGTAGTGATGTCACCGTGTTTATGTAGTGATGTCACCGTGTCTATGTAGTGATGTCACCGTGTTTGTGTAGTGATGTCACCGCACCTGTAAAGTGATGTCACCGTGTCTATGTAGTGATGTCACCGTGTCTATGTAGTGATGTCACCGTGTCTGTGTAGTGATGTCACCGCACCTGTAAAGTGATGTCACCGTGTCTATGTAGTGATCTCACTGTGTCTGTGTAGTGATGTCACCGTGTCTGTGTAGTGATGTCACGGCACCTGTGTAGTGATGTCACCACACCTGTAAAGTGATGTCACCGTGTCTATGTAGTGATGTCACCGTGTCTGTGTAGTGGTCACAATGTCTGTGTAGTGATGTCACCGCACCTGTGTAGTGGTCACAATGTCTGTGTAGTGATGTCACCGCACCTGTGTAGTGATGTCACCACTCCTGTGTAGTGGTCACAATGTCTGTGTAGTGATGTCACCGCACCTGTGTAGTGATGTCACCGCTCCTGTGTAGTGGTCACAATGTCTGTGTAGTGATGTCACCGCACCTGTGTAGTAATGTCACTGCGCCTGTGTAGTGGTTACAATGTCTGTGTAGTGATGTCACCGCTCCTGTGTAGTGGTCACAATGTCTGTGTAGTGATGTCACCGCACCTGTGTAGTGATGTCACCGCACCTGTGTAGTGGTCACAATGTCTGTGTAGTGATGTCACCGCTCCTGTGTAGTGGTCACAATGTCTGTGTAGTGATGTCACCGCACCTGTGTAGTGATGTCACCGCACCTGTGTAGTGGTCACAATGTCTGTGTAGTGATGTCACCGCACCTGTGTAGTGGTCACAATGTCTGTGTAGAGATGTCACCGCACCTGTGTAGTGATGTCACCGCACCTGTGTAGTGGACACAATGTCTGTGTAGTGATGTCACGGCTCCTGTGTAGTGGTCACAATGTCTGTGTAGTGATGTCACTGCATCTGTGTAGTGGTCACAATGTCTGTGTAGTGATGTCACGGCTCCTGTGTAGTGGTCACAATGTCTGTGTAGTGATGTCACTGCATCTGTGTAGTGGTCACAATGTCTGTGTAGAGATGTCACCGCGCCGGTGTAGTGGTCACAATGTCTGTGTAGTGATGTCACCGCTCCTGTGTAGTGGTCACAATGTCTGTGTAGTGATGTCACTGCATCTGTGTAGTGGTCACAATGTCTGTGTAGAGATGTCACCGCGCCGGTGAAGTGGTCACAATGTCTGTGTAGTGATGTCACCGCTCCTGTGTAGTGGTCACAATGTCTGTGTAGTGATGTCACCGCTCCTGTGTAGTGGTCACAATGTCTGTGTAGTGATGTCACGGCTCCTGCGTAGTGGTCACAATGTCTGTGTAGTGATGTCACCGCTCCTGTGTAGTGGTCACAATGTCTGTGCAGTGATGTCACGGCTCCTGCGTAGTGGTCACAATGTCTGTGTAGTGATGTCACGGCTCCTGCGTAGTGGTCACAATGTCTGTGTAGTGATGTCACCGCTCTTGTGTAGTGGACACAATGTCTGTTTAGTGATGTCACCGCACCTGTGTAGTGGTCACAATGTCTGTGTAGAGATGTCACCGCATCTGTGTAGTGGTCACAATGTCTGTGTAGTGATGTCACCGCTCTTGTGTAGTGGTCACAATGTCTGTGTAGTGATGTCACCGCACCTGTGTAGTGATGTCACCGCTCCTGTGTAGTGATGTCACCGCACCTGTGTAGTGATGTCACCGCTCCTGTGTAGTGGTCACAATGTCTGTGTAGTGATGTCACCGCTCCTGTGTAGTGGTCACAATGTCTGTGTAGTGATGTCACCGCTCCTGTGTAGTGGTCACAATGTCTGTGTAGTGATGTCACCGCTCCTGTGTAGTGGTCACAATGTCTGTGTAGTGATGTCACCTGCCCTCACCTGGGATGCTAGACACATGTAGGCCACAGATTATCTACAGATGCTCCCGGCCCTTGTGTTGACACATGATGGGGCCCGGTGGGGAAGTTGTTGTTCGGGTTGTGGGGCCCCGGGGCGCTTGCATCTCTCCTGTAATGTGCTAACACAGCTGACTTGCACAATACAAATGGCTCCCATATGAGTCAATGAGCTGCAGGCACGCTACGGGTGAATGTACGGACGGGGGCGTGACACCGGGCGAGGGGCGCATTCCAGGAAACCTGTCTGTACTGGTGCATGCATTGCAGAGACCCTGAGTCCAGGGATATATTGGGCCCCTACAGGACCTGATAGGTGGCCACAGGGGCCACTGCAACAGCAAACACAATCTCACGTCAGACTGTGTGTAAATTCCTCACCATTCCCACAGTTTGCAGTCAGTGAATGAGAACAGACAGTCCTGCTCAATGTAGACAAGAGCCCAAAGTCCAGGACAGAGGGGACTAATGTCCAGCTTACAGAGGACTGTCTTCACTGACACACTGTAACAAACCCTCAGTTGTGTGAGCAGGTTCTGAATATAAAAAATGCTTTTACTCACTGATAGCAAGCAGTAATATTGAAAATAGTGAAGATTTGAGACACAAAGCCTCTCAGAAAGTTGCAGAAGGTTTTGTTATCTTACAGCTGTACGCAGACCACTCCTGACAACCCATCGCCTACTGCTGTGGGATATAAATTATAGTAGTCAGGATGTGAGTGGGGGCGAGGTCTCGGGGTGAGTTTGGCGCTTGCAGTGATCATGAATTTCCTTATTTATATCTGTCTCCAGAAAAGCTGAGTAATAAGTTATATGGCCAGCATTGGGGCTCCTCGGGGGTGGTCACCCAGCTTCTCCAGACTCCTGATTGGCAGGTCTTTTTACGTAACGCTAGATCTTCCACTACTGTATCGCTGACCAAAGCTGCATTGGTGTCAGGCAGCCAGACGCAGTCACCAAACGAAGCCGTGTCTCTCATTCTCCCAGGTGGTCTCCGGCCCTCCAGTGGGAATCCCTCACCTCTCGCTGGCCACGAGGAGCGGAGTGTCGCCCCCTGGAGGGCGGAGCTAGTAAAATTTCGCACTTTACGCGCGTGTCACTCTGTGGGATCCATTCCGGATCTTGGTGCTGCTGGGAGTCGGGACGCCGGAACCTCTGTTGTCTCCTGACATGTGGTGGGAGGCTCCCTCCTCTGCACACTCTCAGCCCTCACCTGTGCTTCCCTGGTCTCAGGGTGGAGATTGGGTGTGTCCTCAGCGGTGTCAGGTGATCTGTAGTGATGAGCGGCAGGAGCAATATTAGAATTCACGATATTTCGCAAATATTTGTCATAAATTCGCAAATTCGCCATTATTTTCTTGATTGCGAAAATCGGCAATGTAAAATTCGCCTATTGCACGCGCAGTACAGGCGTGGGGGTCACTATAGCTACATTTTTCAAGCTGCTAGAAGTTTCCAGAGAGTGGAGAAAATGAATAGCACGGCAGAACATTGCAATAGCGTTATATGCAGATAGAGCGCTCCAATATATTCGCGATTGCACAAATCTGCAATTAATGATGCAAATATTTTGGCGCAATACGGGCAACTTCACAGTTTATCAGGTCTGAGTAGATAATACTGATTGGTGCACTAAGTATTGTTGTCACATCACAGCGCTGTGTCTAACAGAGACAATAATCCCTATCACACTACCTAACACCCTGCACTGGAACCTATCAGCTCCACTATATCACTATCTAACCTACACTGACTATCTCCCACTAACTATCTGTATTATATATATAAGAAAACTAACTATCTAATGTAATGTGACATCACAGCACTATGTCTGTAGCCTGTATGTATGGACAGCAGAACCTATCACACTACCTAACACCCTGCACTGGAACCTATCAGCTCCACTATATCACTATCTAACCTACACTGACTATCTCCCACTAACTATCTGTATTATATATATAAGAAAACTAACTATCTAATGTAATGTGACATCACAGCTCTATGTCTGTAGCATGTATGTATGGACAGCAGAACCTATCACACTACCTAACACCCTGCACTGGAACCTATCAGCTCCACTATATCACTATCTAACCTACACTGACTATCTCCCACTAACTATCTGTATTATATATATAAGATAACTAACTATCTAATGTAATGTGACATCACAGCTCTATGTCTGTAGCATGTATGTATGGACAGCAGAACCCATCACACTACCTAACACCCTGCACTGGAACCTATCAGCTACACTACATCACTATCTAACCTACACTGACTATCTCCCACTAACTATCTGTATTATATATATATAAGATAACTAACTATCTAATGTAATGTGACATCACAGCACTATGTCTGTAGCATGTATGTATGGACAGCAGAACCTATCACACTACCTAACACCCTGCACTGGAACCTATCAGCTACACTATATCACTATCTAACCTACACTGACTATCTCCCACTAACTATCTGTATTATATATAAGATAACTAACTATCTAATGTAATGTGACATCACAGCACTATGTCTGTAGCATGTATGTATGGACAGCAGAACCTATCACACTACCTAACACCCTGCACTGGATCCTATCAGCTACACTGTATCACTATCTAACCTACACTGACTATCTCCCACTAACTATCTGTATTATATATATATATAAGATAACTAACTATCTAATGTAATGTGACATCACAGCACTATGTCTGTAGCATGTATGTATGGACAGCAGAACCTATCACACTACCTAACACCCTGCACTGGAACCTATCAGCTACACTATATCACTATCTAACCTACACTGATTATCTCCCACTAAGTGTCTGTATTTATATATAAGATAACTAACTAACTATCTAATGTAATGTGACATCACGGCACTATGTCTGTAGCATGTATGTATGGACAGCAGAACCTATTACACTACCTAACACCCTGCACTGGAACCTATCAGCTACACTATATCACTATCTAACCTACACTGACTATCTCCCACTAACTATCTGTATTATATATATAAGATAACTAACTATCTAATGTAATGTGACATCACAGCACTATGTCTGTAGCATTTATGTATGTACAGCAGGACCTATCACACTACCTAACACCCTGCACTGGAAGCTATCAGCTACACTATATCACTATCTAACCTACACTGACTATCTCCCACTAACTATCTGTATTATATATAGAAGATAACTAACTATCTAATGTAATGTGACATCACAGCACTATGTCTGTAGCATGTATGTATGGACAGCAGAACCTATCACACTACCTAACACCCTGCACTGGAACCTATCAGCTACACTATATCACTATCTAACCTACACTGACTATCTCCCACTAACTATCTGTATTATATATATATAAGATAACTATCTAATGTAATGTGACATCACAGCACTATGTCTGTAGCATGTATGTATGGACAGCAGAACCTATCACACTACCTAACACCCTGCACTGGAACCTATCAGCTACACTATATCACTATCTAACCTACACTGACTATCTCCCACTAACTATCTGTATCATATATATAGAAGATAACTAACTAACTAATGTAATGTGACATCACAGCACTATGTCTGTAGCAGGTATGTATGGACAGCAGAACCTATCACACTACCTAACACCCTGTACTGGATCCTATCAGCTACACTATATCACTATCTAACCTACACTGACTATCTCCCACTAACTATCTGCATTATATATATATAGAAGATAACTAACTATCTAATGTAATGTGACATCACAGCACTATGTCTGTAGCATGTATGTATGGACAGCAGAACCTATCACACTACCTAACACCCTGTACTGGATCCTATCAGCTACACTATATCACTATCTAACCTACACTGACTATCTCCCACTAACTATCTGTATTATATATATAAGATAACTAACTATCTAATGTAATGTGACATCACAGCACTATGTCTGTAGCATGTATGTATGGACAGCAGAACCTATCACACTACCTAACACCCTGCACTGGAACCTATCAGCTACACTATATCACTATCTAACCTACACTGACTATCTCCCACTAACTATCTGTATTATATATAGAAGATAACTAACTATCTAATGTAATGTGACATCACAGCACTATGTCTGTAGCATGTATGTATGGACAGCAGAACCTATCACACTACCTAACACCCTGCACTGGAACCTATCAGCTACACTATATCACTATCTAACCTACACTGACTATCTCCCACTAACTATCTGTATTATATATATAGAAGATAACTAACTATCTAATGTAATGTGACATCACAGCACTATGTCTGTAGCATGTATGTATGGACAGCAGAACCTATCACACTACCTAACACCCTGCACTGGAGCCTATCAGCTACACTATATCACTATCTAACCTACACTGACTATCTCCCACTAACTATCTGTATTATATATATAAGATAACTAACTATCTAATGTAATGTGACATCACAGCACTATGTCTGTAGCATGTATGTATGGACAGCAGAACCTATCACACTACCTAACACCCTGCACTGGAACCTATCAGCTACACTATATCACTATCTAACCTACACTGACTATCTCCCACTAACTATCTGTATTATATATATAAGATAACTAACTATCTAATGTAATGTGACATCACAGCACTATGTCTGTAGCATGTATGTATGGACAGCAGAACCTATCACACTACCTAACACCCTGCACTGGAACCTATCAGCTACACTATATCACTATCTAACCTACACTGACTATCTCCCACTAACTATCTGTATTATATATATAAGATAACTAACTATCTAATGTAATGTGACATCACAGCACTATGTCTGTAGCATGTATGTATGGACAGCAGAACCTATCACACTACCTAACACCCTGCACTGGAACCTATCAGCTACACTATATCACTATCTAACCTACACTGACTATCTCCCACTAACTATCTGTATTATATATAGAAGATAACTAACTATCTAATGTAATGTGACATCACAGCACTATGTCTGTAGCATGTATGTATGGACAGCAGAACCTATCACACTACCTAACACCCTGCACTGGAGCCTATCAGCTACACTATATCACTATCTAACCTACACTGACTATCTCCCACTAACTATCTGTATTATATATATAAGATAACTAACTATCTAATGTAATGTGACATCACAGCACTATGTCTGTAGCCTGTATGTATGGACAGCAGAACCTATCACACTACCTAACACCCTGCACTGGAACCTATCAGCTACACTATATCACTATCTAACCTACACTGACTATCTCCCACTAACTATCTGTATTATATATATAAGATAACTAACTATCTAATGTAATGTGACATCACAGCACTATGTCTGTAGCATGTATGTATGGACAGCAGAACCTATCACACTACCTAACACCCTGCACTGGAACCTATCAGCTACACTATATCACTATCTAACCTACACTGACTATCTCCCACTAACTATCTGTATTATATATATAAGATAACTAACTATCTAATGTAATGTGACATCACAGCACTATGTCTGTAGCATGTATGTATGGACAGCAGAACCTATCACACTACCTAACACCCTGCACTGGAGCCTATCAGCTACACTATATCACTATCTAACCTACACTGACTATCTCCCACTAACTATCTGTATTATATATATAAGATAACTAACTATCTAATGTAATGTGACATCACAGCACTATGTCTGTAGCCTGTATGTATGGACAGCAGAACCTATCACACTACCTAACACCCTGCACTGGAACCTATCAGCTACACTATATCACTATCTAACCTACACTGACTATCTCCCACTAACTATCTGTATTATATATATAAGATAACTAACTATCTAATGTAATGTGACATCACAGCACTATGTCTGTAGCATGTATGTATGGACAGCAGAACCTATCACACTACCTAACACCCTGCACTGGAACCTATCAGCTACACTATATCACTATCTAACCTACACTGACTATCTCCCACTAACTATCTGTATTATATATATAAGATAACTAACTATCTAATGTAATGTGACATCACAGCACTATGTCTGTAGCATGTATGTATGGACAGCAGAACCTATCACACTACCTAACACCCTGCACTGGAACCTATCAGCTACACTATATCACTATCTAACCTACACTGACTATCTCCCACTAACTATCTGTATTATATATATAAGATAACTAACTATCTAATGTAATGTGACATCACAGCACTATGTCTGTAGCATGTATGTATGGACAGCAGAACCTATCACACTACCTAACACCCTGCACTGGAACCTATCAGCTACACTATATCACTATCTAACCTACACTGACTATCTCCCACTAACTATCTGTATTATATATATATATAGATAACTAACTATCTAATGTAATGTGACATCACAGCACTATGTCTGTAGCATGTATGTATGGACAGCAGAACCTATCACACTACCTAACACCCTGCACTGGAGCCTATCAGCTACACTATATCACTATCTAACCTACACTGACTATCTCCCACTAACTATCTGTATTATATATAGAAGATAACTAACTATCTAATGTAATGTGACATCACAGCACTATGTCTGTAGCATGTATGTATGGACAGCAGAACCTATCACACTACCTAACACCCTGCACTGGAGCCTATCAGCTACACTATATCACTATCTAACCTACACTGACTATCTCCCACTAACTATCTGTATTATATATATAAGATAACTAACTATCTAATGTAATGTGACATCACAGCACTATGTCTGTAGCATGTATGTATGGACAGCAGAACCTATCACACTACCTAACACCCTGCACTGGAACCTATCAGCTACACTATATCACTATCTAACCTACACTGACTATCTCCCACTAACTATCTGTATCATATATATATAAGATAACTAACTATCTAATGTAATGTGACATCACAGCACTATGTCTGTAGCATGTATGTATGGACAGCAGAACCTATCACACTACCTAACACCCTGCACTGGAACCTATCAGCTACACTATATCACTATCTAACCTACACTGACTATCTCCCACTAACTATCTGTATTATATATATAAGATAACTAACTATCTAATGTAATGTGACATCACAGCACTATGTCTGTAGCATGTATGTATGGACAGCAGAACCTATCACACTACCTAACACCCTGCACTGGAGCCTATCAGCTACACTATATCACTATCTAACCTACACTGACTATCTCCCACTAACTATCTGTATTATATATATAAGATAACTAACTATCTAATGTAATGTGACATCACAGCACTATGTCTGTAGCATGTATGTATGGACAGCAGAACCTATCACACTACCTAACACCCTGCACTGGAGCCTATCAGCTACACTATATCACTATCTAACCTACACTGACTATCTCCCACTAACTATCTGTATTATATATATAAGATAACTAACTATCTAATGTAATGTGACATCACAGCACTATGTCTGTAGCATGTATGTATGGACAGCAGAACCTATCACACTACCTAACACCCTGCACTGGAACCTATCAGCTACACTATATCACTATCTAACCTACACTGACTATCTCCCACTAACTATCTGTATTATATATATAGATAACTAACTATCTAATGTAATGTGACATCACAGCACTATGTCTGTAGCATGTATGTATGGACAGCAGAACCTATCACACTACCTAACACCCTGCACTGGAACCTATCAGCTACACTATATCACTATCTAACCTACACTGACTATCTCCCACTAACTATCTGTATTATATATATATAAGATAACTAACTATCTAATGTAATGTGACATCACAGCACTATGTCTGTAGCCTGTATGTATGGACAGCAGAACCTATCACACTACCTAACACCCTGCACTGGAACCTATCAGCTACACTATATCACTATCTAACCTACACTGACTATCTCCCACTAACTATCTGTATTATATATATAAGATAACTAACTATCTAATGTAATGTGACATCACAGCACTATGTCTGTAGCATGTATGTATGGACAGCAGAACCTATCACACTACCTAACACCCTGCACTGGAACCTATCAGCTACACTATATCACTATCTAACCTACACTGACTATCTCCCACTAACTATCTGTATTATATATATAAGATAACTAACTATCTAATGTAATGTGACATCACAGCACTATGTCTGTAGCATGTATGTATGGACAGCAGAACCTATCACACTACCTAACACCCTGCACTGGAACCTATCAGCTACACTATATCACTATCTAACCTACACTGACTATCTCCCACTAACTATCTGTATTATATATAAGATAACTAACTAACTATCTAATGTAATGTGACATCACAGCACTATGTCTGTAGCATGTATGTATGGACAGCAGAACCTATCACACTACCTAACACCCTGCACTGGAGCCTATCAGCTACACTATATCACTATCTAACCTACACTGACTATCTCCCACTAACTATCTGTATTATATATATATATAAGATAACTAACTATCTAATGTAATGTGACATCACAGCGCTATGTCTGTAGCATGTATGTATGGACAGCAGAACCTATCACACTACCTAACACCCTGCACTGGAGCCTATCAGCTACACTATATCACTATCTAACCTACACTGACTATCTCCCACTAACTACCTGTATTATATATGTAAGATAACTAACTATCTAATGTAATGTGACATCACAGCACTATGTCTGTAGCATGTATGTATGGACAGCAGAACCTATCACACTACCTAACACCCTGCACTGGACCCTATCAGCTACACTATATCACTAACTAACCTACACTGACTATCTCCCACTAACTATCTGTATTATATATATAACTAACTATCTAATGTAATGTGACATCACAGCACTATGTCTGTAGCATGTATGTATGGACAGCAGAACCTATCACACTACCTAACACCCTGCACTGGAACCCATCAGCTACACTATATCACTATCTAACCTACACTGACCATCTCCCACTAACTATCTGTATTATATATATAAGATAACTAACTAACTATCTAATGTAATGTGACATCACAGCACTATGTCTGTAGCATGTATGTATGGACAGCAGAATCTATCACACTACCTAACACCCTGCACTGGAACCTATCAGCTACACTATATCACTATCTAACCTACACTGACTATCTCCCACTAACTATCTGTATTATATATATATATATATATAAGATAACTAACTATCTAATGTAATGTGACATCACAGCACTATGTCTGTAGCATGTATGTATGGACAGCAGAACCTATCACACTACCTAACACCCTGCACTGGAACCTATCAGCTACACTATATCACTATCTAACCTACACTGACTATCTCCCACTAACTATCTGTATTATATATAAGATAACTATCTAATGTAATGTGACATCACAGCACTATGTCTGTAGCATGTATGTATGGACAGCAGAACCTATCACACTACCTAACACCCTGCACTGGAACCTATCAGCTACACTATATCACTATCTAACCTACACTGACTATCTCCCACTAACTATCTGTATTATATATAGAAGATAACTAACTATCTAATGTAATGTGACATCACAGCACTATGTCTGTAGCATGTATGTATGGACAGCAGAACCTATCACACTACCTAACACCCTGCACTGGAGCCTATCAGCTACACTATATCACTATCTAACCTACACTGACTATCTCCCACTAACTATCTGTATTATATATAGAAGATAACTATCTAATGTAATGTGACATCACAGCACTATGTCTGTAGCATGTATGTATAGACAGCAGAACCTATCACACTACCTAACACCCTGCACTGGAACCTGTCAGCTACACTATATCACTATCTAACCTACACTGACTATCTCCCACTAACTATCTGTATTATATATATATATATAAGATAACTAACTATCTAATGTAATGTGACATCACAGCACTATGTCTGTAGCATGTATGTATGGACAGCAGAACCCCACACTACCTAACACCCTCCACTGGAACCTATCAGCTACACTATATCACTATCTAACCTACACTGACTATCTCCCACTAACTATCTGTATTATATATATATATAAGATAACTAACTATCTAATGTAATGTGACATCACAGCACTATGTCTGTAGCATGTATGTATGGACAGCAGAACCTATCACACTACCTAACACCCTGCACTGGAACCTATCAGCTACACTATATCACTATCTAACCTACACTGACTATCTCCCACTAACTATCTGTATTATATATATAAGATAACTAACTATCTAATGTAATGTGACATCACCGCTCTCCGGATATCAGGTATATTATATAGGAGGCTCTATAAGGCGGTCACATATTGTCGGTTTCCTGCCTTGTAGTAATAAAGAGAAGGTGAAGAAGCCGCAGACTCTGTGCTGAGGACATTCCTGACTGCAGCGCCACCTGGTGTTCATCCTGCTAATGACTGACGGCTGGTTTCTGTCCCTGGAATCGTTCAGATATCGATGCACCATCTTGTAGCCCCTCAGCTGACTCCTCTGCCTTCCCCATCTGGTCAGTAATTGACGTCTCCTGTCTTTCAGCCCTCGGAGTGCGAGCAGTGCACCTGTGACCTGGACGGAATCGCCCGCTGCCTCGTGGCCGACTGCGCGCCCCCACCATGTGTGAACCCAGTGTATGAGAAGGGAGAGTGCTGCCCCCGATGCAAAGATGGTGAGTATTATGCCTCAAGTACACGTCAGTGTCAGTTTTGGATCAGTGGTAACACGGACAGTGTTCAATCCGTGTTTCCTCCCGTGACAGATCCGTGTGTCCTTTTTTTGCTGACTGTGTGCCATCCGTTTTTCAGTGACACTGAGCAGCTGAAAATAATTTTGAAACAATCTCTTTTTAATGATCCGTGAAACACGGATGCAACACGGATGGCATCCGTGGTTTTCACTGACTCATTGACTATAATGGACGCGAGGGATCCGGGAACATGGACAAGATAGGACATGCATCCGTGCTGAAAACACGGACCGTGCTAAAACACTGATGTGTGAATGAGGCATTAGAGGTCGGGCATCGAGACCCTCATAGTGCAGCACAATGTACTGCCCCCCTGTGGTGGCCGCCATCTTCTGCCTCCTCCAGGCGGGGGCCTCCATCTTCTGCCTCCTCCAGCCGGGGGCCTCCATCTTCTGCTTCCTCCAGCCGGTGGCCGCCATCGTTTGCCTCCTCCAGCCGGTGGCCGCCATCGTTTGCCTCCTCCAGCCGGGGGCTGCCATCTTCTGCCTCCTCCACCCGGGGGCTGCCATCTTCTGCCTAGTCCACCCGGGGGCCGCCATCGCTTGCCTCCTCCAGCCGGGGGTCGCCATCTTCTGCCTCCTCCAGCCGGGGGTCGCCATCTTCTGCCTCCTCCAGCGGGGGCCGCCATCTTCTGCCTCCTCCAGCCGGGGGCCGCCATCTTCTGCCTCCTCCAGCGGGGGCCGCCATCTTCTGCCTCCTCCAGCCGGGGGCCGCCATCTTCTGCCTCCTCCAGCCGGGGGCCGCCATCTTCTGCCTCCTCCAGGCGGGGGCCGCCATCTTCTGCCTCCTCCAGCCGGGGGCCGCCATCTTTTGCCTCCTCCAGCTGGGGGCCCCTGCAGATATAACGGGAGGTGATCGCGCTGCTCACCAGAAGCTGGGCCAGTCACAGGAAAAGAGCGGCCCCTGACCTGTAATAGAGACAGCAGAAAGGACACAACCCCTGAGCTGTGACAGGGAGGGACCTACAGCAGAAAGGACACCTGAACGCTTTTCTTTTCTCCATATCAAGATCTCTGCTTGCTCTCAGTGAATAAGAACACTAATTTACATCCAGAGGCAGTAACCCACACATAGCTGGTCCTGCTGTCTGCTGAGGGTTTGTCACACTTGTATCTAGTCTAAACCATGCTCAGTGAGCTCCAGACTGATACACTGTAGCAAACACGCAGATAAACCTGTGCACCTGCTGTGTTCAGCTCACAGAGCATTGGCTGGATTGGATACAATTGTAACAAACCCTCCCCTGACATCAGGACCAGCTATCTACTGGGTTACTGCCTCTGAATGTAAACAAGAGGGTTCCCATTCACTGACAGCAAGCAGAGATCTTGACAATGAGGAGGACTTGGACCTTTAGGCCTCATGCACACGGCCGTTGTTCGGGTCCACGTCCGAGCCGCATATTTTGCGGCTCGGCCGCGGACCCATTCACTTCAATGGGGCCGCAAAAGATGCGGATAGCACTCCGTGTGCTGTCCGCATCCGTTGCTCCGTTCCGTGCCCCCGCAAAAAAAATATAGCATGTCCTATTCTTGTCCGTTTTGCGGACAAGAATAGGCATTTCTATAATGGGCAACGTTCCGTTTCTTAAATTGCAGAACGGAACGCGGATCAGCTTCCGTGTTTTGCGGATCCGCGATTTGCGGACCGCAAAACACCAATGGTCGTGTGCATGAGGCCTTAGAGACATGCAGCTTCCGTTAACCATTCTGATGCTGCTCCTTAGCCTGGTATAATATGACGGCAGCACTGTGCTATTATAACGGTTATAAATGTCGCCCCTCACAGGTCCCAACTGCTACGCCGATGCGTCTCAGAGCCGGGTGATTCCCGCAGGGCAGTACGTGTGGGTGGACGCCTGCACCAAGTGTCGGTGTCACGATGGACAGGATGTCGGCTACTGGGAAGGAAACCGCCTGGCCAAATGTGAGAAGACAAAGAACTGCAGCGCGGAGGAGGCCCAGAACGTGTAGAGCCACGGGGCCCCCCAGTGTGGACACTGCCCCTCCCCCATAGCTATATCTGTAGCACTGTACGACATGGTGGCAGCCGAACACTGTCACCCCCAATTATACTACAACAGGGTGTAAGCAGCAATAATCTGTTCGGACAGAGCAGGGGCGGAGCTACAGACTCCTCGTGGGTGGTGACATTGCACAACCGAAACAATGTTACTATAGAAAGCAACATTGCAACAACGGATCCCCACAGTGTGATAATAAAATGACAAATCCCCCCCCCGGTGTTATAATGTAACGAAAAATCCCCCCCGGGTGTTATAATGTAACGACAGGGTGCCCCAGTGTTATAATGTAACGAGAATCCCCGGGTGTTATAATGTAACGACAGGGCGCCCCAGTGTTATAATGTAACGAATCCCCGGTGTTATAATGTAATGATGGGTCGCCCCGGTGTTATAATGTAACGAGAGGTCGCCCCGGTGTTATAATGTAATGATGGGTCGCCCCGGTGTTATAATGTAATGATGGGTCGCCCCGGTGTTATAATGTAACGAGAGGTCGCCCCGGTGTTATAACGTAATGATGGGTCGCCCCGGTGTTATAATGTAACGAGAGGTCGCCCCGGTGTTATAATGTAACGAGAGGTCGCCACCGGTGTTATCATGTAACGAGGGGTCGCCCCGGTGTTATAATGTAACAACAGGTCGCCCCGGTGTTATAATGTGACGACGGGTCACCCCGGTGTTATAATGTAACGAGAGTCGCCCGGTGTTATAATGTAACGAGGTCGCCCGGTGTTATAATGTAATGATGGGTCGCCCCGGTGTTATAATGTAACGAGAGGTCGCCCCGGTGTTATAATGTAACGAGAGGTCGCCCCGGTGTTATAATGTAACGAGAGGTCGCCCCGGTGTTATCATGTAACGAGGGTCGCCCAGTGTTATAATGTAACAACAGGTCGCCCCGGTGTTATAATGTGACGACGGGTCACCCCGGTGTTATAATGTAACGAGAGGTCGCCCCGGTGTTATAATGTAACGAGAGGTCGCCCCGGTGTTATCATGTAACGAGGGTCGCCCGCAGTGTTATAATGTAACAACAGGTCGCCCCGGTGTTATAATGTGACGACGGGTCACCCCGGTGTTATAATGTAACGAGAGGTCGCCCCGGTGTTATAATGTAACGATGGGTCGCCCCGGTGTTATAATGTAACGATGGGTCGCCCTGGTGTTATAATGTAATGATGGGTCGCCCCGGTGTTATAATGTGACGACGGGTCACCCCGGTGTTATAATGTAACGAGAGGTCGCCCCGGTGTTATAATGTAACGAGAGGTCGCCACCGGTGTTATCATGTAACGAGGGGTCGCCCCGGTGTTATAATGTAACAAGAGGTCGCCCCGGTGTTATAATGTGACGACGGGTCACCCCGGTGTTATAATGTAACGAGAGGTCGCCCCGGTGTTATAATGTAACGAGAGGTCGCCCCGGTGTTATAATGTAATGATGGGTCGCCCCGGTGTTATAATGTAACGAGAGGTCGCCCCGGTGTTATAATGTAACGAGAGGTCGCCCCGGTGTTATAATGTAATGATGGGTCGCCCGGTGTTATAATGTAACGAGAGGTCGCCCGGTGTTATAATGTAACGAGGGTCGCCCGGTGTTATAATGTAACGATGGGTCGCCCCGGTGTTATAATGTAACGAGGGGTCGCCCCGGTGTTATAATGTAACGAGAGGTCGCCCCGGTGTTATAATGTAACGAGAGGTCGCCCCGGTGTTATCATGTAACGAGGGGTCGCCCCGGTGTTATAATGTAACAACAGGTCGCCCCGGTGTTATAATGTAATGATGGGTCGCCCCGGTGTTATAATGTAACGAGAGGTCGCCCCGGTGTTATAATGTAATGATGGGTCGCCCCGGTGTTATAATGTAACGATGGGTCGCCCCGGTGTTATAATGTAATGATGGGTCGCCCCGGTGTTATAATGTAACGGGAGGTCGCCCCGGTGTTATAATGTAACGAGAGGTCGCCCCGGTGTTATAATGTAACGAGGGGTCGCCCCGGTGTTATAATGTAACGAGGGGTCGCCCCGGTGTTATAATGTAACAACAGGTCGCCCCGGTGTAATAATGTAACGATGGGTCGCCCCGGTGTTATAATGTAACGAGAGGTCGCCCCGGTGTTATAATGTAACGATGGGTCGCCCTGGTGTTATAATGTAACGATGGGTCGCCCTGGTGTTATAATGTAACGAGGGGTCGCCCCGGTGTAATAATGTAACGAGGGGTCGCCCCGGTGTTATAATGTAACGAGGGGTCGCCCCGGTGTTATAATGTAACGAGAGGTCGCCCCGGTGTTATAATGTAACGATGGGTCGCCCCGGTGTTATAATGTAACGATGGGTCGCCCCGGTGTTATAATGTAATGATGGGTCGCCCCGGTGTTATAATGTAACGATGGGTCGCCCCGGTGTTATAATGTAACGATGGGTCGCCCCGTTCAGGAGAATCTCTCGGTAACATCCTGCGCAGTCGCCCTGTACAGCCTATTCTCGGATAATGAGGGTGATAGTCTGCTGGAGTCAGCTGTAGGTTTCGGTAATGTTAGTTGGTGCCTTATACGGCGGGCGGTCAAACGTATCGCCCCCTGGTGGCGGGACTGGAAGATATAAGGACCTCACATTAAACTCGCTTCTTGTAGCCTCAGCCTTTGTCTCCTCATTTGGTCGCGTTCACACTGGGCGCCGCTGATCTCGGACCCTCAGAGTGGAAATAAGACTCGTCTCACAAAACTTTCAACAATTATTTTATGAAAACTGTAAAGACGGAGATTACAATATTTTCCCCCGACACAAGTCATAGAAAAAGAATTACAAGAAGCATCCAAAGTGGACAGACCCCCGAGCACACAGGCACCAATGGACGCCTTCCCCGACCGCATCCTGCGGGTGCACGTTGTTGGCTGCGGTATCAGTCTCACTTTACGGCAGCTGTGCCCCTCTCAGCATGCCGCAGACCGCTACGATATCGCCCCTGGACGCGCCTCCTGCTGACAGATCTCATGAGACATTGTAACGAAGCAGCAGATTAGTTGTGTCTGCTGCCGAGATTGAGTCACGAGGAATAGAAAGAATATATCTGCACCCCGCCTGTACGTTATAACCTCATGACTCCGCCCACTGGAGGGCATCGCCCGGGGGTGGTTAGTATAAGACATGATGTAACAGCAGAATAGTGACTGCAGCTCTGGAGGGGACTGGAGTGTAAGACAATGTAACAGCAGAATAGTGAGTGCAGCTCTGGAGGTGACCGGAGTATAAGACATGATGTAACAGCAGAATAGTGACTGCAGCTCTGGGGGTGACCGGAGTATAAGACAATGTAACAGCAGAATAGTGAGTGCAGCTCTGGAGGTGACCGGAGTATAAGACATGATGTAACAGCAGAATAGTGACTGCAGCTCTGGAGGTGACCGGAGTATAAGACGATGTAACAGCAGAATAGTGACTGCAGCTCTGGGGGTGACCGGAGTATAAGACGATGTAACAGCAGAATAGTGAGTGCAGCTCTGGAGGTGACCGGAGTATAAGACATGATGTAACAGCAGAATAGTGACTGCAGCTCTGGAGGTGACCGGAGTATAAGACGATGTAACAGCAGAATAGTGACTGCAGCTCTGGAGGGGACTGGAGAATAAGACATGATGTAAGAGCAGAATAGTGACTGCAGCTCTGGGGGTGACCGGAGTATAAGACGATGTAACAGCAGAATAGTGAGTGCAGCTCTGGAGGTGACCGGAGTATAAGACAATGTAACAGCAGAATAGTGAGTGCAGCTCTGGAGGGGACTGGAGAATAAGACACGATGTAACAGCTGAATAGTGAGTGCAGCTCTGGAGGTGACCAGAGTATAAGACATGATGTAACAGCAGAATAGTGAGTGCAGCTCTGGAGGTGACCGGAGTATAAGACATGATGTAACAGCAGAATAGTGACAGCAGCTCTGGAGGTGACCGGAGTATAAGACATGATGTAACAGCAGAATAGTGACTGCAGCTCTGGAGGTGACCGGAGTATAAGACATGATGTAACAGCAGAATAGTGACTGCAGCTCTGGAGGGGACTGGAGAATAAGACATGATGTAACAGCAGAATAGTGACTGCAGCTCTGGAGGTGACTGGAGTATAAGACGATGTAACAGCAGAATAGTGAGTGCAGCTCTGGAGGTGACTGGAGTACAGGCCTGTATGAGTCAGGCTAGGCTCGCACTGGTAATAAATGTCAATGGGGAGTGTGGTAAATCCGCCTGTAAGAAGGACCGCCATTTCTCCGGTGCTGCGGAAACACGGCGCCCGTGTGCTGAAGGCTGTTCATGGAGTTTTAAATGAGGAAATTTTGCCTGTGTGAACACGGTCCAGAGGAGCGGCAGGTTAATGGCGGTCACATCACCTCGGGGTGGTCACCTGACGCGCACCGCCATCGGGGGTCTTCTTCTGGGCCAAGAATTGTCACTGAAAGCTAAAAAAAACAGGAAACGTGGCCCCCAGCGGGCACTGGCCAGCAGTAGGGTCGGGATATGTGTCTCATGCACGGCGGCGGCGCTCCGGGAATCTCATGCACGTTGCGTCTTTATACAAGATACAGAAATTCGTAAAAAAAAAAAAAATACTAAAAAAGCATAAAGATTGGGGGCGGAGCAAAGGGACGTATTAACTGCAGGAGACGCAGAGGGCAAAGGTCGGAGTCTGTCCTGCGTAACCCCGTCCGTTGTGCTCACCGCGCTGCAGCCATCACGAACGCCGCCTCCACCTGGACGGTCACGTCTTCCCCTCCCCCGCTGCGGTAAGACTACATCCCTCATGGGGCTGACTATTATGGGGAGGGATCACTAATCTTGTGGCCATTTTGGGGGGCCCCTGAGCACCCCAGAATCATCCTGTATAGATGGCGGCAGCCACGCGGTGCAACGAGCAGATCATAGTGTGCGGTGTGTTCCAGCATAATAAACCGACAGAACTGTGAATGCAGCTCTGGATGTGACTGGAGTCATGAACAAATGCCCCTGGGAGCTTCCAAACATTAAAAAAAGACCCCCACGTCCAGTGAGTGGGGGCGGCCCTCCTGGGCAGATCACAGTAGATCCCGCTGCTACAATCTTCTGGCGACGCCCTGTGAGCCGCGTGTGGTGACGGGGAGAAGCGGCGGCTGGGGGTCATTGTCCAAGTGCAGGGAAGCCCACCATCCTGTACCGGAGCAGCGGACGACAGGGCCTAACCCCGCACCGGCCGCGGCGGGGGCTTCCCAATATCCACGGTGATGTTTGTGTACATGGGGTATTTGGCAAAGTGCACGACCTGATAGCGCAGCGAGTTGATCCCGTCCTTCCTCATCGTCACCTTCGTGTTCTGGATCTTTGTGAACCTGGAAGAAAAAAAAATAACAGAAAACTTTAGAAAATCGCCACCATCCGAAGTGCGAAACGTGAAGCGACACAAATCCGAAGCGATCACTGCAGAATCACAGTCTTACACTCCGGTCACATCCCCTCTCATATTCCGGTGTACCATGAAAAAGCATTAACTTATGAAGAAACATTAAGCAGCTGATTTCAGGGGGCGTGTCGCTCTGCTCTCGGCTCAGATTGGCTCACATTCAGGGGGTGTGTTCTACGCTCGCGCTCGGCTCAGCTCAGTAGAAGAAGCAGGTCTGAAGCCCGCGCGGCACGGGGGGTTTATGAGGAGGCACGGGGGTTTAGGAGGCAGGGATGTATGAATAAACCTGTGAGCCTCCCAATGTTGCACAGAAAACCGCAGGTCTGAATTTACCTGCGGTTTTCTGCGCAACATGAAGGGGGGCTCACAGGTTTATTCATACACCCGTGCCAACCCAGCGCAGTGGCACTGGGGATCAGAGACTGTCACGAAGAAAACCGCAGGTCTGAATTGACCTGCGGTTTTCTGCGCAACATGGGGGCTCACAGGTTTATTCATACATCCCTGCCTCCTAAACCCCCGTGCCTCCTCATAAACCCCCCCGTGCCGCGCGGGCTTCAGACCTGCTTCTTCTACTGAGCTGAGCCCAGCGCGAGCGTAGAACACACCCCCTGAATGTGAGCCAATCTGAGCCGAGAGCAGAGCGACACGCCCCCTGAAATCAGCTGCTTAATGTTTCTTCATAAGTTAATGCTTTTTCATGGTACACCGGCCCCATCCTGCTGATTAGGACTATGTTCACACTCCGCGAGGGCCAGATTCACACAGATGATAGAGCAGTACACCTCATACTACAGCCAGAGCTGCACTCAGGAGCACACGCATGTAATATGAGCACACGCATGTAATATGAGCACAGGCATGCAATATGAGCACAGGCATGTAATATGAGCACAGGCATGCAATATAAGCACAGGCATGCAATATAAGCACAGGCATGTAATATAAGCACAGGCATGTAATATGAGCACAGGCATGTAATATGAGCACACACATGTAATATGAGCACACGCAAGTAATATAAGAACAGGCATGTAATATGAGCACAGGCATGTAATATGAGCACACGCAAGTAATATTAGAACAGGCATGTAATATGAGCACAGGCATGTAATATGAGCACAGGCATGTAATATGAGCACAGGCATGTAATATGAGCACACACAAGTAATATAAGAACAGGCATGTAATATGAGCACACGCATGTAATATGAGCACACGCATGTAATATGAGCACACACAAGTAATATGAGCACACACATGTAATATGAGCACACACATGAAATATGATCACAGGCATGTAATATAAGCACACGCATGTAATATAAGCACAGGCACGTTATATGAGCACTTGCAGGGCAGACTCTCACCGCTGGGGGTTGGGCTCGTTGTGCTTATCTCGCTCGTGTTTGATCATCCGGTAACGTCCGATGCGAATGTCGGGTCTGGAAACCTTCATCCCGTTCAATGTGATCCTGTGAATGAAAGACACAAAAGTGACATCACTGACCTATGGGAAGTATAGAGGCACCGCTATACATCACTGGGGGGTATACAGGGAGGAGTCATGAGGAGATGTATGGGAAGTATAGAGGCACCGCTATACATCACTGGGGGGTATACAGCGAGGGGTCATGAGGAGATGTATGGGAAGTATAGAGGCACCGCTATACATCACTGGGGGGTATACAGCGAGGGGTCATGAGGAGATGTATGGGAAGTATAGAGGCACCGCTATACATCACTGGGGGAATACAGCGAGGGGACATGAGGAGATGTATGGGAAGTAAAGAGGCACCGCTATACATCACTGGGTGTATTCAGCGAGGGGTCATGAGGAGATGTACGGGAAGTATAGAGGCAGCGCTATACATCACTGGGGGTATACAGCGAGGGGTCATGAGGAGATGTACGGGAAGTATAGAGGCACCGCTATACATCACTGGGGGGTATACAGGGAGGAGTCATGAGGAGATGTATGGGAAGTATAGAGGCACCGCTATACATCACTGGGGGTATACAGCGAGGGGTCATGAGGAGATGTACAGGAAGTATAGAGGCACCGCTATACATCACTGGGGGTATATAGCGAGGGGTCATGAGGAGATGTATGGGAAGTATAGAGGCACCGCTATACATCACTGGGGGGTATACAGCGAGGGGTCATGAGGAGATGTATGGGAAGTATAGAGGCACCGCTATACATCACTGGGGGTATACAGCGAGGAGTCATAAGGAGATATACGGGAAGTATAGAGGCATCGCTATACATCACTGGGGGTATACAGCGAGGAGTCATGAGGAGATGTATGGGAAGTATAGAGGCACCGCTATACATCACTGGGGGTATACAGCGAGGGGTCATGAGGAGATGTGCGGGAAGTATAGAGGCACCGCTATACATCACTGGGGGGTATACAGCGAGGGGTCATGAGGAGATGTGCGGGAAGTATAGAGGCACCGCAATACATCACTGGGGGTATACAGCGAGGGGTCATGAGGAGATGTACGGGAAGTATAGAGGCACCGCTATACATCACTGGGGGTATACAGCGAGGGGTCATGAGGAGATGTATGAGAAGTATAGAGGCACCGCTATACATCACTGGGAGGTATACAGCGAGGGGTCATGAGGAGATGTACGGGAAGTATAGAGGCACCGCTATACATCACTGGGGGGTATACAGCGAGGGGTCATGAGGAGATGTATGAGAAGTATAGAAGCACCGCTATACATCACTGGGGGTAAACAGCGAGGGGTCATGAGGAGATGTATGGGAAGTATAGAGGCACCGCTATACATCACTGGGGGGTATACAGCGAGGGGTCATGAGGAGATGTATGGGAAGTATAGAGGCACCGCTATACATCACTGGGGGGTATACAGCGAGGGGTCATGAGGAGATGTATGGGAAGTATAGAGGCACCGCTATACATCACTGGGGGTATACAGTGAGGGGTCATGAGGAGATGTATGGGAAGTATAGAGGCACCGCTATACATCACTGGGGGTATACAGTGAGCGGTCATGAGGAGATATACGGGAAGTATAAAGGCACCGCTATACATCACTGGGGGTATACAGCGAGGGGTCATGAGGAGATGTATGGGAAGTACAGAGGCACCGCTATACATCACTGGGGGTAAACAGCGAGGGGTCATGAGGAGATGTATGGGAAGTATAGAGGCACCGCTATACATCACTGGGGGGTATACAGCGAGGGTCATGAGGAGATGTACGGGAAGTATAGAGGCACCGCTATACATCACTGGGGGTAAACAGCGAGGGGTCATGAGGAGATGTATGGGAAGTATAGAGGCACCGCTATACATCACTGGGGGGTATACAGCGAGGGGTCATGAGGAGATGTACGGGAAGTATAGAGGCACCGCTATACATCACTGGGGGTAAACAGCGAGGGGTCATGAGGAGATGTACGAGAAGTATAGAGGCACCGCTATACATCACTGGGGGTATACAGCGAGGGGTCATGAGGAGATGTATAGGAAGTATAGAGGCACCGCTATACATCACTGGGGGTATACAGCGAGGGTCATGAGGAGATGTACGGGAAGTATAGAGGCACCGCTATACATCACTGGGGGTATACAGCGAGGGGTCATGAGGAGATGTACGGGAAGTATAGAGGCACCGCTATACATCACTGGGGGGTATACAGCGAGGGGTCATGAGGAGATGTATGGGAAGTATAGAGGCACCGCTATACATCACTGGGGGTATATAGCGAGGAGTCATGAGGAGATTTACGGGAAGTATAGAGGCACCGCTATACATCACTGGGGGTATACAGCGAGGGGTCATGAGATGTATGGGAAGTATAGAGGCACCGCTATACATCACTGGGGGCATACAGTGAGGGGTCATGAGGAGATGTACGGGAAGTATAGAGGCACCGCTATACATCACTGGGGGGTATACAGTGAGGGGTCATGAGGAGATATATGGGAAGTATAGAGGCACCGATATAAATTACTGGGGGGTATACAGCGAGGGGTCATGAGGAGATGTATGGGAAGTATAGAGGCACCGTTATACATCACTGGGGGTATACAGTGAGGGGTCATGAGGAGATGTACGTGAAGTATAGAGGCACCGCTATACATCACTGGGGGTATACATCGAGGGGTCATGAGGAGATGTACGGGAAGTATAGAGGCACCGCTATACATCACTGGGGGGTATACAGCGAGGGGTCATGAGGAGATGTATGGGAAGTATAGAGGCATCGCTATACATCACTGGGGGGTTTACAGCGAGGGGTCATGAGGAGATGTACAGGAAGTATAGAGGCACCGCTATACATCACTGGGGGTATACAGCGAGGGGTCATGAGATGTATGGGAAGTATAGAGGCACCGCTATACATCACTGGGGGGTATACAGCGAGGGGTCATGAGGAGATGTATGGGAAGTATAGAGGCACCGCTATACATCACTGGGGGTATACAGCGAGGGGTCATGAGGAGATGTATGAGAAGTATAGAGGCACCGCTATACATCACTGGGGGTATACAGCGAGGGGTCATGAGGAGATGTACGGGAAGTATAGAGGCACCGCTATACATCACTGGGGGGTATACAGTGAGGGGTCATGAGGAGATGTGCGGGAAGTATAGAGGCATCGCTATACATCACTGGGAGGAATACAGCGAGGGGTCATGAGGAGATGTACGGGAAGTATAGAGGCACCGCTATACATCACTGGGGGGTATACAGCGAGGGGTCATGAGGAGATGTATGGGAAGTACAGAGGCACCGCTATACATCACTGGGGGGTATACAGCGAGGGGTCATGAGGAGATGTATGAGAAGTATAGAAGCACCGCTATACATCACTGGGGGTATACAGCGAGGGGTCATGAGGAGATGTATGGGAAGTATAGAGGCACCGCTATACATCACTGGGGGTATACAGCGAGGAGTCATGAGGAGATGAATGGGAAGTGTAGAGGCACCGCTATACATCACTGGGGGTATACAGCGAGGGGTCATGAGGAGATGTACGGGAAGTATAGAGGCACCGCTATACATCACTGGGGGTATATAGCGAGGGGTCATGAGATGTATGGGAAGTATAGAGGCACCGCTATACATCACTGGGGGTATACAGCGAGGGGTCATGAGGAGATGTACGGGAAGTATAGAGGCACCGCTATACATCACTGGGAGGAATACAGCGAGGGGTCATGAGGAGATGTACGGGAAGTATAGAGGTACCGCTATACATCACTGGGGGTATACAGCGAGGGGTCATGAGGAGATATACGGGAAGTATAGTGGCACCGCTATACATCACTGGGGGGTATACAGCGAGGGGTCATGAGGAGATGTATGGGAAGTATAGAGGCACCGCTATACATCACTGGGGGTATACAGCGAGGGGTCATGAGGAGATGTATGGGAAGTATAGAGGCACCGCTATACATCACTGGGGGTATATAGCGAGGGGTCATGAGGAGATGTATGGGAAGTATAGAGGCACCGCTATACATCACTGGGGGGTATACAGCGAGGGGTCATGAGGAGATGTACGTGAAGTATAGAGGCACCGCTATACATCACTGGGGTATACAGCGAGGGGTCATGAGGAGATATACGGGAAGTATAGTGGCACCGCTATAAATCACTGGGGGGTATACAGCGAGGGGTCATGAGGAGATGTACGGGAAGTATAGAGGCACCGCTATACATCACTGGGGGTATACAGCGAGGGGTCATGAGGAGATGTATGGGAAGTATAGAGGCACCGCTATACATCACTGGGGGTATACAGTGAGCGGTCATGAGATGTATGGGAAGTATAGAGGCACCGCTATACATCACTGGGGGTATACAGCGAGGGGTCATGAGGAGATGTATGGGAAGTATAGAGGCACCGTTATACATCACTGGGGGTATACAGCGAGGGTCATGAGGAGATGTATGGGAAGTATAGAGGCACCGCTATACATCACTGGGGGTATACAGCGAGGGTCATGAGGAGATGTACGGGAAGTATAGAGGCACCGCTATACATCACTGGGGGTATACAGCGAGGGGTCATGAGGAGATGTATGAGAAGTATAGAGGCACCGCTATACATCACTGGGGGTATACAGCGAGGGTCATGAGGAGATGTACGGGAAGTATAGAGGCACCGCTATAAATCACTGGGGGGTATACAGCGAGGGGTCATGAGGAGATGTACGGGAAGTATAGAGGCACCGCTATACATCACTGGGGGTATACAGCGAGGGGTCATGAGGAGATGTACGGGAAGTATAGAGGCACCGCTATACATCACTGGGGGTATACAGCGAGGGGTCATGAGGAGATGTATGAGAAGTATAGAGGCACCGCTATAAATCACTGGGGGGTATACAGCGAGGGGTCATGAGGAGATGTGCGGTAAGTATAGAGGCACCGCTATACATCACTGGGGGTATATAGCGAGGAGTCATGAGGAGATGTACGGGAAGTATAGAGGCACCGCTATACATCACTGGGGGTATACAGCGAGGGGTCATGAGGAGATGTACAGGAAGTAAAGAGGCACCGCTATACATCACTGGGGGAATACAGCGAGGGGTCATGAGGAGATGTATGGGAAGTATAGAGGCACCGCTATACATCACTGGGGGGTATACAGTGAGGGGTCATGAGGAGATGTGCGGGAAGTATAGAGGCACCGCTATACATCACTGGGGGTATACAGCGAGGGGTCATGAGGAGATGTACGGGAAGTATAGAGGCACCGCTATACATCACTGGGGGTATACAGCGAGGGGTCATGAGGAGATGTATGGGAAGTATAGAGGCACCGCTATACATCACTGGGGGTATACAGCGAGGGGTCATGAGGAGATGTACGGGAAGTATAGAGGCACCGCTATACATCACTGGGGGGTATACAGCGAGGAGTCATGAGGAGATGTACGGGAAGTATAGAGGCACCGCTATACATCACTGGGGGTATACAGCGAGGGGTCATGAGGAGATGTATGGGAAGTGTAGAGGCACCGCTATACATCACTGGGGGTATACAGCGAGGGGTCATGAGGAGAAGTACGGGAAGTATAGAGGCACCGCTATACATCACTGAGGGGTATACAGTGAGCGGTCATGAGGAGATGTACGGGAAGTATAGAGGCACCGCTATACATCACTGGGGGTAAACAGCGAGGGGTCATGAGGAGATGTATGGGAAGTATAGAGGCACCGCTATACATCACTGGGGGTATACAGCGAGGGTCATGAGGAGATGTACGGGAAGTATAGAGGCACCGCTATACATCACTGGGGGTAAACAGCGAGGGGTCATGAGGAGATGTATGGGAAGTATAGAGGCACCGCTATACATCACTGGGGGGTATACAGCGAGGGGTCATGAGGAGATGTACGGGAAGTATAGAGGCACCGCTATACATCACTGGGGGTATACAGCGAGGGTCATGAGGAGATGTACGGGAAGTATAGAGGCACCGCTATACATCACTGGGGGTATACAGCGAGGGTCATGAGGAGATGTATGGGAAGTATAGAGGCACCGCTATACATCACTGGGGGTATACAGCGAGGGTCATGAGGAGATGTATGGGAAGTATAGAGGCACCGCTATACATCACTGGGGGTATACAGCGAGGGGTCATGAGGAGATGTATGGGAAGTATAGAGGCACCGCTATACATCACTGGGGGTATACAGCGAGGGGTCATGAGGAGATGTACGGGAAGTATAGAGGCACCGCTATACATCACTGGGGGTATACAGCGAGGGGTCATGAGGAGATGTACGGGCGCCTATACTGGTTTTGGTAATAAACTTCTAAGGTTAAAAGCCAACACACATCCGCCATTAATAAGATGAGGAGACGCAGTGCGATGCTGGTGACAGTGAATGAGACACCAGAGCGCGGCGGACGGGACCCTATAGTGCGGTCATATAAAGAAGGTTCGTCACCTGTTGTAGATATCGTCGTCCTCTCCTCCCCAGCCCCAGTACTCGTTCGGGAATCCATTGATCTTTAGGAACTGCAGCTTACTCAGACCAGAAACTCCTCCGAAATATCCGGCGTACGGAAGCCTGCGAGGGACGTAGGAAAGTGAGGCGAAGATGCCGGGAGCGCGCCGAAAACTTCCAGAGGGAATCTGCACTTTATTAGTTTCATTTATATTAATCAGAAGTTTTCAAAGCAGCTCAATGTTCACCCTTCACTGTGTGTATTATCTCTGTACGGTGACATCACTGTGTTTATTATTTCTGTACTGTGACATCACTGTGTGGATTATCCCTGTACGGTGACATCACTGTGTGTATCATCTCTGTACGGTGACATCACTGTGTGTATTATCTCTGTACTGTGACATCACTGTGTGGATTATCCCTGTACTGTGACATCACTGTGTTTATTATTTCTGTACTGTGACATCACTGTGTTTATTATCCCTGTACGGTGACATCACTGTGTGTATTATCTCTGTACTGTGACATCACTGTGTTTATTATCCCTGTACGGTGACATCACTGTGTGTATTATCCCTGTACGGTGACATCACTGTGTGTATTATCTCTGTACGGTGACATCACTGTGTGTATTATCCCTGTACTGTGACATCACTGTGTGTATTATTCCTGTACTGTGACATCACTGTGTGTATTATCTCTGTACTGTGACATCACTGTGTTTATTATCCCTGTACTGTGACATCACTGTGTTTATTATCTCTGTACTGTGACATCACTGTGTTTATTATCCCTGTACTGTGACATCACTGTGTGTATTATCTCTGTACTGTGACATCACTGTGTTTATTATCCCTGTACTGTGACATCACTGTGTTTATTATCCCTGTACTGTGACATCACTGTGTGTATTATCCCTGTACTGTGACATCACTGTGTTTATTATCCCTGTACTGTGACATCACTGTGTATATTATCCCTGTACTGTGACATCACTGTGTTTATTATCCATGTACTGTGACATCACTGTGTTTATTATCCCTGTACTGTGACATCACTGTGTTTATTACCTCTGTACTGTGACATCACTGTGTTTATTATCCCTGTACTGTGACATCACTGTGTGTATTATCCCTGTACTGTGACATCACTGTGTGTATTATCCCTGTACTGTGACATCACTGTGTTTATTATCTCTGTACTGTGACATCACTGTGTATTATCCCTGTACTGTGACATCACTGTGTGTATTATCCCTGTACTGTGACATCACTGTGTTATATCGTCTGTACATCTGTGTATATTATCCTGTACTGTGATCAGTGATATTATCTCTGTACTGTGACATCACTGTGTGTATTATCCCTGTACTGTGACATCACTGTGTGTATTATCCCTGTACTGTGACATCACTGTGTTTATTATCTCTGTACTGTGACATCACTGTGTGTATTATCCCTGTACTGTGACATCACTGTGTGTATTATCCCTGTGCGGTGACATCACTGTGTGTATTATCCCTGTACGGTGACATCACTGTGTGTATTATCTCTGTACTGTGACATCACTGTGTGTATTATCTCTGTACTGTGACATCACTGTGTTTATTATCCCTGTACGGTGACATCACTGTGTGTATTATCCCTGTACGGTGACATCACTGTGTGTATTATCCCTGTACGGTGACATCACTGTGTGTATTATCTCTGTACTGTGACATCACTGTGTGTATTATCTCTGTACTGTGACATCACTGTGTGTATTATCCCTGTACGGTGACATCACTGTGTGTATTATCTCTGTACTGTGACATCACTGTGTTTATTATCCCTGTACTGTGACATCACTGTGTGTATTATCTCTGTACTGTGACATCACTGTGTTTATTATCCCTGTACTGTGACATCACAGTGTGTATTATCCCTGTACTGTGACATCACTGTGTTTATTATCCCTGTACTGTGACATCACTTTGTGTATTATCCTGTACTGTGACATCACTGTGTTTATTATCCCTGTACTGTGACATCACTGTGTGTATTATCCCTGTACTGTGACATCACTGTGTTTAAAATCTCTGTACTGTGACATCACTGTATGTATTATCCCTGTACTGTGACATCACTGTGTTTATTATCTCTGTACTGTGACATCACTGTGTTTATTATCCCTGTACTGTGACATCACTGTGTTTATTATCTCTGTACTGTGACTTCACTGTGTTTATTATCTCTGTACTGTGACATCACTGTGTGTATTATCCCTGTACTGTGACATCACTGTGTTTATTATCCATGTACTGTGACATCACTGTGTGTATTATCCCTGTACTGTGACATCACTGTGTTTATTATCTCTGTACTGTGACATCACTGTGTTTATTATCCCTGTACTGTGACATCACTGTGTTTATTATCCCTGTACTGTGACATCACTGTGTGTATTATACCTGTACTGTGGCATCACTGTGTGTATTATCTCTATACTGTGACATCACTGTGTGTATTATCCCTGTACTGTGACATCACTGTGTTTATTATCCCTGTACTGTGACATCACTGTGTTTATTATCTCTGTACTGTGACATCACTGTGTGTATTATCTCTATACTGTGACATCACTGTGTGTATTATCCCTGTACGGTGACATCACTGTGTGTATTATCTCTGTACTGTGACATCACTGTGTGTAGTATCTCTGTACTGTGACATCACTGTGTCTATTATCTCTGTACTGTGACATCACTGTGTTTATTATCCCTGTGTTTATTATCTCTGTACTGTGACATCACTGTGTGTATTATCCCTGTACTGTGACATCACTGTGTTTATTATCCCTGTACTGTGACATCACTGTGTGTATTATCTCTGTACTGTGACATCACTGTGTTTATTATCCCTGTACTGTGACATCACTGTGTGCATTATCTCTGTACTGTGACATCACTGTGTCTATTATCTCTGTACTGTGACATCACTGTGTTTATTATCTCTGTACTGTGACATCACTGTGTGTATTATCTCTGTACTGTGACATCACTGTGTGCATTATCTCTGTACTGTGACATCACTGTGTCTATTATCTCTGTACTGTGACATCACTGTGTTTATTATCTCTGTACTGTGACATCACTGTGTGTATTATCTTTGTACTGTGACATCACTGTGTTTATTATCTCTGTACTGTGACATCACTGTGTGTATTATCCCTGTACTGTGACATCACTGTGTGTATTATCTCTGTACTGTGACATCACTGTGTGTATTATCTCTGTACTGTGACATCACTGTGTGTATTATCCCTGTACTGTGACATCACTGTGTTTATTATCTCTGTACTGTGACATCACTGTGTGTATTATCCCTGTACTGTGACATCACTGTGTTTATTATCTCTGTACTGTGACATCACTGTGTGTATTATCTCTGTACTGTGACATCACTGTGTTTATTATCTCTGTACTGTGACATCACTGTGTGTATTATCTCTGTACTGTGACATCACTGTGTGTATTATCTCTGTACTGTGACATCACTGTGTTTATTATCCCTGTACTGTGACATCACTGTGTTTATTATCCCTGTACTGTGACATCACTGTGTGCATTATCTCTGTACTGTGACATCACTGTGTTTATTATCCCTGTACTGTGACATCACTGTGTGTATTATCCCTGTACTGTGACATCACTGTGTTTATTATCTCTGCACTGTGACATCACTGTGTGTATTATCTCTGTACTGTGACATTACTGTGTTTATTATCCCTGTACTGTGACATCACTGTGTGTATTATCTCTGTACTGTGACATCAATGTGTTTATTATCCCTGTACTGTGACATCCCTGTGTTTATTATCTCTGTACTGTGACATCACTGTGTTTATTATCTCTGTACTGTGACATCACTGTGTTTATTATCTCTGTACTGTGACATCACTGTGTGTATTATCTCTGTACTGTGACATCACTGTCTTTATTATCTCTGTACTGTGACATCACTGTGTGTATTATCCCTGTACTGTGACATCACTGTGTGTATTATCTCTGTACTGTGACATCACTATGTTTATTATCTCTGTACTGTGACATCACTGTGTATATTATCTCTGTACTGTGACATCACTGTGTTTATTATCTCTATACTGTGACATCACTGTGTTTATTATCTCTGTACTGTGACATCACTGTGTGTATTATCTCTGTACTGTGACATCACTGTGTTTATTATCTCTGTACTGTGACATCACTGTGTGTATTATCTCTGTACTGTGACATCACTGTGTGTATTATCTCTGTACTGTGACATCACTGTGTGTATTATCCCTGTACTGTGACATCACTGTGTATTATCTCTGTACTGTGACATCACTGTGTGTATTATCTCTGTACTGTGACATCACTGTGTTTATTATCCCTGTACTGTGACATCACTGTGTTTATTATCTCTGTACTGTGACATCACTGTGTTTATTATCTCTGTACTGTGACATCACTGTGATTATTATCTCTGTACTGTGACATCACTGTGTGTATTATCCCTGTACTGTGACATCACTGTGTTTATTATCCCTGTACTGTGACATCACTGTGTTTATTATCTCTGTACTGTGACATCACTGTGTTTATTATCCCTGTACTATGACATCACTGTGTGTATTATCTCTGTACTGGGACATCACTGTGTATTATCTCTGTACTGTGACATCACTGTGTTTATTATCCCTGTACTGGGACATCACTGTGTATTATCTCTGTACGGTGACATCACTGTGTTTATTATCTCTGTACTGTGACATCACTGTGTTTATTATCTCTGTACTGTGACATCACTGTGTGTATTATCCCTGTACTGGGACATCACTGTGTATTATCTCTGTACGGTGACATCACTGTGTTTATTATCTCTGTACTGTGACATCACTGTGTTTATTATCTCTGTACTGTGACATCACTGTGTGTATTATCCCTGTACTGTGACATCACTGTGTTTATTATCCCTGTACTGTGACATCACTGTGTGTATTATCTCTGTACTGTGACATCACTGTGTTTATTATCTCTGTACTGTGACATCACTGTGTGTATTATCCCTGTACTGTGACATCACTGTGTGTATTATTACCGGAAACCAAACTTATCCATGGCGATAGCAAAGTGGCGCGGTTGCTCGTAGCAGTGGTAGAGATTACGGTCGTCCATGGGGATGAGATCAACGTCACTGAAAATAAAACAGTCGTATTCTGCGTCCTTCAGCGCCTCCAGGAATCCGACATTCAGGAGCTTCGCGCGATTAAACGTCTCCTCCCCGAACTGCAGACAGAATATAAAAGATTGGTCAGGCGCTGGTACCCAGCACACCGCGGCACAGCCCGAGCCCACCGACGACGGCACCGACTCTGCAGGATGAGGGTACAGATGGAGCAGGATTTGATGCGGCACCCCCCCCCCCATTGAGAATTCCTCCTCAGCAGCCGTTACATAATGTTACAGTACCGTGCAGTGTCCGTACATACAGAATAAGAGAAGATACTGAGGATTACACCCGGCATACAGGAGAAGTGGAACTGTGCAGTGTATATATATACAGAATAAGAGCAGATACTGAGGATTACACCCAGTATACAGGACAGGAGAAGTGGTACTGTGCAGTGTATACATATACAGAATAAGAGCAGATACTGAGGATTACACCCAGTATACAGGACAGGAGAAGTGGTACTGTGCAGTGTATATATATACAGAATAAGAGCAGATACTGAGGATTACACCCAGTATACAGGACAGGAGAAGTGGTACTGTGCAGTGTATATATATACAGAATAAGAGCAGATACTGAGGATTACACCCAGTATACAGGACAGGAGAAGTGGTACTGTGCAGTGTATATATATACAGAATAAGAGCAGATACTGAGGATTACACCCAGTATACAGGACAGGAGAAGTGGTACTGTGCAGTGTATATATACAGAATAAGAGCAGATACTGAGGATTACACCCAGTATACAGGAGAAGTGGTACTGTGCAGTGTATATATACAGAATAAGAGCAGATACTGAGGATTACACCCGGTATACAGGACAGGAGAAGTGGTACTGTGCAGTATATATATACAGAATAAGAGCAGATACTGAGGATTACACCCAGTACACAGGACAGGAGAAGTGGTACTGTGCAGTGTATATATACAGAATAAGAGTAGATACTGAGGATTACATCCGGTATACAGGACAGGAGAAGTGGTACTGTGCAGTATATATATACAGAATAAGAGCAGATACTGAGGATTACACCCAGTATACAGGACAGGAGAAGTGGTACTGTGCAGTGTATATATATACAGAATAAGAGCAGATACTGAGGATTACACCCGGTATACAGGACAGGAGAAGTGGTACTGTGCAGTGTATATATACAGAATAAGAGCAGATACTGAGGATTACACCCGGTATACAGGATAGGAGAAGTGGTACTGTGCAGTGTATATATACAGAATAAGAGCAGATACTGAGGATTACACCCAGTATACAGGACAGGAGAAGTGGTACTGTGCAGTGTATATATACAGGAGGAGTGGTACTGTGCAGTGTATATATATACAGGATAAGAGCAGATACTGAGGATTACACCCAGTATACAGGACAGGAGAAGTGGTACTGTGCAGTGTATATATACAGAATAAGAGCAGATACTGAGGATTACACCCAGTATACAGGACAGGAGAAGTGGTACTGTGCAGTATATATATACAGAATAAGAGCAGATACTGAGGATTACACCCAGTATACAGGACAGGAGAAGTGGTACTGTGCAGTGTATATATATACAGAATAAGAGCAGATACTGAGGATTACACCCGGTATACAGGACAAGAGAAGTGGTACTGTGCAGTGTATATATATACAGAATAAGAGCAGATACTGAGGATTACACCCAGTATACAGGAGAGGAGAAGTGGTACTGTGCAGTGTATATATATACAGAATAAGAGCAGATACTGAGGATTACACCCAGTATACAGGACAGGAGAAGTGGTACTGTGCAGTGTATATATATACAGAATAAGAGCAGATACTGAGGATTACACCCGGTATACAGGAGAAGTGGTACTGTGCAGTGTATATATATACAGAATAAGAGCAGATACTGAGGATTACACCCAGTATACAGGACAGGAGAAGTGGTACTGTGCAGTGTATATATACACAGAATAAGAGCAGATACTGAGGATTACACCCGGTATACAGGACAGGAGAAGTGGTACTGTGCAGTGTATATATACAGAATAAGAGCAGATACTGAGGATTACACCCAGTATACAGGACAGGAGAAGTGGTACTGTGCAGTGAATATATATACAGAATAAGAGCAGATACTGAGGATTACACCCAGTATACAGGAGAAGTGGTACTGTGCAGTGTATATATATACAGAATAAGAGCAGATACTGAGGATTACACCCAGTATACAGGAGAAGTGGTACTGTGCAGTGTATATATATACAGAATAAGAGCAGATACTGAGGATTACACCCAGTATACAGGACAGGAGAAGTGGTACTGTGCAGTGTATATATACAGAATAAGAGCAGATACTGAGGATTACACCCAGTATACAGGACAGGAGAAGTGGTACTGTGCAGTGTATATATATACAGAATAAGAGCAGATACTGAGGATTACACCCAGTATACAGGACAGAGAAGTGGTACTGTGCAGTGTATATATACAGAATAAGAGCAGATACTGAGGATTACACCCAGTATACAGGACAGGAGAAGTGGTACTGTGCAGTGTATATATACAGAATAAGAGCAGATACTGAGGATTACACCCGGTATACAGGACAGGAGAAGTGGTACTGTGCAGTGTATATATATACAGAATAAGAGCAGATACTGAGGATTACACCCAGTATACAGGACAGGAGAAGTGGTACTGTGCAGTGTATATATATACAGAATAAGAGCAGATACTGAGGATTACACCCGGTATACAGGACAGGAGAAGTGGTACTGTGCAGTGTATATATATACAGAATAAGAGCAGATACTGAGGATTACACCCGGTATACAGGACAGGAGAAGTGGTACTGTGCAGTGTATATATATACAGAATAAGAGCAGATACTGAGGATTACACCCAGTATACAGGACAGGAGAAGTGGTACTGTGCAGTGTATATATATACAGAATAAGAGCAGATACTGAGGATTACACCCAGTATACAGGACAGGAGAAGTGGTACTGTGCAGTGTATATATATACAGAATAAGAGCAGATACTGAGGATTACACCCGGTATACAGGACAGGAGAAGTGGTACTGTGCAGTGTATATATACAGAATAAGAGCAGATACTGAGGATTACACCCAGTATACAGGAGAAGTGGTACTGTGCAGTGTATATATATACAGAATAAGAGCAGATACTGAGGATTACACCCAGTATACAGGATAGGAGAAGTGGTACTGTGCAGTGTATATATATACAGAATAAGAGCAGATACTGAGGATTACACCCAGTATACAGAGAGAAGTGGTACTGTGCAGTGTATATATACAGAATAAGAGCAGATACTGAGGATTACACCCAGTATACAGGACAGGAGAAGTGGTACTGTGCAGTGTATATATATACAGAATAAGAGCAGATACTGAGGATTACACCCAGTATACAGGACAGGAGAAGTGGTACTGTGCAGTGTATATATACAGAATAAGAGCAGATACTGAGGATTACACCCAGTATACAGGACAGGAGAAGTGGTACTGTGCAGTGTATATATACAGAATAAGAGCAGATACTGAGGATTACACCCAGTATACAGGACAGGAGAAGTGGTACTGTGCAGTGTATATATATATATACAGAATAAGAGCAGATACTGAGGATTACACCCGGTATACAGGAGAGGAGAAGTGGTACTGTGCAGTGTATATATATACAGAATAAGAGCAGATACTGAGGATTACACCCGGTATACAGGACAGGAGAAGTGGTACTGTGCAGTGTATATATATACAGAATAAGAGCAGATACTGAGGATTACACCCGGTATACAGGACAGGAGAAGTGGTACTGTGCAGTGTATATATATACAGAATAAGAGCAGATACTGAGGATTACACCCAGTATACAGGACAGGAGAAGTGGTACTGTGCAGTGTATATATATACAGAATAAGAGCAGATACTGAGGATTACACCCGGTATACAGGACAGGAGAAGTGGTACTGTGCAGTGTATATATATATATACAGAATAAGAGCAGATACTGAGGATTACACCCAGTATACAGGACAGGAGAAGTGGTACTGTGCAGTGTATATATATACAGAATAAGAGCAGATACTGAGGATTACACCCAGTATACAGGACAGGAGAAGTGGTACTGTGCAGTGTATATATATACAGAATAAGAGCAGATACTGAGGATTACACCCGGTATACAGGACAGGAGAAGTGGTACTGTGCAGTGTATATATATACAGAATAAGAGCAGATACTGAGGATTACACCCAGTATACAGGAGAAGTGGTACTGTGCAGTGTATATATATATACAGAATAAGAGCAGATACTGAGGATTACACCCAGTATACAGGACAGGAGAAGTGGTACTGTGCAGTGTATATATATACAGAATAAGAGCAGATACTGAGGATTACACCCGGTATACAGGACAGGAGAAGTGGTACTGTGCAGTGTATATATACAGAATAAGAGCAGATACTGAGGATTACACCCAGTATACAGGACAGGAGAAGTGGTACTGTGCAGTGTATATATATACAGAATAAGAGCAGATACTGAGGATTACACCCAGTATACAGGAGAAGTGGTACTGTGCAGTGTATATATACAGAATAAGAGCAGATACTGAGGATTACACCCGGTATACAGGACAGGAGAAGTGGTACTGTGCAGTGTATATATACAGAATAAGAGCAGATACTGAGGATTACACCCTGTAGATTGCTGTGTGAGGAGCCAGCACAGATCATGTGACTCTGGTACACAGCGGGAGGAGGGGCCAGCACAGATCACGTGACTCTGGTACACAGCGGGAGGAGGGGCCAGCACAGATCATGTGACTGGTACACAGCGGGAGGAGGGGCCAGCACAGATCATGTGACTCTGGTACACAGCGGGAGGAGGAGCCAGCACAGATCATGTGACTCTGGTACACAGCGGGAGGAGGAGCCAGCACAGATCACGTGACTCTGGTACACAGCTGGAGGAGGAGCCAGCACAGATCACGTGACTCTGGTACACAGTTGGAGGAGGAGCCAGCACTCACCTGATTAATGATGTAGATGCCATATTCCACCTTCTGGCGGCGCAGGATGGGGTGGAGATAGTGGAGCCAATACTTGAGGTGATGCTCCCGGTGTCGGAATGGAATGATAATGGCCACCCTCTCTTTGGGCTGGCAGTCGCTAGGCGTATATCTGCCGCCCTCCGTCACGTCCGGGTTCTCTCGTTGCACCCGTTCCATACTCATAGGGGAACTGAACTCAATCAATAGGCGGCCAACTGAAAGGAGAGAGGAACACAATGGTCACCATCGGAGAACAATCACACCCAACATTGAAGAGAGAGGAGTAGTAGTAGCTATAGTTACTTCTCATAATTAGAGTTGAGCGAACTTGTATTTTAAGTTCGGCGTCCAAAGTTCGGGTTCGGGTTATCGAAGCCTCCTGTTATAGATTCCGCTACCACGGACCATAGCACGGGGTGAAGGACCTGGGGTGACGTCACAGTCATGTGATCAGTGCAGGGGGCGTGGCTTAGTACTGGATTGGATAAGATGTCGTAGGCTACCACCTCTTATCCAATCCAGTGCTGAGCCCCGCCCCCTGCGCTGATCACATGACGGTGACGTCAACCAAGGTCCTTAGTGTTGTCCAAGGTTCGGGTTCATTGAAGAATCCCCTTATGGATTCCAAATGCCGTTATGGTCCGCGATAGCGGAATCCATAATCGGATGCTACGATAACCCGAACCCGAACTTTGGACGCCGAACTTAAAGCACAAGTTCGCTCAACTCTACTCACAATTCAATTATCAGATACCTGAATTGGGAACAGAATGCCAGAACTACAGTGAAAAGTGACACACCCAGTGAGGAAGTGGGTAGAATGATCTATTATGACTAAAGAATATACGAGGAAAGCTGGGTGGAACCGCAGGTCGGTCTACAGGGGCCCCACATACACACCGTACAGAGGAGCACCGCACCATGGGCCCCGCATACACACCGTACAGAGGAGCACCGCACCATGGGCCCCGCATACACACCGTACAGAGGAGCACCGCACCATGGGCCCCACATACACACCGTACAGAGGAGCACCGCACCATGGGCCCCGCATACACACCGTACAGAGGAGCACCGCACCATGGGCCCCGCATACACATCGTACAGAGGAGCACCGCACCATGGGCCCCGCATACACACCGTACAGAGGAGCACCGCACCATGGGCCCCGCATACACACCGTACAGAGGAGCACCGCACCATGGGCCCCGCATACACACGGTACAGAGGAGCACCGCACCATGGGTTCCGCATACACACCGTACAGAGGAGCACCGCACCATGGGCCCCGCATACACACCGTACAGAGGAGCACCGCACCATGGGCCCCGCATACACATCGTACAGAGGAGCACCGCACCATGGGCCTCGCATACACACCGTACAGAGGAGCACCGCACCATGGGCCCCGCATACACACCATACAGAGGAGCACCGCACCATGGGCCCCGCATACACACCGTACAGAGGGAGCACCGCACCATGGGCCCCGCATACACACGTACAGAGGAGCACCGCACCATGGGCCTCGCATACACACCGTACAGAGGAGCACCGCACTATGGGCCCCGCAAACACACTGTACAGAGGAGCACCGCACCATGGGCCCCGCATACACACCGTACAGAGGAGCACCGCACCATGGGCCCCGCATACACACCGTACAGAGGAGCACCGCACCATGGGCCTCGCATACACACCGTACAGAGGAGCACCGCACCATGGGCCCCGCAAACACACTGTACAGAGGAGCACCGCACCATGGGCCCCGCATACACACCGTACAGAGGAGCACCGCACCATGGGCCCCGCATACACATCGTACAGAGGAGCACCGCACCATGGGCCCCGCATACACACCGTACAGAGGAGCACCGCACCATGGGCCCCGCATACACACCGTACAGAGGAGCACCGCACCATGGGCAAGCACCGGGCTAAGTATCGGCACTGCGCACTGGACGATTCTTGAGGCCGAAACCCAAAGCTTCAAAGAAAGCAGAGCCAACGGTGCGGGGCGCGCTGATGTATGACGGGAGCTGCCGGTGACTTGTGGCCCCTGCCCCCTGGTATTACATCACAGCGAGGAAGGAGATCTGCGAATGGTCCAACACCGGAACATGAAAGACAGTGACATCACCTGAGCTGCGGGCGCAGTCACACGAGGATCACAGATGCCTGGGAAAGCCGGGTGTTAACGCCCCTTTACACAGTGACGATCCTGGCAGTGAGCGGTATGGGATCAGTCATGGCGGCTGCCGTCGCTTGGCCCATTCACACAACCATATCCGTTTTTGTGCGGTCATGTGACCACCGAGGAGACCGATCCCCACATGTACCGCCAGAGATGGAGCGCGGTCATGTGATCACCGAGGAGACCGATCCCCACATGTACCGCCAGAGATGGAGCGCGGTCATGTGATCACCGAGGAGACCGATCCCCACATGTACCGCCAGAGATGGAGCGCGGTCATGTGACCACCGGGGAGACCAATCCCCGCATGTAACGCCAGAGATGGAGCGCGGTCATGTGATCACCGAGGAGACGGATCCCCGCATGTACCGCCAGAGATGGAGAGCGGTCATGTGATCACCGAGGAGACCGATCCCCGCATGTACCGCCAGAGATGGAGCGCGGTCATGTGACCACCGGGGAGACCAATCACCGCATGTAACGCCAGAGATGGAGCGTGGTCATGTGATCACCGAGGAGACGGATCCCCGCATGTACCGCCAGAGATGGAGAGCGGTCATGTGATCACCGAGGAGACCAATCCCCGCATGTACCGCCAGAGATGGAGCGCGGTATGTGACCACCGGGGAGACCGTTCCCCGCATGTACCGCCAGAGATGGAGCGCGGTCATGTGACCACCGGGGAGACCGATCCCCGCATGTACCGCCAGAGATGGAGCGCGGTCATGTGACCAGGGCTGTGGAGTCGGAGTCGGAGTCGGAGTCGAGGAGTCGGAGTCGGAGGCAATTTTGGGTACCTGGAGTCGGAGTCGGAGTTGGCAAAAAATGGACCGACTCCGACTCCGACTCCTACTAGATTTAAATTGGAATAAAAAAAATTGGAATAAAAAAAAGCAAGTTTAAATGTCCCAATTCAGATAAAGTTATAATTAATTACTTCTCTACTGTAAGAATAAAGGCCAGTGCACGCAGTGCGTCACGTTACTGCTAAACAAAGACGTTAAGTGACCGTGAAGAAGCTTTTCATATGCTTTACTATGCAGTTAAAGGGACACTGACATGCTGATATATCTGCTGGTATTCATCAGAGGATCAGGAATACAACTAGACGACTGTTACCCCCAGTTGAGGTTTACTTGTGTTTAAAAATGTTTTAATCAATATGCAAATTCTCTACCTTTGTGCCCAAGGGGGCAGGCGCACATGTAGAGTACTGGCAGCACTAGACAGGACTAGGTAGTGAGGAGGAAGAGAGAAAGCTGGCACAGCCTCAGCATAGCCAGACGAGGCTGCTGCCAGCACTCTACACGTGCGCCTGCGCAGGAATTCAGCGTTCGGCTAGCCTGAAAAAAGGCCAGTGCAGTGAATAATAACGAGGGGAACAGCGCTGGGAAGCTGTACTGGCGCGGCTGGGCACAAAGCCGCAGGAGACGCTGCCCCATTGGGCACAAAGATAGTGAATTTGCATACAGATTAAAATGTTTTTTAAACACAAGTACAGCTTAACTGGGGGTAACATTAGTATAGTTTTATTCCTAATTCTCTGATGAATACCAGTATATATATCTTTAGCTGAAAATCAGCCTGTCAGTGTCCCTTTAAGGAGCGGCAATACTTACACTTTCCATTGTCTTGTGGTCTGCTGTTACAGGGACCCCATGGTTATCCTCGCCTCTCACTGATAACTGATTAAGGACTGGAGTCACTTGTATAAGTGAAGGGAATGGATAGTCAATAGTTCAAGACTGAAGCTGTAAACCATTTGAAAAACTGCTATCATTCAGCTAAGGCTATAAAACATGTAAACTCAGATTGTTAGCTTAAATTTTAAACATGACTATGGGATTCTACTAGGAAAATCATGTTTTAAAATAAATGCCCCTTCCCCTGCCCCTTCCTGGATCCTCCCACTGCTCTATCTTCAGCAGAAGATCAGCACACAAAGGAGAAGGCAGCAGCTTCTGCTCAACTACCTCTCTGTGCTAGAGGAGATTAGAAGAACTTGGTGGAACAGCTTCGTATTTGCATATTATATACAGAGGAGTCGGAGTCGAGGAGTCGGAGTCGGAGTCGGAGTCGGAAGTTTCAAAATCTGAGGAGTCGGAGTCGGACAATTTATCTACCGACTCCACAGCCCTGCATGTGACCACCGAGGAGACCGATCCCCGCATGTACCGCCAGAGATGGAGCGCGGTCATGTGACCACCGAGGAGACCGATCCACGCATGTACCGCCAGAGATGGAGCGCAGTCATGTGATCACAGAGGAGACCGATCCCCACATGTACCGCCAGAGATGGAGAGCGGTCATGTGACCACCGGGGAGACCGATCCTCGCATGTACTGCCAGAGATGGAGCGCGGTCATGTGACCACCGAGGAGACCAATTCCAGCATGTACCGCCAGAGATGGAGCGCGGTCATGTGACGACCAAGGAGACCAATCCCCGCATGTACCGCCAGAGATGGAGCGCGGTCATGTGTCCACCGAGAAGACCGATCCCTGCATATACCGCCAGAGATGGAGCGCGGTCATGTGACCACCGAGGAGACGGATCCCCACATGTACCGCCAGAGATGGAGCGCGGTATGTGACCACCGGGGAGACCGATCCCCGCATGTACCGCCAGAGATGGAGTGCGGTCATGTGACCACCGAGGAGACCGATCCCCGCATGTACCGCCAGAGATGGAGCGCGGTCATGTGATCACCGAGGAGACCGATCCCCGCATGTACCGCCAGAGATGGAGCGCAGTCATGTGACCACCGAGGAGACGGATCCCCGCATGTACCGCCAGAGATGGAGCGCGGTATGTGACCACCGGGGAGACCGATCCCTGCATGTACCGCCAGAGATGGAGCACAGTCATGTGACCACCGAGGAGACCGATCCCCGCATGTACCGCCAAAGATGGAGCGTGGTCATGTGACCACCGAGGAGACCGATCCCCGCATGTACCGCCAGAGATGGAGCGCGGTCATGTGACCACCGAGGAGACCAATTCCCGCATGTACCGCCAGAGATGGAGAGCGGTCATGTGACCACCGAGGAGACCAATTCCCGCATGTACCGCCAGAGATGGAGAGCGGTCATGTGACCACCGAGGAGACAGATCCCCGCATGTACCGCCAGAGATGGAGCGCGGTCATGTGACCACTGAGGAGACCAATTCCCGCATGTACCGCCAGAGATGGAGCGCAGTCATGTGACCACCGAGGAGACGGATCCCCGCATGTACCGCCAGAGATGGAGCGCGGTCATGTGATCACCGAGGAGACCGATCCCCGCATGTACCGCCAGAGATGGAGCGCAGTCATGTGACCACCGAGGAGACGGATCCCCGCATGTACCGCCAGAGATGGAGCGCACGGTCATGTGACCACCGAGGAGACCGATCCCCGCATGTACCGCCAGAGATGGAGCGCAGTCATGTGACCACCGAGGAGACGGATTCCCGCATGTACCGCCAGAGATGGAGCACGGTCATGTTACCCTGGCCAGGAGATGCTGGTCAGTTCTCGACTCTGATGCCTTGAAGGAATTCCCCAGAAGGTTCCTCACCGTGCTTTCACATTGTTTCAAGATCTCTGTCTGCTGTCGGTGAATAGCATACTCTTGTTCTACAGCCAGCGGCTGGAAATCTTTCCAGTCCCATTATGTCTCACAGCTGAAGATTTGTTTCAGTGTATCGGATACATTGCAACAAACCCATCAGAAGCAAAACATACAACTTCAAAAAGGGCCCCAGAGAACGAGCACTTACCCAGCCCAGGCGGAGAGTCTGGACACGGAGGAAGAGGCCTCTCAGTCACCGTCTGATTAGGATCCACCTTGACGCTAGGGGTGCAGCTCTCGGCAGTGGAGGTGACAGCTGCGGCATAGCTGTGCACAGTCCCATTAGGCCTGGTAAAGTTGTAGTATGGGTGAAGCCGCGAGGAGTTCCTGACATTGAAGCGGGTAAAGAAGTCCAAGCGCTGAGCATAGACATCGAAGTAGAGGATCATGATGATGACGAAGTGCACGAGGCAGAGGAGGAGCACGGCTTTACAGATCCTCTCTAGAGTGACGCCCAGCAGCAGTCTGGTCATCTTCTGAAGTGGAGGTGGGCAGACTGGAAACCATGAGCCCCTCAGGGGTGGGAGCCCAGCACTGTCCGCGAATGGTACAGGTCCTGCCGAGAAGAGCAAAACAAAGGAACATACTAAACCAGCTGTAAATATATACAAACGTTATAACAGGCCGTTCATATATACAAATACACCCAGGTTATAACAGCCGTACATATATACAAATACACCCAGGTTATAACAGCCGTACATATATACAAATACACCCAGGTATAACAGCCGCACATATATACAATACACCCAGGTTATAACAGCCGTACATATATACAAATACACCCAGGTTATAACAGCC